>VDFB02000013.1:187334144-187919285 GCA_007258455.2 Sequoia sempervirens | reverse complement strand
CTTCCAACTCATACTTTTAATAATTTATTGATGATAGATTGTTGTGTAAAGTTAGTCTGAGCTCCTTTATTTTCTGCACCTGAGTTCAACTATTTATTCCTTCTAAATAGGTGAATAACATAATAAAAAAATCTATAAAGAACCTTAGAAGATTGCACTAGTTTTGTTATACTGTGGATGATTCTTGGTTAAGAAAAAATTAGTTTGGGAAGTTTGTCTACTACAATATCTTCCATTATTACTATTGTGCCATAGTTTTGGATTTATAATAACTCTCTAAACCCTTTAATCATTTAATATTTGTTTGAAATCTTAATTAAGCATAAGTTCCCTGTGTCATTGCATAGTTAAATTTGATGATTACAACAAGTTTCAGACTGTTGTCTTAACATTTTCTCCCAATGCTCATAATTTCCAGAACTTTGAAACTCAATTTATAGACCCATAACTTCCATGCTTTGTGAACCATAAAGGCTCCTTGTGATTACTAGCAAATCACACATCAACACCAATTTATTTTATGCATAGTCATGACCTGACATCTAAGAGACCTTGGGGTGATTTTTTGAAACTTAGTTGCAGATTATTATCTTTCAATAGAGACATAACACTTGTGTTTTATCTGTTTTGAGAAGTGCAGAAACACCCATCAATAAAACTAGCTATAGGAGGGAAACTAGAAAAAGTTGGATCGAATTGGGTCATTCTCTCCACAAAGATTCCATAGGGTAATCATATTCACACCAAATAAGGGATAATTTCAAAAATTGAAGATCCCTACTAGGGATAGGAGAGCCAAGAAAGGGGAAGCTTCAACATCAACACCACCTAATCGACCTCCATTCCCTCCATATCCATCTTCTCCTTCACTCCCACTAGCCCTTTCTCCATTTACTATCCACATCCAAAACACTATTAGAACCCCCATATCTTAGGCTCAAGTTGTTGCAACTCATACATTACCACCCCCACCTCCACCAATGGCTTGGTTGGATAATAATACACCACGATTATCCTTCAATGAATACCATGACATGCCAAAAAATCCTAAAAATTTCTATCCAAATTCGACCCAAACAATCCTTAGAGGAAAACTAAAGAACATATTAAAATTTTCCAAACTACCCTCAAGGAAAAAAAATTGAACATGAAGATGTTGCATGCAGTTCTTCCCTTATTCCTTGGGAGATGTAGCATTTTTCTGGTACATATATTTATCTACAAGGTCCATCAACTCTTGGAACCTCATGAAGGATGCATTCTTGCAAAAATTCAAAATCCTAGTTAGCCCTACAGACTTATATCAACAATTCATGTCAGTTAGAAGGGAAGTTAATGAGCTATTCAACTCATTAAATAATATATTTCATCAAGCATATACAAGGTTGCAACCTCCTTATGTGGTTAATTATGCTTCAACAATATCTATGTATTCTTCTTCCTTAGAAAATCTCACATCATCCTTAGTTAAGCGGATGCACCAACCCCCAACATGTTTGGTAGATGCTTATGTAAAATCAGTAAAGAAAGCACAGATTTAGGGAAGCACTTGGTTGGTTCATTACCCTCATTAGTAGCTATTTCGAATCTTGGAAAAATCCATGGACTCCATCATGCTTTGTCCCATCAAATTCCAATGATGAATTAGGTACCTCAGCTACCCATTGTGCCACATCAAGGGCCTCCATTAAGTCAAGCTCCACCCATACCGAGTTATCTACAGACTTTGAATCAATAGACTCATTCACAATAGCCCTGCATCCTTGCATACTTATAGAACTCGAAAGATTCAATAGCACAACAAAACCTATACATAGCACACTCTATTTTCCTCCAAAATTTAGTACCTACGTAGAGAAATTTAGAAAAGGAACAAATTGATGAATTCATTGAGTAGGTGAAGAAGTTGTCCACCAAAGTTACTCATCTGAGAAACCAAAATAATCAGCTATATGCATCTCAAAGGAACATTCAAGCTAGCTACCACAAAGACAACCAGGATTTAGGTGTAGCTTTAGGGAAAAATTATGAATGAGGTCCACATTTTGGATAAAGGATTGAAATAATACAACCCCAAAGGTAGAACAAAACATGGAATACCATACCCAAAAATGGTGGGGTACCTACACCTCTCAACCCACCTAGCAGTATGGATAAATTTGGGAGTGAAGTATACTTGGCTAGGGTAGCGTTATCTAGATGGTGTAGAATCCATCAAATTAATAGGTACTCCTAACTCGAGTGTCGAGAGTTCCAAAATACTATGGTGATCTTTCAAGTGGAGGTTCAAAATGATGTTGATAGTTCGAGCTACAAAAAAATAGTTCCCTTGAAGCCATATGATTCTTTCGTCATCATCAACCAGGCGCGCTTCCCTCAAGGTGACAAGAAAGAGCCCAAGAAAGAGGCTGGAGGAAAAGGAGGCAAATCAAATGAGGTATGTAATAAAGGAATCTATCCCAAATGTATGATTTAATAGATAATGGTCCAAAAGATGAGGAAGAACAATGATAGGAAGAGGTTCACATGTTCCACCAATGCTCAACCCCTTACAATTTGATAAATAGACAAGTTGGTGGTTCATTTATGACATCCATACCACCCAATAATTTTAACATGCCACCTAATCCAAATTCTATTAATAACATGCCTTATCGTAGGGTGCCCACCAAATACTTCAATAGGAATAAGCAACCCAATCCTCTGAAAGAATAGCCTGTTGATAGCACCAAACATGATTCATCTGAGGTGGATGTTGAATAGATGGGAGATTATGTCACAAAAGAATTGAGAAAGGTATAAGTAATCTTGTCTTCCTTTGAACTTCTAGGAGTACCCACAATTAGGAGTTCCTTCTTTCAATCATTGAATGGGACTACCTCATCAAAACTAGCCCAAGGGACATCTTAAAAGAGAGTCTCATTTGATACTTCTAACAATGAGCCAATAGTTAGATAAATCCAGGGAAGGAAGATTGGTCAACCCACTAGTAAAAATCAATAATTGGATAAGAAACTAATCAAGGAATAAAATGTGATTCAAACAAAGGATAAAGGAAATGAAAAGGATAAGGTTCATGTAGCCCAAGCCAATTCCATTGTGGGAATATTCAAAGGAAGGTTGGAAACCCCTCATTTCCTACTGATCATTCACATTTTTAGCAAAAATCTACATATCTTCCTACTAGATTTAGGACCCTCCACTAATGTCATGCAATTTGCATTTTTCCAAGCACTAGGAATAACCCTGACCCCATCCAAGAATAAGGAAACCTGAATGGATAAGACCGAGGTCAATGTAGTAGGGGAGCTAAATAGAATCCCTATGTACATTGCAACAAACCCAAGGGTGTAGCAGGTCATTGATATTTAAGTTGCAAACATTCTTGATACTTATGTTATCATATTAGGAAGGGACTTCACCCAGACCCTCAATGGGTATACCTCAATTGATCATTCACACATTTGGTTGCCTTGGAAAGGGTTTCCCAATCAGATTCGGATTGAATGTGAACCCAAAATGAGATTCATGATTATTGACAATAAAAAGACAAAAAAAGTATTGTTTGTTGAAATAGAATTGGGGAACTATCTCCTTGTTACATATGGGGGTGAAGAAGATGAGATAGAGGAATTTCTTGTGTTGTATCACACCTCTCCCAACTTGGTTGTCCTTCCTTACAACACAAAAGGACTGATTGAGTCTAATAATGAATACCTTCAAGTGGAAGGAAAACTGGGCATGTTTGATGGTTTTCAAGAATTCGTGTGGATGTGTGTGCAAGATCAGCTTAGCCTAGAAGCTAGAATGGATTTCAAGGAGCTATTTCTACCAAGTTGGTGTAGAATCAATGATGCATCCCATTTAGAGTTTGGATGCTACCTTTTCCAAAGAGAAGTGGATCACACTAGAAGGCAGATCACCCTAAAAGAATTTTTGAAGGAGTAGTAAGATCAAATCCATTTTGAAAAAAAGATTCTTGAAGGTGAAGGGATGGATGTTATACCCAGAAAGATGTGCTATATCAGCTCCAAAGGGAAATTCCCTTCCAAGTTGTGGACATTCCACTTTGATGGATCCAAATCGAAGGAGCAGGAGTGGGATTTGAGCTAATCAGTTCTTCAAGTAAGACCTACTTTTCCACACATAGGTTGCAATTTTATTGTACCAAAAATGTACAAGAGTATGAGGCATTAATTCATTGATTTCTTATGGCATTAAGAAAAAGAGTTAGGATGTTGCAAGTATTTGGTGATTTTGAATTAGTAGTTAAGTAGGTCAAAAAATTGTACTCATGCCATGATTAGAGGTTGGATAACTATAGGAATAAGGTATGGGATCTCATAGAGGGGTTTGATGCATTTAATATCTAGTTAATTCTTAGATCCAAAAACAAAACCTCTAATACATTGGCACAAGCGACCAACACCTTGTAGCCTTTTTCAATAATTGGCTTGAAGAAATTCACAATAGAACTCACCCCCACCCCATCAATGCAAGACATTGTGACCAGCTTCCAAGTGTTCAAGGATGGAAAACATATCCTTGACTTCATTACTAGTTTAGATGTGTTTGTCTCCCAGATCATAGATGAGGTAGAACCTGAAGAAGTAGAGCTTCATATAGAAGGGGTTATCAATTTGAAAACCAACATAGTACCTAGGGGTACAGTTTAATTAGAAAGGATCTTTGACCTTGACTATTTCAGGTATCAAGACCAACAAACTAAGAAGGACTCCTAGACAAGTTTGGTGATGCACATAATCTGGCTATTGCAAAGGATATAAAGAATGTTTTTATTGGCGAAGTCTGCACCCCAAAAAGAAAAGAAATAAATCATTGAATCATTACATGCATACCATGATGTGATAATTTGGGGATATTTGGACCCTAGGACATATGATACCTTGATCATTACTCACAGCATTCACCTCAAGCCGTATACGAAGCCCTTTAGGTAGTGACAATATCCAATCAATGTGTTGTTGGAACCTATTATTTTTAAAGAAGTGAAGAAGCTATTATTAGCATGCATCATTTTCCCTATACAAAATTCCACATGGGTGGCCAACTTGGTTCCAGTCAGAAAGAAAAATTGGGACATTAGGCTATGCATGGTTTTTAGGAATTTAAATTGAGTATTGAAGAAGGATAATTATCAGGTACCCTCACTGGATGAAGTATTACAATTTTCCAATGCCTCACAAATGATTTCCTTTCCTTACAACTACTTGAGCTATAATCAAGTGTTAGTGTAGTACAGAGATAGACACAAGATGAACTTCACCACAAAATGGGGAACATTTGCATATAGAAGGAAGTCATTTAGTTTGATTAATGCATGTGCAACATTTCAGCATGCCATGGATATAGCTTTGAAACATCTCATTGGTAAATGCATCATCTACATGGATGACCATATAGTGTTCTCAAAGAAGAGAGGGGACTTTTGTCACCTAGAAATGCACCCTATGCAAAGTTGTAAGAACTAAGCTTTTTGGTGAAACATGGGATCATTTCAAGGTTGTGGGTTACCTGAAGTTGAAATGAACCTCCGGAGAAGGCCGGATTCCTTTGGTGTCACCTAAAACTAATGATTATATAAGGGAAAAGGGAGAAGGAGTGCATTAAAATGAAAATTAAACTCTAAGGTGATGCACCAAAATGACAGGAACAATGAGATACTCGAGCTACACTTGAATACTGGTGACAGCCATGAGACTGCACAACAAGATCCTATAGATCACACATTCAAACAAGTTTGACATGCACATGCCTTTAAGAAGGAAAGGCATATTTTCACAAACTAGAAGATCATGTGTAGGATTAAGTAAACACAGTTTGTAACCTACATGACACTACTTCTGCAAAGAAAGGTACGACATGAAACAAAGGTTATAAGGAAAGAGAATATTTCACTAAGTAGCTCAATGAATCACTCAAAAAGAATGCACTATTCTTCACAAGAATTAGAAGGCAGAATGATGGACCATCAATGGTAACCAAGGTAGATTTTGTATATTATGTTCCAAATTGAGTTACAGAATCTTGCTAGTCTGAGAGAGGACTGCAAAAGGGTCACAAACTTCAGAAGAGCATACATTAGAACCCTTTACAAAAATGGAAAAAATGCCTTATATACACCAGTGTGTCGGCCCCTTAGGGCTCACAAAATATCGGTCTAAGAAAAACTATCCTAAGATCTTTTGATTGAATTAAATGTTGCACCCCTGCGTGTCCCATTGTTCATGTTGGTGTGAAGAATCACCCTTGGAGAAGCCCTCAGATCTGTAGCAGCAACCACTGCATTCATTTCTGATCCTCGTGTCCACCTTTGGATTCCCCCTGGTCGAGCTGCTTTGAATGCTCCTAACTTCAGAGCAAAAATGTGTTGTCTTGTTTTGTTGATCTTTCTTTCCGAGGTGTTAATCAGTTAAAACGTCAATGGTTCATTTGGTTGAGACTACCACAGCTTGCTTTTAGCTCCCTCTGATTGGTTGGGTGCACTACACGTAGATCTCCAAGTGGTCAAGAGCTCGTTTGACTAGAATCGGATCTCAGTGAGACACTGAAAGCATCTCACCAATGTGATTATGCTTCTCTGAAGCCATCAGCACAATATGTGACAATCAATGAGAGTCTTGGCGAACTTAGAAGTCACATTGATATCGCCAAAACATCGGCAAGTCAAACAGCATCGGGGAGAAGTCATAGCGAGCACCACTGGGTTATACCGATGCCGCTTTTATTGGGTGATGCCATCACTGTCGGTGAGAGATCCTATGTTCGGGGAGACATTATGGTGAGGCTCTTTGTCATATCGATCTCTCCTCTATCGCTGAGACCACCTGATGTCAATAAGACATCACTCCAACGATCGGGCACTTTATCGATGAAATTCATCTCAGGGAGACCTTCGCCGATGTCTCCAGAAGTCATACCGCTGAGCTCCTTTCCCTCTATCGGCCAGACATCCTTGTATCGGCAAGACCTTATGCCGAATGCTTTTCCTTTCAGCGAGTTCCTTTTCTTGTCGGGGAGACAACCTTACTTTGGAAAGACCTCTTACTGAAATCCTTTTCTCAACGAGGTCTGTTTGTTGTCGGTGAGACTTCCGTCGAAGGCAAACATATCAAGGACCCCCACTTAGTCAGTGAGACACCACCGTTTTGCCAAGACCACTTGCGAAAATACATCTCACGCTAAAACCTTATTGTTGTCGAGGAGACTTTTCTAGTCATCGAGACTCCATGGTGAATGCTTCATTACACCGAAGGATTTTTTAAGTCGAGGAGACTTTGACTATTTGATGGGACCCTTCACTGAGCACCAGAAGTTACCCTGAAGCCCTTGGTTGCCATGAGTCTCCCCAAGCTTACGATTGAATGGCCTATCGGCTAGAGAAATTCATGCGATAATAGGTCATACTGACCCCTCAATGTTATAGCGATAGGCTCTGCAGCTCTATTTGGAAAGATAGAAACTAGGTCACAGTGACTTGTTCAAAATGGAAAGTATTAAGTAGCCAGTCGGCTAGACAGTGAAGATGCCATGTCGACTTGGCTCTAATGGAGGTTGAGCCTGTAACCACTGAGGCATATTTCCAATAGAGCAGGCTTCCTAACTAAGCTCCCTTTGAAATGTCATCAGATGCATGAACTAATGCTCAATGGAGATATCCCATTTGGCCCTTATGAATACTTGCAACATAGATGCCTTGCCTGATTGAGCCTGAGAGTGAAAATTAGGTAACATTTCTGGTGACCTTTGCTGGATGTTTGCCTGCTAAACATGAAGACCAGTAGCCTAGGCCTATCCATTGGGCATGGATTCATTGGGACAACTCAGAAAAGATCAAGAGCAGCTTTGTATATGGCCAAAACATATGGTAACTCAAGAAACAGATCACTTGGAAACTTATTGAAAACAAGAAAAACTGAAATAAACTATTTACATGTGTTGGAACAACACTTAGGGAAAGAAATAGCAACTAAACCTACCCTACACTAACGAGTAAGAAATTAGTCAAACAAACCCATTAACAGGTTGGGTGAAATAACTACCCTTTCTACTCAATATGCAGGGACTGGCATGTTTAAGGACAGCTGAGTAAAAGTAAAAAATAGAAATTTTTTTACCAAGACGATAAACTGCCTCTTGAAAGAGGTGAATAAATTCGCTTACCTTACCAAACAGACCATATGTATTGTCAACCAAAGGAGGACAAATGAGCTGAACATACTCTTGTTTGGCTGTAAGTGCATCTTGGACATCTTCTTTTGTTGTACCTTCATGTGTAGGTACAAGATTGGTGCTTGGTGTTGTATTCGACTCCATCTGAGCTAGGTACCTGATTGAACAGCCTCTAGTAAGGGTAAAGCTTGAACCCTCCTTGCTGGTCTCTTTATCTTCTCTAAAGACTTCATCTTTTCCTTGAAAAGATGCTGATTGGAGGTAATATGCAGGTTGTTCATCAGCTGCTATAATCTGAACTTCTTGACTAAGGAGCTGATATCCCTGTTGGATAACTAAAAACAAGTCTTCAGACTGTGGCTCCTTATGCTCTTTGTTCATGACAGAATACACTTCCTCCTCAACAAAGTGGGGAAGCTCATCTAATAAGTTCACATGCTGCAAGACATTATTTTCAACTTCTTCAATATTCTCACGAACTTGAATGGGTTGATCACATGCTTCCCTTTCATATGACATTACTTCATCATCTATGTTGGAACAAAAAGCCTCTATGATATCATCTGACTCATAATTTTGCATTAAATCTAGATGAATTTTATCATTTAGTTGCTCCATACCAGGCATAGATGCTATCATGCATGTGAGATCCTTATCTTCATCTACAAATTGAGGAAGTTCATCGAACAAGTCAGCAATATTCTCTAGCCATTCCAAATAAACTAGTAAATCAGGAACCAACATGCTCTCTTCAACTTGCTCAACATAACTAGGCAGTTGATCAAATAAAGAAGTGAATTGTTCCTCTTCATGCGGCTCCTTTTGCAATGAAACTTGGGTATCCTCTGCCTACAAGTGAAGATCTTCAACCGTCTGCTATCTTAGCTCCTGCTTCTCCTCCGATTTGAGCTTTTCTTGCTGTAGTTGGTAACATGCTACAGCTAAATGCATTGGATTTACTTTGCCAATTATCTCCTTGAGGAGTAAGTCATATGGATCAATGGGCTGCTCTTGAGGGATGATGGACTGATCTTGTTCAGGAACTACATTCACTTCCATCGAATTGAATCCCTTAAAGCTTGGAATTTCAAATTGAGAAGATTAACTAGGGGATTCAAGAGGCTGACTTTGCCTGAAGTTGGAAAACTTGCACTTGGGAACCTCTTGTTTAGAAAATTTTAGCCTCCTTTCTACCTCTTTTGCAGCCAGCTGCTGGGCAAGGTTCTCTTCCAATTGCCTCTTTTGCAACTCCTCCATTAGTTGGTGCTGGTAATCTGAATAATCTTGAGTGTTTTTCACCTTAGCAGAAAGTAGCTTCATTTATTCTTCTCTAGCACCTATTTCCTGTTCAAGGCCTTCCTCGAACTGGATTATTTTTGCCACTCTTTCTTGATCATAAAAGCTGACTTGCTCAGCCACCTCTTGCTGTCGCATAATGGTACCCTGCTGCATCTTGATATCAACCAATATCCTAGATAGGCACACAAGCAACTTATCAATATCATTAATCTTCATATTGTGAAGACCTTGACTGAGATCCCACAACATATGGTCAATCTGTTGGAGCAGGTCCAATACACTCTAATATGGATGTACAGGAGCATCATACTCATGATATGGAGGGTAATAGTAAGCATCTTCATAATTATTTGACATCTTTTTAGTTAAAGAGCTGGAAACTCAGAATTAATCAATTATTTTGAGACATTCCAAGACTTGTGCCTGTGAAACCAGAAGATTTGAGCTCGGAGTCACCAGGTATGTGAAGAAAATTCCTCTAAAAGGCTAAAACTACTACTGTACACACCAAACAGCAGCAATAAAATGCATAAACATGAACTGAGAAGTAGTTCACTGTCCCACCAGGTGTGCCAAAGCTGTTGTCACCTAGAAATGCACCCTATGCGAAGTTGTAAGAACTAAGCTTTCTGGTGAAACATGGGATCATTTCAAAGCTTTGGGTTGCATGAAGTTGAAATGAACCTCCGAAGAAGGCTGAATTTCTTTGGTGTCACCTAAAACTAATGATTCTATAAGGGAAAAGGGAGAAGGAGTGCATAAAAATGAAAATTAAACTCTAAGGTGATGCACCGAAATGACAGGAACAATGAGATACTCGAGCTACACTTGAATACTAGTGACAGCCATGAGACTGTACAACAAGATCCTATAGATCACACATTCAAACAGGTTTGACATGCACATGCCTTTAAGAAGGAAAGGAACATTTTCACAAACTAGAAGATCATGTGCAAGATTAAGTAAACACAGTTTGTAACCTACATGACACTACTTCTGCAAAGAAAGGAACGACATGAAACAAAGGCTATAAGGAAATAGAATATTTCACTAAGTAGCTCAATGAATCACTCAAAAAGAATGCACTATTCTTGAAAAGAATCAGAATTCAGAATGATGGACCATGAATGGTAACCACGGTAGATTTTGTATATTATGTTCCAAATTGAGTTACAAAATCTTGCTAGTCTGAGACAGGACTGCAAAAGGGTCACAGACTTCAAAAGAGCATACATCATAACCCTTTACAAAAAAGAAAAAAATGCCTTATATACACCAGTGTGTTGGCCCCTTAGGGCTCACAAAATATTGGTCTCAGAAAAACTATCCTAAGATCTTTTGATTGAATTAAATGTTGCACCCCTGCATGTCTCGTTGTTCATGTCGGTGTGAAGAATCTCCCTAGGAGAAGCCCTTAGATCTTTAGCAGCAACCACTGCATTCATTTATGATCCTCGTGTCCACCTTTGAATTCCCCCCGGTAGAGCTACTTTGAATGCTTCTGACTTCATAGCAGAAATGTGCTATCTTGTTTTGTTGATCTTTCTTTCCAAGGTGTTAATTAGTTAAAATGTTAATGGTTCATCTGGTTGAGATTTCCATGACTCGCTTTTAGCTCCCTCTGATTGGCTAGGCGCACTACATGCAGATCTCCAGGTGGTCAAGAGCTCATTTGACTAGAATTGTATCTCGGTGAGACACTGAAAGTGTCTCACCGATGTGATTATGCTTCTCTGAAGCCATCAGCACAATATGTGACAGTCGATGAGAGTCTTGGAAAACTTAGAAGTCACATTGATATCACCAAAACATCGGCAAGTCAAACGGCATCGGGGAGAAGTCATAGCGAGCACCACTAGGTTATACCGATGCCGCTTTTATTGGGCGATGCCATCGCTGTCGGTGAGAGATCCTATGTTTGGGGAGACATTATGGTGAGGCTCTTTGTCATATCAATCTCAACTCTATTGCTGAGACCACCTGATGTCGGTAAGATATCAGTTTGATAGTCGGGTGCTTTATCGATGAAATTCATGTTGGGGAGACCTTCGTCGATGTCTCCAGAAGTCATACCGCTAAGCTCCTTTCCCTCCATCAGCCAGACATCCTTGTATCAACAAGACCTTATGCCGAACATTTTGCCTTTCAGCAAGTTCCTTTTCTTGTCAGGGAGACAACCTTACTTTTGGAAGACCTCTTGTTGAAGTCCTCTTCTCAGCGAGGTCTCTTGTTGTCGGCAAGACTTTCACTGAAGGAAAACATACCGAGGCCCCCCACTCAGTCGGTGAGACACCACTGGTTCACCAAGACCACTTGCTAAAATACATCTCATGCCAAAACCTTATTGTTGTCGGGGAGACTTTTTTGGTCGTCGAGACTCCACGACGAATGCTTCGTTATGCTGAAGACTTTTTTAAGTCATGGAGACTTTGACTATTCACTAGGACCCTTCATCGAGCACCATAAGTTACCCTGAAGCCCTTGGTCGGCATGAGTCTCTCCGAGCTTACGATTGAATGGCCTATCAACTAGAGAAATTCATGTGATAAGAGGTCATACCGACCCCTCGATGTTATAGTGATAGGCTATGCAGCTCTGTTTGGTAGGATAGAAACTAGGTCACAGTGACCTGTTCAAAATGGAAATTATCAAGTAGCCAGTCGGCCAGATAGTGAAGATGTCATGCCAACCTGGCTCTAATGGAGGCTAAGCCTGTAACCACTGAGGCATATTTTCAATAGAGCAGGCTTCCTAACTGAGCTCCCTTTGAAATGTCATTAGATGTATGAACTAACCCTAAATGGAGATATCCCATTTGGCCCTTATGAACACCTGCAACATAGATGTCTTACTTGATTGAGCCTGAGAGTGAAAATTAGGTAACATGGACCATGTCTCTGACTTATGCAAGGTGTTCCAAAAATTTCAAGAGTTTGGCATCTCATTGAACCCAAATAAGTGTATTTTTGGGGTAGCTGAGGGAAAAATCCTAGGTCATGTGATCTCAAGAAAGGTTATATCAATTGATCCATAATGCATTTTGGCCATCCTAAAAATTGAGCCACCAGAAAGCAAACAAGAAATAAAATCCTTCTTTGAGAAGATCAAATTTATTAGGAAGTTCATCACAAGGTTTGCAAAAATCATTAAACCACTAAATTTTATGCTTAATTAAGACACTAAAGTGGAATGGATGTCAAAGGCCAAGCAAAATTTTGCAAAAATAAAGAGATCCATTGTAAATGTTCCTGTATTAGTCAGTCCTAACTACTCTAAGCCATTCTATATATATTCATTCACCTCAAAGCACTCATTTTCCAACATGCTAACACAAAAGGATGACACAAGAAGTGAGCACCAAATTTCCTTCATGAGTGCCCCACTGAAGGATGTTGAATTGTGCTACCTAAGTGTGTAGAAGAAGAGGTGTATGCCCTAGTCCATGGAGTCAAGAAGTTCAATCACTACATCCTAAGAAACAAGGTATTTTCCATTGTCCTAGACCTAACTATTAAGATATTGTTGATGCAAAATGAGCCAGGGAAAAGTGAGCCAAGTGGGTTACATTGTTGCAAGAGTATGATATGAATATCCAACCGATGAAATTGGTTTGAGGACAAGCTCTTACATGCACAATAGGTGAGAAAAAAAAAATCATTGTCTAGTAGTATGAATTGGAGGAAGTTTCTCTAGATGAATGGTACACTGATATTGTGTATTATCTACTAAACAAGTTCTTGCCACTTTTACAAGGAGTCAAGAAATGAAATCTGCGGCTGAAAAGTAATAGTTATATGTTGAAAGGTGTCATGTTATACAAGAAGAATCATGAAGGGATCTATCTTTGATGCCTGGGAAATACCGAAGTTGTTGAAATGCTCAAGAAATTTCAAGATAGATTTGGTATAGGACATGGATCAGGTCCCTCAACTGTCCACTAGATTTTACGAGCTAGATATTATTGGCCAATGCTATTTAAAGATGCACACAATCATGTTTAATCTTGTCATAATTTCTAGACTACTACTAGGGAGAGGTATTTTGTTGTCCCACTACAACCAGTTACCAAGATAAGGCCATTTTCCCAGTGGGGACTCAAATTCATTGGCCTAGTAAACCAACCATCCTCTATGGGTAACAACTAACTAATGTACTAGGTGGATAGAGGCTATTTCTTCTAGGCTTCTCTTAAATTTATGAGATGGACTTTCAATTATGGGATTGAGCTAAATTTTTCAGCAAACTACTATCCCTAGGGTAATGGGTTAGCTAAATCTACCAAAAATATCTATTGACTGTCATCTACAAGCTACTAGATAAGAAATCGAAAGATTGGCACTCTCAACTATGGTTTTCTCTAAGGGAAGATCATACTCGACACAAAGAAGCCTTAGGAAATTCCCCATACCACCTCATCAATGGTTTGGAACCTATTTTCCCAATCCACCTCAAGATTCCCATGCTACAATTTATTAACACCTATTATGAGGAAGGAGAATGTCTTGAAGCTTGTCAAGCTGAGTTGCTCCACTAAGAGGAAAAATGAGATGAAGTTGTAGAAATTTTTTCCAAACATGAGGGCATAGCCAAAAGATGGTTTGATCATAAATCCAAAGTCAAGGCTTTTATAATTTCTAACCTAGTGTTATATTTAGACAAGGCCGATGAGAAAAAAAGGGGGACATGATAAATTCAACAAGCTTTGACTTGGACCCTTTTAGATTTTTGAAATCTTAGGAGATAATGCCTTTTTCATAAAGACCCTTACTGAAGAATATGCTCCATTGCTAGTCAATGGGCAATACTTGAAGCATTATTTCCTCACTTGAGCTATTTGGACTCACTTCTATACATAGTTAGGATAGGTATTTTTTCTTTCTTCTTTGTTTCGCTTTGCTTTCTCTTATTTTTTGATCCTTTTTTTTGCTCAGGGTGTTGTTTGGTCCTAATGTGGTGGCTATGCTTGGCATGCTCAAAGCACTCACTTTGTTGCATGTTCCTCTTTTTTTCATTGATAAGTCTTCATGAGTTATCTAGGATTTGTATTTGCTTCCATGAATCAGGTCTCTTGAGTTGAACTCTTGTTTGACCTAGAATGAAACCCTTATTTGAATCCTTTAACACTTATCTCATAAATCATGTAACACATGTCTTTAATGCTCCTAACATAATATACAACAATTACCATGAAACCTCAGCGAGTGAAAAATATTAAATATGCTCCAATTGACCAATATAATCTCCAAACCTCGCTATAAGATTCATGGCTTATTCAGTTATGTATGAAGGTACAAAATAAAAGCATAAAAGAAAGAAAAGAGAAAAGAAAAGAAAATGAAACATTGCAAAAATAGGAAACTATGTGGGTGTACAAACAACTCTATCGAGGCTATGGATGCTAAACTTGCAATAGAGAAATGTTAGTGGGGATTGCAACAACTCCATCAAGGCTATGGATTCCTAACTGGTAGCAGAGCAATATCCAAGTTACTTTTGGAGTTGGATTATATACATAGCCTATCTTGACCAATTGGTCACTTGTATCTATAGTTTCTAAGGGAGGGAACTGAATTCATTACACACACACATCTAGGATATTTGTGGCCTGATTCAGTTAAGGATTTTATTCTCCTTTGAGCCTTGAGTTCACTTAATGATGCCCATTTTTTGTCTGTGGTTTGGAAGAATCCTTATCCTTCAAACAATTAAAAGAATTCCCCAATAGAGTCACAATTTTTTGTTCCTTCTACACACATGGCCCACTTGGACCAGGGACCCCCTCTTTTCACTTTTCCTCTATTAGGTCAATTTGCATTTTCCTTGGTTTTTGTGCCCCTATTTAAAACTTAATTTGATTAGGTTCCTTAAAAATTACAAAATCCTAGCATGTCACATCACTTTTGAAAGTACTGGAGAGTTTAAGGAATTCACAAAAATTCCATTGCAATTTTCTGCCATGCAGAAGACACTCTAAATTTTTTCATCTACAACAGCTCCTTCACGGGATTCCATATGCAGATCACCATGTGTGGATTTCTGACCTCATTTCACCATTTCTTATAGTGCTTCCCTTCCATCATTTTGCAACAGACTTCCCACATGGTGCTTCCACACTATGTTTCCCTACAATAGACTTTCTCCTCGTGTCTTCTCCCCATCGGGTTTCTGCACCCCCATCTACCACACACATTTCAAAACCCTAAAATTATTTCCCTCATTAATGGTGATTTATCTATAAATAGGGATCATTAGCACGTCATTTTCCACCCAAGAAATTTGATATTTGGAGAGCCGAAGAGACTCCTATGTGCTCAAGAAGGTTTAAAGACTCGTGTAGTGCTCACTCCCCCCATTAGCATGTTAAAAGGAATTCATTCCACTCTTTTTGTAGCATCTGTGCTAGTTAAGGTTTCAAGGTTGTAGGAATCATTAAATTTCACAGGTTTGAGTTCACTGCATGTGTGATCAAAACCTTAACTCATCAGAAAACGTAGAAACTTAGGCTTCAAAAACCTTCAAATGTTGTTGTAGTGTCAGTTCTCACTTGGGGAATCTTGTGTCTGGGCTATTGTTTTTGGATGGCATAAACAACCATAGCTCCTACTCTTCCTAGTCCTCACTTTGACATCTAAGCCCCTTCGACTAATGAAGATACAATCATTTTAAATTAAAGACTTTGCAAATCCTCTATGCGAGATCCTGCATGCAGAGGTCTGTTTTACTCAAGTCGAATCCTTATGAACAAATGTTGTTGACCACTTGACTGATGGGTCCTTCCCATCCTTTCGCTATTTCCTTTTCAATCAAAATTCTCAAAATGATCAAGCATTCAACCTACTATGGGTTCTCTATGGTGGGTTTCCATTGACAAAAGTTTTTCATTTTCATTCTATTGTCTACAATGAACCTTTTATGACTTTCTTCCTTGCTGACTCTACCCCAATCATTGCCACCAACATGTCAAAAATTTGCTAAGTCTTTAAAGTGATATGGGGTCTGCTTAGCGGGTCTCGATGTTTAGGATGCTGCACTTCCATGACCATTGCTAACAACAAAGCCATGATAGCTTCTCACTCTACTACTTCAGAACTATCCACCTCTCTAGAAATCAACCTCAAACCAAACATTGAAAATTGCTAAGTCCAATGCTAGTGCAGGTCCGCCCTTGTGGGTTGCCATGGGTGATAAGACATCCAACGAAAGCTATTTTCAATGAAAAACTACAAACGACACCCCACCTAATGGCTTCTACTCAAAATATCTACAAACACTTAGTGTTAATGACCAATGATGTAATCATCAATGAAGGCACCATCACAAAGTGCCTCAGTGGGTTTTATCATGCAAAACTCCCCTTGTAGAATTTCATCTACTTGAAGTCATCCCATTACTGCCAAATGATTAATGATGCCCACATGAGTGACACCCACACTCCAAACTAAGAAATATGACAAGGGAAAGAAGACTACAAAGGCTACTAGAGGAAAAGAAGAGAAAGCTAAAATGAATTACAAATTCCATAGGGTTGAGTGTGTTAGCTCTCAAAAATGTAGGCAGAATGCCTCAAGAGGCTGCCAATCTCTTGATATGCTTTAGGGTAATAGACAAGGTCAAGAGAAGTCAACCTTCTACTCTTCAGGTGCTGCTAAACCTAGGTGGGTGTACCTTTCTGAATGAAACAGATTTGACTTATGGTTATCCCTCTTGCAATGATTTGTCCACAGTGGCGGATGCAAGTGAACAAATCAATTCAAGCACAATAGCAATCTTCTTAATCTAAATCCTAAAATGCTCAATTAACAGATATAAAGAGAATAAATGAATCTTAATGATGAAACTACAGAGACCAGTGCCTTATTGGGTATGCAGAGTCAAATGAAATTAAGATGAACAACACTCTCTGGAGAAAACTCAAATTATTTGGCATACATTTTGTTTACAACTTGTATAAACATGCAATACTGTAACTACTAAGCTCTACTTTAATAAGCTAGATGAATCTCTCGGATTACTATGATCAACTAAAAGGATTTAATCTTTGCTTGAAAGAACCAATTGATTAATCACATAAATACAACAAATGTGCATTGATAAACTGAAAATAATTTTTTTATGTCAATTTAAACAACCAGAAAGCATCAATCTTGGAGACAACTTAGCAGTATTTTCATTGAATTCAACAAAAAATTGACACCAGAAAAATGCAACAACATCAATTGATTTTCATAAATACCTCCATTTTGAAAACATGCATCAATAGTCTTTGATCTGAGAATTTTATTCTACTCTATCTACTTGTTTTGTATTGAATATTTAATAGCTGATCCCCTTTTACAATTACAAAAAATGCCTATTTATACACCACCATCAAAAAAATATATCACATTAAGATCCAATGTCAGCCAACCGCTAAATTCAGGCTCAATTCATGTCGGCCTGCAATGGTATTTTAGGAATTCACATGTCGGCCATAGTGTTTGAATTTCCGTTAATCTCACTGAAATAGTCATCGAGACAAATCACAGTCATGCCGAAGGAAATTAAATCGCTACAGTCGCCCCGTGTTTTATTCGCTTTCGCCATGACTTATCTGAGTTAGGGAGATATCCTGTAGATCACTTTATGTTTTTCTGAGAGTTCTTTTACCTTTCGCATGTCGCTGTGACTTTATGATATCGGGGAGACATCTCACAAAGCATATTATGTTTCACCGAAAGCCCCCTAGCTCACCACAGATCACCAAGACAATATCAATCTCATACCGATGGAAAGCTTTTATTCTATTAGCGAGACCCATCGTACTCACCAAGACCATACTCCAAAGTCACATTATTCTCGCCGAGGTATTCATTTTATGTTGGTCGACGAGACCCCTTTGAATTCGCTATGACTTATTCCGAAGAAAACATCTCTCACCGATGAGCCTTTTGATAGAAACCCACTTGTGTAATATTGGTGAGACTGAAGGTCACTCACCAAGACCTCACTCTGATATTGTTAACTCATACTAATATATATATTCCCACTACCGGTCGGTGTGACAATGTAAATTCGCTAAGACACAATGTCGAAAACATTAACTCTTACCAATGTATCTCCATACATGCCGATCGCTGAGACATAAAGCACTCGGTGAAACATGTCGAAGACCAAACTCCTACCGAAATGTGTATCCTTTTCCTTGTCGCCAAAACCACATGAATGTCATGCAAATAGGTGCCTGTAAATAAACTTCAATCGCTGTGACACCAAAAACATCTTGCCGATAAGCAACAAAGATGTTTGAAAGAAGAAAACAAAAAATGGATTGGGGAGACCCTGGTATTCTCATGCCGATATGGAACTATAAAGTGAAAAATGCAAGATTTGATGGATCCTATGGGGGTATATAGGAAAAATGTGGATAAAAATATCATGAAAAGAGGAAAATGTGCTCAAGGCAGGACTAATTTGGAAAATGCATGGGTATGGAAAACATGAATAATCATAAAAAAATTGCAGTTCCAACAGAGTGCACCTCCAAAATCACTTCAAATTGGGATAAAGTAATAGACATATACCTAGTGTAAGGAAATCTAGGAGCGCATCTTATGAAAACTCCATGCAGTAGTGCCTTCGGTAACTTTCATTTCAATTAGATTGCCTCAAAGACACGAACAACTATGTCCCAATGCGGAATAGACATAGTTCATTTCCTACATTGATCCATCTAAGAGAAACACATGTAAATTCAACATCAAGCATTAATAGATTCTACTACACGAACCAATAGGCATGAAAGATGAAACCAAAAACAAGAACACAAAGATTTACGTGGGGAAAATCCTTTCAGATAAAAAACCCCACACTCTAAAGATCGAGCCATTGTATTATTCTACAACAAAGGGTTACAATAAAATTTTAGGCTCTTAGCCTTTTTAGAGATTACATCTTGTTCATCTCGATATAACTGGTAGCAAACTATTCCTGAGAGACCAAACAAAGCAATCAGGATCATGAGAGATTCCAATAGCTTGAATCTACCTCTCAATCCTCTGCTTCAACCTCATGGCTTCGGCCTATCGGCCAACCACTTGGTCCTTAGTCTATAGTTCTCTCTCTGGCTCTCGGCTCTTCAGCATCATCCTCAAAACGTCCAATGCATACCTTTATACATTAGTTCTCTATAGGCTCTATAGAATCATTCTTTTCGAACTATAGGATCAGAACTCACAAGTCATCCAGCCCAGCATCATCAGATGTTTCCACTTCCTTGTGCTTTAGTTTTCCAACTTCCACAAAGAAACGGTTCAGCAAACGGTTCACTTCTGCTTTCTTGAATTGGTCCATATTGCACCACGTCAGACAATCTTGACTTGGTCAATAGTGATCAACTTGTGTCACATGTCAGTGAGACACTAGAAGTGTCTCCCCGATGCCACAAGACCCGATTACATGTTGTCGCCAAGAGTCATCTCCATCGGCAAGAGCTTCCACCGATATCCACAAGTCATACCAATTTTAGTATTCTCATTGACAAGACAATCGCCATTCAATGAGACATCACACCAAGCTCATCAGTCATTCTGAAGTGTTCCTTAGTCACCAAGACTTTAGTCATTCATTGAGAGATCATATCGAGTCTTCAAGTCATGCCGAAACCCATTGTATTCTTATCGGCATCCATCTATCGGCAAGACTATTGTCTTTCACCAAGACGTCAAAAAGAGCTTCATGTTATAATGATCTCTGAACAATCATCATTAAGTCATGTCAACATCCAAGAAGCATCGACCAGAACATCACTAATTGGCAAGAGCTCATACCAAAGTCAAAGAGTCATACCGACACCAAGATTCCCATTGGCAAGACAAACCAGTTCACCAGGAGTTCACACCGAGCCTCTTCATGTTATACCAACCTCAAACCCATCAGTGATACTATCGCAACTCACCAAGACATCATACCGATGTCTAAGAGTCACATCACAATCTTCTATCAGCTAGACATTCTACTCTTGCCAAGACCTCTCAACGAGTCTTCATGTTGCTGTGAAGCATCCACCAATCGGCGAGACTCACCGCTTTTGCTAGGATGTCATAATGAGGTCCTAAGTCATACCGAGCACCCCAATCACTAGTCGGCAAGACTTTTGTCTTTCGCCGAGACCTCACATCGAGCACCCATGTCTTATCGAATCGTTAAGACATTTGACCTTTGCCAAGACTTCATTCTGATCACCTTATGTTACACCGATGACCCCTAACACTATGGCCAAGACATCTCCCGATCGCCAAGAGATCATGTCGATAGGAACAAGACATACTAATTTCTTCATCGGTCAGATAGACCGAAGGTCATGTCAATATCAGCAAGACTTCCTATCATCATCGAGACTTCTCACCGAGACCCTTGAGTTAGCCCGAGTGTATACCGTCGGTGAGACATTCCTCAGTCGCCAAGAGATCTTCTCGAGAGTTCAAGTCATCCCCAACCTGCTTATCGATGAGACTTCTCTCGGTACAATGACTTCCTGCCAAATCCATTTGTTATCCCGAAGTCTCTAAGTCACCATGAGTCTCCCCGAAGCCCGATAACAAACCCTTATGTCGCTGAGACATTCCACTCAGTAGGAGATTATAGCGAAGGCCACAAGTCACAGTGATAGACTTCTTCGGCAAGACAAAATCATTGTCTTGGCGACATGGGAAAAACACAAGGTAAACAACTAGTCAGCTAGACAACAGAAATGTCACAGTGACTAAGCTTTCTCAGAGGTTTTAGCCTATGAGATTGAGGCATATTTTCCAAGAATCTCCCACTTGACGAAGATCACACAGGTACCTCCAAAGAAACTAGGAACTAAGAACACACTAGCTTCATCAGTTCAAACCCTGCAACACTCAAGACACCCAATCAACATGATTCCACAGATAACAGTCCATTAGACAATCTACAACAAAGACCAGGAAACCAACTGCAACTCACTAACCAACAAAACAACCAATCAAAACTCTCCAAGAAACCACATAGATCTCAACATGATCTCATGTTCCATCAATAATTCTGCTCCAATATCCAAGATGTCCACCATTCAAGCAACAATCTTGTCATCTTCCACATGTGGAAGAAAAGATACATCGCCAAGGTGCATAAGCACCATTCCAATGAACACAAGCAAAAAATCCCAGTGATATGACCAACAAGATACTGCTACCACTTCACTGTGCTCAAACGCTATACAAAAGTAATATCAACTTCAAAGCTTCAAATAAAACACAAAAGTGAATTCAATCTCCAGAAACAAGAAACTAAACATCACCAGTTAGAACAACAATCAGACTGACCACTTCCATCCAACTGATAAACCCACGCGACTGAAAAGAGCACCCATAGCTCGTGCTATACTATCCAATCTCACATACCTCATAGGTATCACCATTAGTAAACTTCTGCCAATCCATTAATAGCAAATACAAGTTCTAGTGTCAACCAGTCAAAGAAGACAAGACACATACAAGAACTCCCACTGCCTGAGAAATCTAGATCTGAAAGATCAGAAGGCATTGCAAGCCTACCAATACTAGCACATAGAAAATGTAACCCTATAGTACCAAAGAAAAATTCACAATGATATGCTCAACCTGCAACAACCTACCACAAGAAGCATTTCTCTCAGCACAAACCTTCACGGCCACATAGAAAAAACACTGCACATCATCTTCCTAGAACATCCTCCTACATACACTTCTAACAGCCAGCTGTGTCAAGAATGATCTTCATATGCCAAAATAAATCCTTAACATCATCCATCCGTTCAATCACCAAGATCAAACCAAGTTTAAAAAAATGGATGTAAACCTCTCAAAGAAGATCAAGCTAAAAGCATTTCCCATTTCAGGAAATCTGCCGATACATCATCTCCTACCAATTCTCATCAGTAAAGGACATAACACAAAGGCTCAAGGAGATAATACAAACTGTACAACTTCCACTATGAATCCTCCAGAACCAAATGTTAAACAGTAATTGAGGATCCATATCATGAAAGTGAACTTAATGAAACACATCTAAAAAATATAATGGGCCAAATACCTCTCAGATAAATTGCTAAGTAGACCAAGAGTAATCCAAAGGGAATCTCCTCACAAGTCTCTAATTGAACTTATGTTTAACCAAGTTGTAGGCTTCTCGGACTTTCTGCTAATAAACATTAACAAGAGTAACAAGCAGGAACACTTCTCTCACAAGAGAAAGTTAGCCTCACCTTATTCTTCATGTATCCATGAGTACTAGCAACTGATCATGTCATGCTAAACTCCATCTACATTACTGCACTATCATGAAGTATCAAGCAAACAATCAAAGCACCCAATACATAAAGAATTACCAGACCATTGTTAAAGCTCCAATCATCTAAATCAGGAACTTATCATGACACCATGATCTACATATCCCCATAGGAGATACCATGCTTCAAATGACCACCATTTTCTCAAGTACAATGCACAATGCCAAAACTCCAGTGCACAATCAAGAGTATACCATGACATAAAACAAATACACTTAAGAACAACGTCACCTGTCAAGCACCACCAACACCTTAGCCAAAGACTCCAAGCATCCTCCATAGTTCCAAGATGTTGCACATCTTCAAATAATGTCCATGCAAAAGCACAAGAACCCTTCTACAATACTATAGAAGACCATTTACCACCATGTGATGAATCCACAGTCACTGCTAGAGCTCCCACTGAAAAGTGACACCCGAGCTTTCGAAGCATCATGACCAACTGTTTCAGGTTCCCATAACTGAGTATTCAGGTACTCAATAATATCCATCCTCTCATCTCAAAACAATCACACCAATGCACAAGTGACCACAGACAAGGCCAGCCAACAAATCTGCACCACCAATGAATCAACCTCATGGATAAAGACAGTCCACATCCAAGTTATCTCACTGCAGCCAATGGGTAGCTAATCCACCAACCACATAACTCATAGATTACAAACATCAAATATGGAAACCTGTTATCACATTGAAAACCGCAACACTGATATATCAAAGAGAATAACCACATAGACAACAAGACACAAACATCAAATCATGCCAGATCTGATTTTCCAATCATGTCCACAACGAGCACCATAATCAAGGACCCCACAAGCATTACCACAATAATGTTGACTGACAAAAAACTTACCAACACTCCCATGCAGAGAAAGAGATCACACCTTCTCAAACCATGCATAAGGCATGCATGCAAAACTATAACTATCTCATCCAGCAACACCCCAAAATTCATGCTCTAGAAAATAGCTTATCAACAGCTCCACATAACCACAAGTTTTGCTTAACCATGTAAAACCTACAAAACCATAGAGCCATGCAAGTACAAATCATCCGTAGAAAGTAAACAACTGTTCAAGAGAATCCAGGCCCCTTTCAGGCCAACTCTGAACCACCACCATGTACATGCATCCGAGAAAGAGAGAAAGGCTATTTCAAAAGATTGCAAATCATCTAATGATTAACTTCATAGCCTTCAAGCATTTGAGGTTAGTAGGAAACAATGCTTTCCAACACTAGGAACCACCACCTAGCATAAACACTATCTTCCATGACTGAGAAACAATCTAAGCTTCTCCATATCACCCAAGAGCCTGTCACACATACACCAATATGAAAGCTTTACTACTACATAGCCACAGAGTAAGAAAAACCACCTCATACTTCCAAGGTTATACCTCTACCAGTCAGGAGACACAGATCACAACATGATCAACTCCCTTTTCCATCTAGACCATCCTTTAAGCTGCATGCTATCTCAGAATACCACAAGGCTTCCACTCATCAAAGGATCAATTAATCAGTCCATTCCTCTAGATTTCCTCCAGCCAATCAAACTGAGAAATCCTCACATGAGAAAAACCCAAAACCAACAACCAGAAGAAGGATCTGATACCACTTGTAAGGTAATCTAGGAGCGTATCTTATGAAAAATCCATGCATTAGTTCCTTCAGTAACATTCATTTCAATTAGGTTGCCTCAAAGACACGAACAACTATGTCCAAATGCGGAACAGACACAGTTCATTTCCTACATTGATCCATCTGAGAGAAACACAGGTAAATTCAACATCAAGCAATAACATTGTCTACTACATGAACCAACAGGCATGAATGATGAAACAGAAAACTAGAACAAAAAGATTTACGTGGGGAAAATCCTTTCAGATAAAAAAACCCCACACTCCAAAGATCGAGCCATTGTATTATTTTGCAACAAATAGTTACAATACAATTTCAAGCTCTTAGCCTTTTCAGAGATTACATCTTGTTCATCTAGATACAACTGGTAGCAAACTATTCCTGAGAGATCAAACAAAGCAATCAGGATCATCAGAGACTCCAACAGCTTGACTCTGCCTCTCAATCCTCTGCTTTGACCTCATGGCTTCAACCTATCAGCCAGCCACTCGGTCCTTACTCTATAGTTCTCTCTCTGGCTCTCGGCTCTTCAGCATCATCCTCAGAATGTCCAATGCATACCTTTATACATTCGTTCTCTACAGGCTCTATAGAATCATTCTTTTCCAACTATCGGATCAGAACTCACAAGTCACTAGCCCAGCATCATCAGATGTTTCCACTTCCTCATGCTTTAGTTTTCCAACTTCCACACAGAAACGGTTCAGCAAACGGTTCAATTTTGCTTTCTCGGATTGGTCCATATCACACCACGTTAGACAATCTTCACTTGGATAAGAGTGATCAACTTGTGTCGCATGTCGGTGAGACACTAGAAGTGTCTCCCCAATGCCACAAGACCTGATTACATGTTGTCACCAAGAGTCATCTCCATCGGCAAGAGCTTCCACCGATATCCACAAGTCATACCAATTTCAGCATTCTCATCGACGAGACAATTGCCATTCGATGAGACATCACACCATGCTCATCAGTCATTCTGAAGTGTTCCTTAGTCGCTAAGACTTTAGTCATTCACTGAGAGATCATATCGAGTCTTCAAGTCATGCCGAAACCCATTGTATTCTTATCGGCATCCATCTATCGGCAAGACTATTGTCTTTCACCAAGACATCACAAAGAGCTTCATGTTATACTGATCTCCGAACAATCATCATTGAGTCATGTCAACATCCAAGAAGCATCGACCAGACCATCGCTAATCGGTGAGAGCTCATACCAAAGTCAAAGAGTCATACCGACAACAGGATTCCTATTGGCAAGACAAACCAGTTCACCAGGAGTTCACACTGAGCCTCTTCATGTTATTCCGACCTCAAACCCATCAGTGATACTATCGCAACTCGCCAAGACATCATACCGATGTCTAAGAGTCACATCAAAAGCTTATGTTAGCTAGACATTCCGCTCTCGCCAAGACCTCTCACCGAGTCTTCATGTTGCTGTGAAGCATCCACCAGTCGGCGAGACTCACTGCTTTTTCCAGGACTTCATAACGAGGTCCTAAGTCATACCGAGCACCCCAATCACTAGTCAGTAAGACTTTTGTCTTTCACCAAGACCTCACATCGAGCACCCATGTCTTACCAAATCGGTAAGACATTCGACCTTTGCCAAGACTTCATGCCGATCACCTTATGTTACACCAATGACCCCTAACACTGTGGCTGAGACATCTCCCGGTCACCAAGAGATCATGCCGATAGGAACAAGACATACCGATTTCTTCATCGGTCAGATAGACCGAAGGTCATGTCGATATCGGCAAGACTTCCTATCATCACCGAGACTTCTCACCAAGACCCTTGAGTTAGCCCGTGTGTATACCGTCGGTGAGACATTCCTTAGTCGCTAAGAGATCTTCCCAAGAGTTCAAGTCATCCCGAACCTGCTTATCGGTGAGACTTCTCCCGACACCATGACTTCCTACCGAATCCATTTGTTATCCTGAAGTCTCTAAGTCTCCATGAGTCTCCCCGAAGCCCGATAACAAACCCTTATGTCACGGAGACATTCCACTCAGTAGGAGATTACAGCGAAGGCCACAAGTCATAGTAATAGACTTCTTCGGCAAGATAAAAGCATTGTCTTGGTGACATGAGAAAAACAAAAGGTAAACAGCCAGTCGGCCAAACAACAAAAATGTCACAATGACTAAGCTTTCTCAGAGGTTTCAGCCTATGAGATTGAGGCATATTTTCCAACAACTAGGTCATGTTAGTATCGACGAATTTAGAGAATGGGTCTTGGTTAACCCAAAAACTAAGGAGGCTTGGAGGATAAAGAAGAGTTGGATCACAAAAGCAATAGGCTTCCCACTAGCCATAATCGGCCCTAAACTAATTTTTACATGTAGAGGATGCTATTACCCTAAAACTAGGAGGATAATCATTATAGATGGAAGAGTGTTGGATGACCTAACTGTTGGTATGTGGCGACTGATCATGCTATACTGTATAGCCCATGGTATACTATACATCCTGGCCCCCTAAAATCTGGAAGCTTCTAAGCTTGGTAAAAATGGGTTCGGATGGGTATTTCAATATGATGAAAAACGTGATTATTCGCAAGATTGTAATAGGGTTTTTCACTAGATAATAAAAGTATTGGATGGCTGCGGTTTGGTGGATGTAGCCCAGATTGAGTGAACCACGTTAAATTTTGTGTTATGATTTATTCTGTGAATGTTTTAGTTTCTCAGTTTATTATATAAAATCTGCATTTAATTGTTAGATCTGCCATCTCTAACCCTAACACTAACAACCATGTCAATTGGGAAGACATTTGGCATCCCCTTGTTTGACAAGATGGAATAGAAGAAAATTGGAAATGCCTCAAATGTTTGGAAAGCAAACACAAGAGGTTGTAAAAGAGCCATTAACTAGACATGGTTTCTTAAGAAGAGGGGAAATACAAACAAATTGCCCCAGAAGTTATACAAAAGTGATTTCATGAAAGAGGACAATGACCTCATAACACTATTGAGTAGAGTAATGGACCTCCCTACTTCCTCACTATCTGAGGAATGGATGTTCTACTTTGTGGAAGAAATCCTCAGAGGAGAGGCCAAATTTCACTAGATGAAGATAATTAGTGATAATTTGTGCAAACAATTTGTTATAGTAAAGAAAACTCAGGAGTTCTACATGACCTCATATCTTGTGTATCTTCTAGAAGTAACATTCCCATAAAAAGCATTGGACTATGTTGGCACCCTAGGAATGAAGAAAGGGAAGAATATTTTCTACAATTGCTACCTAAAAATCCAATATAGAAATTTTAAGAAGGATTATCGATAGTTCAACGAAACCTTTATCATGCACATTATTGGGACCTTGTCAAAGGACTACCCGAGGATGATATCTCACAGTGCAAAGGTAGTGGTTAAAGGCTTTGAGTACTGATTCATTCAATTCCCCAAGTTCACTTACATAAGGTTCCAAGGATTCTCAGGGTTCCCCTATTGACTACCAAGGTACCCTAATGACAGGATAATATTGTTGGAATTAACTCGCAAGTTGCAAATTTCTCATTCATTTATACAAGACAAGCATTATCCTGGGGTTCCATAACCCATTGTATTTGGCCAAGGAGTCTATTCATGCCCCGTAGCCTCCTATGTAGAGAACTCAGAGAAGGAGCTCATAGAATAAAAATTGAAGCTACATACAGAGAGAGGAGGTATGAATACTCTAGGGAACCTAAAGAAATAGGTTGGAAGGAAGTGATACAACTTCTAAAATCCTTAGAAAATTACGAGAAAATCATGATTTGGATCATGATTGTTAACCTTTATTCTTAAGGATAGATTAATGGTGTGACGTAGAAACCCTTACCTTATAGGTTTATCTAAAATCCTTTGACATTTTAATTTTTCATTAATTTGTTTTAGTCGGTCGCCAATCACCTAAGTTATCACTTGAGCATTTTAAATGCATATATTTGTCGGCCCCTTTTTCTAGGAAAAACAGTCACCCATGCATTGTCCTACATCAAATACTTATAAATTTTGGCAAAATATTTCACCTCCAAAAGACTTAAGTTTAAGTCATTCTTCTCATGGGTCTAATTGGCGTTAGCCTAGTCATGGCCCTATTTTAAGACTAACTTTTGGCATGTGCAAAAAACCTTCCTGTTAGATTTGAAGACTAGATCCTAGTCATTGATCGCACACCATGCAAACATTAAAGAATAGTCATGAGAAGTTGTGTGAGGTACACGATGGATTGAAACATGTCCTTTCCATGGTGGGACATGATCCTTTTTCAAGCACCCAATGATTGATGATTTAAAGATCAATGACTATTATGTAGTGTGGGAGTTGAATCTTAATTGTCCATCACACACCTAGTGACATTTAATTAATGCCCAATAGAAGCTTGCAAGGTACGTGATTGAAGGATGTGTGGAACTCCTCAACCACTATGTAGAGTGTGGTAGAGCCCATGGATGGAATAACACCACTCCTAGTCAACAAGTTTTTATTGGTCAAAAAATTGGCAAGCTATGGTCTCAGGATTGCAAACCTAATTTGACTTAATATGAGTTGTTCAATTCTCCATCTCATTTGTAGATCAATGACTGATAATCAAAAGTAGAAATAGGTGATAGCCATTTTTTCTCTACAAGGAGTATGCATTAATGGCATGTATTTTTCAGGAGTGATCAATTTGATCCTGGTTTGTGTGGGAAATTAATTCTCTCCCATCATTGAGAATGCTACATGGATTTTCATGTACCTAGCTAATTAACGATCTAGAGATGTGGATGCTAGTGGTCGATCGATTGCTCGCTTGTGAGAATTTCACCAAGCATTGATGATTAGAATGCCTAATTTTCCTATTAAATGAAGGTCGGTGGCCTTTGTATTCACCATTGCAATTGAGAGTGTGAATTTTTGAATTCCTAAGGTGTGCTTTATGTTTGTGAAGCTACATTTTCAGAGAAGATGAGCAAGCTAGATACTTCTATGTGGAGGTCCCCCAGATTCAATGTATTCAAGTCTCATAGTGATGTTCTAGAATGTGAATAAAACATACCCATAGTTACTACAACTCTAAAGGAGGAAGGAAAGGAGAAGGTATATGGTGAGAAGTCTACACCAGTTGCTATCAAAAGTAGCCATAGGTTGAGAAGATGAGTCATGATTGTAGAAATGACAAAAGCCAAAGGTAAGGAGCCTGCATGGTTTATACGAGGAATGCGAAAAAAATAAAGGTATGACCGAGCTTCTCTTGGAAGAGCTAACTCCCCAATTTTCATTACTAATAGCCCCTCAGACAATGAGACTGAGACTAATTCAAGTTACCAATGATATCTTATGATCCTAAATCAATTGGTAGCCCTAGGAGAGGAAGTGATATCAGTTGCTCCAATTTTTGTAAAGACTCTGAGTGGGTGTGATTACTAAATGGCTGGTAGAGATAAAAAAGAAGAAGGGGTAGTGGCTTCTCCTCTTCCATCCACAAAAAAACATGAAGTGGGTGGGTCTACCATGGCTCTGGTGCTAGTGCTTGTTTTGGTTCTAGGTGATGAAAATGGTGTTTGGATTTTAATTTTGTGGTGATGATGAAATTGTTATTGTGGTTTTCTTGCGCTCTCTGCATATGTTGGTTTTTTGTCTTCATGTTCACTGTGGATGCTTAGAGCTAATATTATGAAGACTTATTATTTGATGTGGGTTTGCAATGTAGTTCCTAGTTGGAAATTATAGGTAACTTTTGGTGGCAACAAAATTTCTATTTTGGTGGTGGTTATGAATTTGGTTTCCCCAGTTCAAAAAATGATTGCAGGCGACCTTGTGGGGAATTTTTGAATTGAAATTGAATTTGGGCTAAATGAAATATTATTGAAATGTAACTATAATGAGCTTGATGCTTGTTGCTCCCTTGGTTTATAAGAGTTATTCCAAGTCTCATTATAGGAAGATTGAGTTTTGAATCCATTAAAAGTTATTCCAAGGCTCATTATAGGAAGTTTGAGTTTTGAATCCATTACATGGTCTAGGTATAAATTTAGTATAGGAAGGATATACTGTAGAAAGCTAGTGAATTGAACAATAGGATTGTCTTGGGTTTAAGCCTTATATGTAATAGTATTAAATTATTTTTATGCAAGTTACTGATATGGAAACAAATCTTATCTCTAGAACACATACTCTCCTTTTGTAAATCTCTGCAAGTTATGAATTACATTTTAAGGGTATTATCATTTATCTTCAACTGTTCAGTTGAATGTATGTCCTATTTTTGGCTTTGGCTTCAAGAGTTAATTAAATGCTTGAAGAGGGTCATGAAATTTTGAGAATCTTCATAGGATCTGATAAGAAGTTACATTTCAAATATTGTAACTTTTTAGATTGCAAAGCGTTGTGAAAATAGTCTACCATTTTTAGAATGAATTAGCTTGTGTATTATTGGTTATTGCATATTCAACTCCATTTCCCAATAGATGAAGCACTGGTCTATTTGATAGGGATTTTTGTAATTTAATGAGTTGATTATTTACTCAATGGTGGATTAGGAATAAGAACAAAATTCCCTTAAATTTTTTCAATTATGAAGCATGAGTTTGAAACATCTCCTTTTTCCTAGTAAATAGATAATAATTTACTGAAAGATTGGAAAAATCTTCAGTGAGTTACATTTATTTGCACATAATAGGAACTAATCTGTGCATAAAAGTGTTATCCATTAAATAGATTTTGATGAACACAATCAGGAGTACCCTCCTTTGTTTCAAAAGGCCTAAAGTGAAGGAGTAAAGACCCTAGAGTCATATACTCATTATGTTGGCCATTCATCTTAGGGATTGGCTACTCTTTAGAGGATTCTAAGTGTGTAATGGAAAAAACATCAATAGAATGGTGACTCTACTGGGGAAAAGCAAAGAGATATCCATTTGTATAGAGTCAATTTGTTAGTGGATCTGAACACCTTGTTTAGATAATTAATAAGTTCTTGGACCTAGAAAAGGTTTGACTGTAACAAAGATCAAAGGACTTGAATGTGACTTTGTTGATGGAGAAGACCCAGAATGAGATTTACTCTTGAAAGGAACTTCATATTGTTTGAATTTTTTTCCTCTAAGAAGCAAGTGATGACTCTATCTAAAGAACCTAATAAAGAAAACAAGAACATTCTAGATCTTGCAAATTTATAGTCGGAGAAGAAAGCTTTGTAGCTTCCATCAATTTCTAGGTATTCTCATAAATCTAAAAGGATATTGTTATATTTGTCAACAAATTATGAGAAATATTCAGGACCTAAGATGTTATTGATTCCCAACTAGGTGAGATAGCACTAAGTGAGGGAATATTAATGGTGACTTTACATGTTTCTAAAGTATTATTTGGAATTCATGTATTATAATAGAGAATCATGTTATGTTATAGATCTTAAGTGAGATAGATAGGAAGTTTACATTGGAAAGGCTTAAGATTATACTTGCAAAGGGGAATTTGAATTTCCTTTTGATAAATATGAGAAGACTTGCAAAGGTATTATAAAATTATTAATCAAATTGTACATCCAAATGTGGACTTGAATGCAATGATACATGATGAACATCCTTTGTCACATCAATGAAATTTTAGTGCTAAGAGGTATAGAGCTATAGATTTCAGCAACATGTGTGGTTACCAAAATGTTGTACCACCTAGGATTAGAGACAAGATACCAAAATTTAGAGGTGAAAGATCTAAGTCAACAAGAAAACATCTATAGGATTTTTTTGATATGATGGGAGATTATGAATTGGACTTGGAAGATGTGGTTATGAAGTTGTTTGTTTAGTCTTTGAAAGGAGATGTGAGGGACTAGTTTTCTTTTATACTATCATCCTCTATACATTCTTCAACAAAATTTAAAATGGTATTCATGGAAAAATTTTGTGAGAGAGTAAATCCAAATGTGGTAATATTTTTTTTTATGGAAATAAAAAAAAGTGATGAGCTTATCCCTACCTTTAATCTTAGCTTTGCAAAACCTATAAGGGATATCCCTGAAAATATGAGACCAAATGATGTTGAATGTTTGGTCATGTACCTTGGTGCATTTGATAGCAAGATGAGTTACCTATTAAGGGATAAAGAGTTTTCCACATTGCATCAAGCATATCAAATTTTCATGAATATTGAAAACAATTTGAAATACTCAATTATGAAAGCACATTTTATTGTTAATGTAGATGGACAAAATGTATCAAGTAGTGAAAACATTTTTAAAAATGAGAGTTTCTTTGTGACCACATTCACCCCATCCCCACATGATGCATACCTTAGTCAAACCCCACTTATGAATCAACAAATTTCAAGCAAAGTTGATTAGATATTTCCTGTTAGGAAGTTCTATGAAATGAAGAGGCATATAGGGGAATCACCTTATGACTTATTTTCAATATTTTTGGTTTTCTTGAGAGAGGTGCCCAAGAGTGTTAGACCTATTGATTCAATGTGTATTGACCTATTTTCTAAGGTTTATAAGCCAGGGTTGAGTAAACTACCAGAGGACTTGAAACCTCATGGTCTTGATCAAATGGTTGATTGGATAGGGATGTGGTGTAGCCATAGTAGGAGGGTCCTCAAGGAGAAGTATCTGAACTATGCAACAAGAGTAACACAGCATAATAAATACAAAATATGGAGGCAAATGTAGATGCAAATATTCTCATTAACATAAATCTTGATTACATTAAGTTGAAAACATTTGGGCTTACAGATACGGCTCATAGGCCTAATATAACATGTTCAACATTACAAAATTCCAATATGCTCCTACATGCGAGAAAAATATTACATTTCAGAACCCTTTTTCTAACTTTACTACTCTATTCTCATGATCAATTACAAGATTTATACTATATCCGTGATTCTTGAAACATCTGTGTTGGCCAAAGATCATCACATTAACCAAGGAAGAAAAATGTAACGTGCACATGAATAGGTTAGCCTAAATTTTGAATCACTCTATCAATAGGTGCATAGAATGAAGTATGGACCTATAAGGAAAGTCAGGGACACTCCATGGAACATTTAAAATCACACCGTTAAGATCCACAAGTCATGAGGACGATCCAAGAATGATCAGTAGAAACTAGCCAATCCATGAAATGATCTTACTTCTCCAATGCTTTCTGGTGTGGGCCACTCAACAATTTCTTTTACCTTCTTAGGATCCATCTTCAACCCATCCATAGATATCACAAATCCTAGATATACCAATTCCTCCTTCATCAAACTAGACTTCTTAATGTTTATCAACAACTACTCTCTCAACCTCTTCAAAACTTGTTTGATATGCAACAAATGTTCTTCCCTGCTCTTACTAAAAATCAAGATGTCATCCAAGTAAACAATCACAGACTTACCCAAGAATTTCTTCAATACCTCATTCATCAGCCTCATGAAAGTACTCTGTTCATTTCTAAATCCAAAAGTCATCATCAACCACTCATACAATCCTTCATTTTTCTTGAATGTTATTTTCCACTCATCTCCTTTTATTCTAATTTGATGATATCCACTCTTCAAATCTATCTTTGTAAATTATCTAGCTCCACTCAAGCAATCCATGATGTCATCCATTTGGGTCAAAGGAAATCTATACTTCACCATGATCTTGTTTATGGCTCTAGAATCTATACACATCCTCCATTCTTCATCCTTCTTAGGTGCTAGCACACCACATAATGTACATGGAATTAAGCTCTCTCTAATCAAACCCTTCTTCAATAATTCTTGCACTTGTCTATTCAACTCTTCATTCTCTATCAGTGTCATCTAGTGTGCTTCTTTATTAGGAAAACTAGCTCCAAGAATCAAATCCATGAAATGACTAATACTCCTCATAGGTGGTAATCCATCAGGTACATTATTCGAAATGATCTCCCCATACTCTGTTAGCAATTCCTTTATCTCTTCTGGTTGTTCTTCTACATGCTTCAAATATTTGTTCTTAGGAACTAGGGCATAACACACATTATCATCTCTCAGTCCATAAAGGAATCCCCTTCCATAAACCAAAAAAACTCTAATACTAGTGCAAACCTCAACTATAGGGACATCTTCCAAAGGAAAAAGAATTTTCTTAATCCCATTAGCAACAATAGTATATATATTCTTCTTTCCATCATGAGTAGCCTATCTATCATACTGCCAAGGCCTTCCCAAAAAATATGACATATATCCATAGGCATGATATCACACATAACTTCATCATGGTAATTTCCTAGCTTCAAATTCACCAAACATTGTTCACTTACCAATATCTTATGCACATCTTGAATCCATGCTATCTGATAGGGATTCGGGTGCTTCAACCTTTCCAACTTCAATTTGGTCACCATCTCTTTAGAAACTAGGTTCTCAAAACTTTCATTATCCACAATCACTTTGCAACATTTACCAGCTACCTTGAATCCATTCTAAAACAAATTCTTTCTCTACAATGGCTCCTTTTCGAACTCACTCTAGCACAATACTCTTCTATTCACCAACACTTCTCCCTCTTCCAGTTTATGAGATGATCCAACATTTTCTTCCTCAAAAAAAAATTTTCTCCTATTTTTATCTATCTTTCTTCTTGTCTCTCCTTGATTACATTCAAAAGCTCTATGTCCTTCTTGACCATACTTAAATCAAGTTCCCCTGAATACTCTTTTATCCTTATCATCCTTTCTATATCCTTCATTCTGGTAACCACCATATCCTCCTCTTCTGTAAGAGTTACCATCACCTCTATGATATGAATTATCATTCTTACTGACCTCCTTATCCTTATTCTGATCTACAGAAGAGCCCCTTCCTCCTCCAGAAAAAGTTCTTCCTCTTTGAAATCTTCCACCTCTTCCTCTCTGTCCCTGCTCATGTCTTGTATTCAACTTCTCTTCTGCCTTTAGGGCACACTGATATGCCTCTTCCACTTTCTAAAACATAATAAAACTAATCTCATCCGATATAGATGACCTCAAACCATTCACATACATAGCTACTTGTTCAATCTCATCATCTGAATGTCTAGATCTAATATTCAACTTATAGAACTCCTTAGTATATTCTGTCACACTTGAATATTTTTGCTTCAGGTTTTGCAACTTTCAGAACAAACTAATATGATAATCTATAGGCATAAACTTTGTCTTCAACCTATTTACCATCTGATCCCATTACTTTATCTTCTCTTTTCCTCTTCTTTGCCTATCTGTTTGCAAATGTTCCCACCAAAGGGATGCACATTCTCTCAACTTTGTGCAAGCATATTTCACCTTCTTATCTTTAGTAGTACCTTCAAATTCAAACTAATTTTCCATCTCTATAATCCAATCAAGCAATTCTTCTGAATCCAACTTACCATTATAATTTGGTGGATTGAAATGCAGTCGTGTATTCTCTCTAGTTAGGGCTCTTATAAACCTTTATTATCCTTGATCTAGACTAGGTTGCTCTTCTCTTCCTCTTTCATCTTGTACTTCTACCTCTTCATCACTTACATCATCAACTAGTCAACCTCTTCTTTGGGCTGTTTCAACTGCATCTAATCTAGCAGCAAATCCTCTCATCATCTCCATTAAAGTTGTGTCTACATTTTCATGCACTCCATTTCCTTTAGCATTTATTCTTCTCGCCATCTTCACATAGGTCCTCTACAACTGCAGTTCATATCCTCAATCCACCACCCCACAACATATCTTCTATAGGACTCCACAAATTTTGATGACCTCACATGGATCAAACCTCGCACTGATACCAATATGACAGCCATGGTAGGAGGGTCCTCAAGGAGAAATATCTGAACTATGCAACAAGAGTAACACAACAAAAGAAATACAAAATATGGAGGAAAATACAGATGCAAATATTCTCATTAACAGAAATCTCAATTACATTTGGTCGACAACATCTAGGCTTATAGATCCGGCTCACATGCCTGATATAACATGTTCAACATTACAACGTTCCAATATCCTCCTACATGCGAGAAAAATATTACATTTCAGAACCCTTATTGTAACTTCACTACTCTATTCTCATGATTGATTACAAGCTTTATACTATATCCATGATTCTAGAAACATTCCTGTCACCAAATATCATCATATTAACCAAGGAAGGACAATGTAATGTGCACATGAATAGGTCAACCTAAAAATTGAATTACTCTATCAACAGGTGCATAAAATGAAGTGTGGACCTATAAGGAAAGTCAGGGAAACTCCATGGAACATTTAAAATCACATCGTTAAGATCCAAAAGTCATGGGGATGACCCACAAATGATCAAATTAGCTAATAGGCTTGAAAACTATTCTGGTGTTAGTTCAAGAAATGACCATGAAATTCTAGGAGTGATAACTTGCTAAAAAAAAGATCCAATCACGCTCAAATATTGGATTGAGGAAAATGAAAATTTCCACGATGTACACAAAGATCCACAAGGTTTGGTGAGCAACTATGAAGAATCCACCAACAAGAACAAAACTGAAAGAAGCAAATATTTTTTTTTGATGCAAGATTGCCAAGAACCAAGGATTCTCTTGCATCAGGATGATAGAGGAAATTAAATATGATTATGTGTAGCATATGATACCTCAGAGTGTTAGAAGTTGTTGACATGATGAGGAAGATCAAAAAACACTGAAAGCAACTAAGGAGGATGCATTAGAATGCGAACAACTAGTTGATGATTGTTGTCATTTCATAAGAAACATAGATGTAGATCCATACAACAATAATGAGTATGAAGATAAATAGTATGAGGACAAGGAAATGGTGCATGATTTTTGTCCTTGGGATGTCTTAGATTGTGAGAAAATACAAGGGGTGCAAGAGGAGGTCCCATTTCCTAATTTCATCAGTGAAAATGATGCAAAAATCATTGACCAAGGTGATGGGATGGAACTTGGTTGATCCTCTGTTGATTATAATTCTTCTGATGAAATAGAGATGGAATCTCTTGCTTCAAGTAGAGGATATGTTGATAGCCTTGACAGGGTGCTCTTGCTAGGGAGTGAGAAATTTTCTTCATGTGAAGAGTTCTTAGAATGTGGATCAATAATCTTGAATATAAATGATGAAGATGATATTGAAAGTGTCTCTCAATGTTCTTCAAGTGATTACAATGACTTTGAGTGTATTGATTATTCTAGGAATTGGGATCCTCATATTGAGAAGGTAGGTGTATGTGTGACAATAATGAAGGTTTGGTAGAATCCTCTATATGATGAACCTTCATCATTATGTGAGATGAAAAGTGATGATTCTTAATAGTGTAGTAATAATCCCCTCTTTGTTGAAAATCCTGATGATTTCTTGGCAAGTACCGCTTATGAATATATTGGAAATGATACAAATGAGACATGAAGGAATGAATACCAGGATGAAATTAAGGTTTTTGATTGTATCCTTGAGGATAATGACCTTGATTCAAAAACTCCTTGGTCACATGAAGGATGCAATGCTATAAATATGGGAGAAGTCACTTGTTCACAAGTGAATGAGAAAATTGTATCTTATGATTACCAAGAAGGCAGCTCAGGTTTGCTATCAATTGAGCATAATAATTGCTCACATGATAAAAAATTTAAGAATAGCGATGTTACTATTTATGGTGATGACCATGTATAATGCTAGTGATGATGGAAATTTTAATGAAAATGCATGTGTCCCTATGAATCATGATTATTGCTATGAAATAGTGGTTGAATTGTCAACCACACATATAAAAGAGGATGATATCAACACTAAAAAAGGCGGAAGCCCATTCTTGAATGATAAAACTATGCACTTGAAAGATTACGTGGACCTTGGAATAGCATTGTTACTTGTTGATAGAGGGGATAAATGTGATGGATCTCTAGATTGTGTCAACATGGAATTTAAACAATTTGATTCATGTATATGGAAGTCAAATGATTCAAATAACATGAGGTATGATGTTAATCAGTATGAATGTGCACTTGAACTTTTTGTAGATGCCCCTCATCTTCTTGGCCTTATTATTGATTTGTTTTCATCCAATAGGGATAACACTCATGTAAAGTAGGGTGAGGGTGTTCTTGATTATGTATCCTTTCTCCCTGATATTTCAAAATATTGTTGGCCTAGCATGTAGCAAAGTTTCTATAAAGGATTCCAATTTGGTGTGCAAATTGAATGTGATGTTAAAATTCATGACCAAGTGGATTATGAATGTTTTATTTTTCCAACTCAATTGGATAATCCTGTAGTGGAACAAGTTGGTGAATAAGGTAGTTTTATCTAGTATGTGGGATGGGTAATATCACTCACATTGAAGTTGATTGTTTGGAAATTCTTAATACCCATGTTAATACATTACAAGAAGAATAGGAAAAAGTTTTTGATAGAGGAAATAATTAGTCCGAAGTTCTTGGGGGCCATGGACCTCCAATTTGAGGATTGAACCCAATCTAATGAAAGGGGATTTGGAGAAGATAAATTCTATTGTATAGTTTTGTAAGTAGTGTATATAGGTTTGGTATGGTATGGTTTATTTTGGTCATATCTACTTGCCTTGTCCAAGAAAGCTATTGGGTTTTTGTTCTTCTACCCTAGTCTGCTTCAACCCAAGATCTGGATTCTCACTATACCCATAGTGGCTATACATCCCCAAGTGTGAGCCACTGATAAAGCTTCTAAAATCCTTGCAAAATTATGAAAAAATATGATTTGAATCATGATTATTAACCTTTATGCCTAAGGATGGATTAAGGGTGTGACCTAGAAACCCTTACATTGCAGGTTTATCTAGAACCCTTTGGAATTTTAATTTTGAATTGACTTGTTTTAGACAATCACCGGATGCCTAAGTTATCACTTGATCCTTTTAAATGCATATATTTACTTCCCCCTTTGTTTAGGAAAAATGGTCACCCATGCATTGTCCCACGTCAAATACTTATAAAGTTTGGTGAAATATTTAACCTCCAAAAGACTTAAATTTAAGTCATTTTACTCATGGGTCTAATTTCCATTAGCCTAGTCATGGCCCCATTTTAAGACTAACTTCTAGAATGTGTAGAAATCCCACCCGTTAGATTTGAAGACTAGATCCTAATCGTTGATCACACACCATGCAGGCATTAAAGAATAGTCATTAGAAATTATACGAGGTACATGATCGATTGATGAATGTCCTTTCCATGGTGGGACCTGATCCTTTTTCAAGCACCTAACAATTGATGATTTAAAGATCAATGACTATTATGTATAATGGGAGTTGAATCTTAACCATCCATTACACACCTCACAACATTTAATTAATTCCTGCCAGAAGCTTGCAAGGTACACGATTGAAGGATACATGGAACTCCTTGACCACTATGAAGAGTGTGGTAAGTGGGTTAGAGCATGTGGATGGAATGATGTGGCTCCCAGTTAGCAAGTTTCTATTGGTTAGAAATTGGTAGGCTATGGTCTCGAGGTTTCAAACCTGATTTTACTTAATTTGAGTTGTTTGATTCTCTATCTCATTTGTAGATAGACAACTAATATTCAAAATTAGAAATAGGTATGTGATAGAATTTTTGTCTCTGTGAGGAGTATACATCAATGATGTATTTTCTTCAAGAGTCATCAATTTGATCCTAGTCTGTGTGAGAAATTAATTCTCTACCATCATTGAGAAGGCTACATAGATTTTCATGTACTTGGCTAAATAACAATAGAGATATGGACACTAGTGGTCAATTGCTTGCTTACTCATGTGACTTTCACCAAGCATTGATGCATAGCACATGCACCTAATTTGCTAAAGGTTGATGGCCTATGTTTTCACTGTTGCAATTGAGAGTGTGAATTTCTAAATTCCTAAGGTGTGATCTATGTTTATGAAGCAACATTTTTAGAGAAGATGAGCAAGCCGGGTACTTCTATGTGGAGGTCCTCAAGATTCAATGTGTAGAAGTCTATGGTGAGAAGTCTACACCAGTTGGTATCAAAAGTATCTATAGGTTGAGAAGCTGAGTCATGAATGCAGAAACAACAAAAGCCAAGGGTAAGGAGCCCACAAGGTTTGTATGAGGAATGTGAAGGAAAATAAGGTATTCTTGAGCTTCTCTTGGAAGATAGAACTCCCAAATTTCCATTACTGATAGCCCTTCAGACAATAAGACTAAGACAGATTTAGGTTGCCAATGATATCTTATGATCTGAAATCAATTGGAAGCTCTAGGAGAGGAAGTGATATTAGTTGCTCTAATTTCTATAAATACTCTAAGCAAGCATGATTACTCAATGACTAGTAGAGACAAAAATAAATAAGTGGTGGTGGTTTCTTCTCTTCCTTTCGTAAGAACATGAAATGGGTGGTTCTGCCATGGCTCTAGTGTTGGTGCTTGTTCTAGTTCTAGGTGATGAAAATGGTGTTTTGTTTTTAATTTTTTGGTGATGATGAAATTGCTGTGGTGGTTTTTTAGCATTCTCTACATATGTTGGTTTTTTGTGTTCATGTTGACTACGGATGCTCAAAGCTAATATTATGAACACTTTTTTTTACATGGGTGTTGAATGTAGTGCCTAGTTGGTGGTTATAGGTAACTTTTGGTGGTGGTTATGAATTTTGTTTCCCTAGTTCAACAAATGATAACAAGTGACCTTGTGGGGAATTTTCAAAATGAAATTGAATTTGGGTTGAAATGAAATATTCTTGAAATGTAACTGTAATGATCTTGATTCTTGTTGCTTCTTTGGTTTATAAAAGGGATTTCAAGGCTCATTACATGGGGTTCGAGTTGTGAGTCCTTTACATGGTATGGGTAGAAATTTAGTACATGAAGGATATACTGTAAAAAGCTAGTGAATAGAATAGTTGGATTGTCTTGGGTTTAAGCCTTATATGTAATAGTATTAAATTAGTTTTATGTAAGTTACTAATATCAAAAAAAATATTATCTCTAGAATTCATACTCTCCTTTTGTAAATATTTGCAAGTTATAAATGAAATATCAAGGGTATTATCGTTTATCTTCAACTGTTCAATTGAATGTATGTCCTAATTTTGGCTTTGGATCAAAGAGTTAATTAAATTCTTGAAGAGGGTCATAAATTTGTGATAATTTGCATAGGATTTTATAAGAAGTTATGTTTCAGATATTGTGACTTTTTAGATTTCAAATCATTGTGAAAATAGTCCACCATTTCCAGAATTAATTAGCTTGTGTATTACTAGTTATTGCATAGTCGACTCCATTGCCCAATTGATGAAGCACTAGTATGTTTGTTAGGGATTTTTGAAATTTAATGAGTTGATGATTTATCCAACCATGTATTTAGAATAAGAACACAATTCACTTAACATATTTCAATTATGAAGCATGAGTTTGAAACATTGATAATAATTTACTAAAAGACCAGCCAAATATTGTGTGAGTTACATTTGTTTACAAATAATAGGAACTAATCTATGAATAGAAGTGTTATCCATCAAATATATCTTGATGAACACAATAAATAATACCCTCCTAGGTTTCACAAAGCATTAAGTGAAGGAGTAAAGACTCGAGAGTCCTTTACTCGTTATGTTGGCCATTCATCCTAGGGATTTTTGATTATAGGGGTCGGCCACATTTTAGAGGATTCTAAGGGTGTACTAGAAAAAAAACCAATAGGTAGTATGCCCATAGACCACACATTAAGGATTGTTGGGCCAACTATGATGATTACCACGAGGAAAGAAGAAGATATTATATGAGAATGACTACCAAATTTGAGAAATCTATTAATTTGTACCTAGTTCTTGATCATGTTCTTGAAGATGATAATGTGCTCGATAAGAGGCACAATGCTATGGTCAATGTGTCATTTCCATCGATTTATTGGGAAGAACTAGAAGTCAAGGACAAGGATACTATCACTTGCTCAGTGGAGAAGAGGACCAAGAAATTGGTCGATGATCAAATAACCGAATTGTAGCTGTAGGGCAAGATGACCTTGAAAGCAATATGGATAGTGGTGCTACAACAGGTTATTTGAAAGATGCTCCCAAGTCTTCACCCATCACTAGATCCAAGGAAAAAAAGATACATTAGAGTGACAACCAAAGAATAAGGTGTACATTAGAAAATTATTCAAAGGTAATAGGCCACAAAAGAAGCATAAAATAATGGGAACCTTTATTCTTGATATTCCAGTTATCTAGGAAGAAGGGTCCCTTCTAGTAGAAGAAGAAAAGAAACAAAACTTTCCACCACACACCACCTCCATGCTCCAAACTATTCCCCTTACACCATCTCATTCCACTCCACAAGCTTCACCCATGTCATCTCTGCCCATTGTGGGTATCTCGGTCCACCTCACTTTTGCTTCCCTAATTGCTCTAGTTGTCGTGGTGGATTCCTCTTCCTCTACCACTTCTCTGCTATCATCTTCCTCACTCCCACTACCATTTCCAAATGTCTCTTACTTTTTTACCTCTATTCCTACCACCTCTATGCCACCTATTACCTTTCTAGAGACTTTTTTCTCCTATTTGTAAAACATGGCACCACAATTCTCTAAGATTATTTTAAACCCCTAGGTTAAAATACTCATGGCTCAACTTGCCACAATAGTTCCCATCCCTCCACCTCCTACTAAGCCAACTAAAATGGAATCCACAATGAAAATCTACAAGGAAATGGAGAGGCTAAGTGGGGAACAACCTAAAGAAGTAGTGGATGTCACTAAGGAACCTAAGGACTTTGTTTGTGATGACTACTATGAGAAAGTCGAGGAGGGCCTGAGTTGATTTATATGAAGTAGCTTCTAATGAAAAAGGGAAATAGATGCTCAAAGATGGAGAATTAGTGTGTTTGATACTCACTATGATGTGGAGATCTTTGATCAAGATCCTAGGGGTGAGAAGACTGGAGGACATGATGATAAAGAAGCATGCCCAGATGAGCATCTCTCTGAGGAAGGAAGAAAATTGATGAACTCCCAAAAGATGGACAATACAAGGGCCTACAACATGAAGAACTGGCCCCAAAGGGGGAGCAAGATAATGAAAAGGGAAGTGAAGATGAAAAGAATGATAAGCCCATTTAAAAGAAAGAAGATATTGCTAAGAGAAATGAAGAATCCATCAAGTAGGATAAGGAGAAAGAAATAATGAAAAAGGACGAGTAGGACAAGGAAGAAGAGAACATCGAAGATACTCCCATGAATGAGGAGGAGAAGCCTTCAAAACCTTAGGAGGAATATAATAATGAATTCAACACTACATCCTCTGACCAAAAAATAGAAGTCCCCTCATGGATTGAGAAAGAGTTGAAAAGGAAAGTTCCTATGCTTACAGACCCAAAGGCTTGTTTAGAAGCAATACTGTCTCAATCCCAAGTAAAGACGTGTGAGAAGAAAAAGCCAAAAATGAGATCTCACATCACAATAGACATGTCAAGCTCTCATATATTATAGGTGGCCACCTCAATGGTGGACAAAGATGTTCATACTCTTCAAGCTAGGGACTATCAAGTAACTACTATCCATTTAGGCCCCACTTCTAGAGCCTAAAAAATAGATGAATTCCAAGGGTCTATTTCTATAGAGCTCTAAAAAATGAATAAGGATCAATCCATAAAGGGAGAGTTGAAAGCACAAGTGACATGAATTACTTCCTTTATATAGCAATGGACAACATTTAGAGATGAAGCTCTAATGGAATCACAACCACCTGCCCTGCTATTGAAGTAAGAAGTCAATAAAATGGAAAGGATGAAGAACTGGACCAAGTTCACATCAGAATGGTTCAAAAGGGTCAAAGATATGGGAAATAAAGGTATCCATTATGCAATTAAGATGCATAATCATTACCTAGTCTTACAAAATGAAATTGAGAAGGAGGTAGGGATATGTAAATATTTCCCTGATCTTTATAGGATCACATACCACAAGCTATAGAATATTTTGAAGCTATCTACAAAAATTTGTGAAAAGGATTTATCTCTATCAAAAGAGGATTATGACCTACCGGATGCTTGGATACATAATCTCAAAAGAAAAAAGGTGATTTTAGAGAGGTCATTGATAGATTTGGATGATGTTCATTCCATCATTGTCACCCACTTGGCTAAGGTAGATAAACTTCTAGAATTGGTAATAGGTTACAAGATGCCAACTCAAGAGTTGGATCAAGAAGCAATGAAATGGGGGTTTCACAAAAGAATGGAACAAGGAGCTGACGACACTTTTTTGGTATGATTTTTTTGCACATTTTTTCTTAGAGTCAGAGTAGATGGTCAAAGTAGGAGATACCTGAATAAAGCACTACAAGGAAATGGTGAATGATTTCAAGAGGATTTCCTTCTACATCACTAAGTTTGACTTCGTTGAGTGGGATAAACTCCAGGTTGTTATTGGAAAGTTTATTTATTATGATTCATTGCAAAAGGAAGTTGGAATTCCCATAATAGAAGACAAATACTTATTAAAGTAGCTAAAACAAAAAAATACCTACATGATGAAATAGGCTAGAGGAAAAAATAGGGAAAAAGAAAAAATAGTTTATTTTATAATTGTAAATTTTGTACTCATAATGGGTGATGTGAAAACCCTAAGTTAGAATGAATCTAGACATTTCATTGTAAATTGATCTTGACCATTCATTCTACTTTTTGAAAACTATAAATAGGGGCATCCTCTCATTTTCAAAGAGAGAGATGAGTTGTAAAAACATTCTACAACAATATATAAGAAAATCATTTAAAGTTGATGGTTTCTTTATGTTGCTCATTATGTGTGCATGATTTATCCTCCAACTTTATTTCATCTTTTTCATTTACTATTTATGTTTCATTTTCAGCTTGCTAGTTTATGTTTAGCTTTAATGGTGATTGTATGTTCTAATATTTGATGCACTTCTAGCTCATACTTTTAGTAATTTGTTGATGATAAATTGTTGTGTAAAGTTATTCTAAGCTCCTTTTTTTCTACACCAAAGTTAAATTATTTATTCATGCTAAATAGGTGAATGACACAGTCTGGAAATATAGAAAGAACCTCAGAAGATTGCAGTAGTTTTTTTTTTACTCTGGATGATTCTTGGTTAAGAAAAACTCAGTTTGGGAAGTCTTTCTACTATAGTATTTTCCATAATTACTATTTTCCCATATTTTTATATTTAAAATAACTCTCTAAACACTTTCATCTTGATATTTCTTTGAAATATGAATTAAACATAAGTTCCCAACATCACTATATAGTTAAATTTGATGATTACAACAAGTTTCAAAATGCTGCCGCTATTCATAGTTTCAATAACTTTGAAACTCAATTTACATACCCATAACTTCCATGCTTTGTGAACCATAAATTCCCTTTGTGATTACCAACCAATCAAACATCAACACTGAGTTGTTTTATGTATATTCATGACCTAACATCTGAGAGACCTTGGGGTGATTTTTTGAAACTTAGTTGCAGATTATTACCTTTCAAGAGAAACATAATACTTATTTTTTCTTTGTATTGAGAAGTGCAAAAACACCCAAAATAGAATCCTTCACACATCGATCAAGGGAACCCTTCTAATATATCAATCCAAGGTTATAATGTGTCATTGACATTGAAATACCAAGTGGCACCATCATCATCTTTACCATTGGTCCTCCAAATCATGCAAAATCAAATGGGGTCCCAAATTTACATTCCTCCCTCCCAATTGACAATATTACAAGGAATGATAGCACAAAAAAACCAAAAATCCACTCAAACCATAAACACCCAAAATCCATCTCACATGTCCCAATAAAAATATTATCCTACCTTGCAAGCACGTGCTCTATCTTTGAAACAAGCACAACAGGCTTATCAAAAAGCCTTAGCAGCCCAACAAAGATAGAAATCACAACAAGCTTATCAATAAGCCTCAGAAGCCCAACAACAACAACAAGCATAACAAGTAGCACAACAAGTAGCCTTAGTCACACAACAACAACAGAAAGCACAACAAGAATCCCAATAAGTAGCCTTTATCACACAACAACAACAACAATCCCAACAAATAGCCTTAGTCACACAATAATAAAAAAATTCCCAACAAGCAACCCTAGTGGCACAACAACAACAATAAGCCCCAAAAGCATCCCTAGTAGCCTAACAACAACCATAAGCACAACAATAAGCCTTTCTAGCCCAATAGTACACCTAACAACAATAAGTCCTTGTGCAACAACAACAACTATGCTTGTACTATAATCCTCAACAAGACATCATCAATCCAAACATGTTAGGAACATATACGACTCTACCACCATCACCTTCACAATATCCCACACCACCCTACACACCATACTACACTCCATAATATCAAAACCACACATACAATCCATCTACCATCCCACAATATGCAGTATATTCTCCTCCACCAAATCCGCAAGATGATATGGCATTGTAGTTCAAGGTAATAACTCAAAAAATGTATGACATTCAAATGGAAAAAATAAAGAAACCCCATACACAAAATAACTTGTTTCTAGACCCATTCAATAGAAACATCACAATGGTACCTTTGCCTCTGAGTTTTGAGGTCCCTAAATTTGATAAATACAAAGGGACAAGAAACCCTTTGGATCACATCAAAGAATTCAACATCATGTGTATGGTGGTTTCCTACAATGATTCCTATTTGATATGCCTCTTTCCACAAAGTTTGACAGGCTTAGCCATTGATTGGATTTCACAACTACCTCTAGGTATCAAAACATTCCAAGAAATAATTGATAGATTCATAGATCACCTCTGCTTCAATCTTGAGATGAATGTAAGCTTAGAAGAGTTATACACACTCAAGCAAAATAAAAGAGAATCCTTCATCAATTTCTTACAAAGGTGGAGACAAAGAGCTAGTAAGAGCAAGTGGAACATTCACAATGAACAACAAGTGGGGATTATCATAGAAAATGTTGATCGAGATCTATCCTTCCACTTGAATATGGAACACATTAATACCTATGATGATCTTGTCCCTAGAGCCCACAACATAGAATGAGCTCTAAACTCATAGGGAAAAACACAAGTATATAGAGACAATTTCCCATCCACTAGTTCTAATGACAAATCGTGCTTTTTGGCCAAGAACAAGAATGCTACTAGTGATGGTGTTGTTGATACAAAGGTGGTATTAATTGCTCCTAGGAAAGCAAACACACAATCTATAAACACTCAACATGTGCTCCAAAGAACAAATAGTGCTCCTAAACAACAATTCACTCCCTTAAGGGAACCTATGGAGAATGTTTTGAAGAGGTTGATAGAGTCTAATCTTATTGCACTCCCAAATTTCTCAAACCATCAAGAGCCACAAGTCCAACATTGTAGCTATAGAGATGTCAACTTTTGTGAATTTCACCGATACAAAGGTCATAACACATGAAAAACAAATAGAATTAAACATCTAATAGAGGATCTTATTGAACACGGAGACATTGATGTTGATCAAAATTATAGGAATGAAAATATGAAAATTTACACAAACTCTATACCTAATCATACAAAAGAAAAAGATTCAAAAAATGCATCAACTTCAAAAAATACAAACCGTACTCATGATACCATGATGGGACACATTTATGCAATTCATTCATCACAACATGAGGAATTAGAAACATATCAAGATACTATTTTAAAAAAAAGTCTAAACCAATAAATAGTATCTAGCAATATTTCATACTGTAATGACATCAAGTATGTATTAGATTGCAATATCTCTCTCACATATGAATTAGTGATTGGGCATGTCGAAGAAGTTCCAAATGAGAAAAAATATCCCTTCTTACACCCATACCCACAAACTATTGTGAAGAGTCTTTTACCAATGATATATCATCCACCCAAGGATCATGTCAAGATAAGGAAACCCTATCCCTAGAGATTCACCAAGAGCTAAGGGACATCTTCCAAACCATTTTAAACTCCAAAGATGCCCTCAATATCACCCCTGAGATGTTTCTTTCTAATGGACATATAGACATTATTCATCTAAAACAAGAGTCTCCCACTCTTGATGTTCCTACTCAAGAGCAAACAACGATCGATATTCTTTATTCTTATAGTGATTATGTATCATCAACATCTTTTCAACCAACACCAACATATTTTGAAGTAGTATCTATAGATAATGATGTCATAGAATCAAATAAAATAGTTCATTTTCCTAAATAGTAGGAACTCATAGCAATATCATGTGTTCTGATGAGTCATATTCAGTGGCTATGGATCACAGGATACATTATCAGGGAAATGGATTAGGCATTGATAATATCCACACAAGGCCAGAGGAAATATTGTATACAAAAAATATTAACACATGGGGCATGAAGGATCCTTATGATTAAAATACTATCAACACTACAACTATTCATATCATGAATCAATATCCACCCATCATCTCATACTCAAATGGGGACCAACACAAAAATAAATATTCCTATCAAAGAAAAGATAAGATCATTAAATAAAATGTAGTAAATCAGAAAGGACACATCAAGTACAAATGGATACCAAAGAAAAATAAAGAAAATTGTCCCTCCAAAACTGCAATAGTCAAAGAAAGTATGGGGAAAATTAAAAAGGGAAATGTATCCATCAAAAGTATCCTCAAATACAAAAGTAGGCTTCTCAAGAAAGGAAAAAATTATATCTAGTGGTTCATCCTAATTCCACTCAAAGCTCCATTCCCACCCATCATTGCTTATCTTCCCAAGTTTGGAGATTCAAAGGTTCCAAACCATCTACCAATCCATCTCATTTTGCTTTATGTATAACATCATACACTCCACTCAAGATATCCAAATCTCACATTGACTATGTGTTGGTAGCTACCCTTCATAATAAGGATTTCAAAGGTACCATATGGAAAAGTGTGCACATAGACAAGGTTAATCTTGGTATTGACAAGGTAGATGAGAGTTCTTCAAAATTGCATCCAAGTGCTTATATCTTAGAAAAGTTGTTTCTTCAAGTAGGTTATCATTGGAATGTTATGATAGTGGCCTCTACATCAATACCACTAGGTGGTTTAACATGAAGGTAAATTTTTTTTAAAAATCATTAAAAATAAAAAAATAGAAAAAATAAGGAAATAGAAAAAATAAAAACCATCCTCTAGTGAGAACCACTATGGTGGCAGTTTGAGCAAGTACTATGATGAAAATATGGAAACAAGTGTTATGAGTAGAATCAAGCATCTATATGATCCTTCTTAGAAAAAATCATCCCATATTCTCATGATAAATCCAATATTCCATCTATCCATCCAATCCAGATTCATCCAAAATTCTCATTTCTCTTGATCTTGACAAAGATTCGATGTATACTTCAACTCTAGTCATGGAATTTTTTTGATAGGCTCTTTACCATTTTATCTCACGAAGTCCGATAGCCCATATCTAGCATGATAAAACTGTGTTGAACTCTTCACATATACATTATCTATCTTGGTTTGTCCATTGATCTATGAAACATTGCTAGACACTAGGGGTAGGTTATTGCACTCTTGTTTTCAAATAACTCTTGATCTGTGTCTTTTTATCTCATAGTGTGACATCAACATTGTGATCTAGGTATCATTTACCTTAAATATCATGAAAAATCCCCAAAAAAATCATAAAATCTCATAAAAAATCCAAAAATCCTTAAACATCAAAATTTTGTATAGCCAAAAATCTAAAAACATCAAAATATTGTACAACTAAAATCCAAAAACATTCAAAAAATTGTAAAATCAAAATCTAAAACATCTAAAACACATCAAAATACCTAAAATGGTGAAAACATCAAAATCCCAAAAAAATACCTTTTTGAACTACAAGTCTCTGAGCTTGAATGTAGGCAAGGCCATCATTGATGTGCCCTCGAGACACCCTAGGTTAGTCCTTTAGGATTCGATCATAATAAATTGGAAATCCATCAATTGTTCATATACCATAAAAAATAAGTCAAAGTTAGTCGAATTATGAGTCTTTGAGCTTGAATGTAGGAAAGGCCATCATTGATGTGCCCCTGAGACATAGTAGGTCAATCTTTAGGAGTTTTTCATAATAAACTAACAATCCATCAACTATTCATTTCTCATCAACAATACATCAAAGTCAGTCAAACTGCATTCTCTCTATGTATAATGTAGGAAAGGCTCATCTTTGATAAGCCCTTGAGGCCCCTAGGACAGTCTTTTAGGTTAGGTTCTTGGTTGGAAAACTTAGAAAACTCCTAAACATTTGAAATATTAGGAAACCTCTAAACATTTAAAATCTTATAAAAACCCTAAATATTTGAAAACCTGAGAAAAACCATAAACAACCTCAAATGATCAAAATGCAAAACATTCACACAAACTTTCAAAAATACCAAAAACAACCTCAAAACATTTTCAAAATACAAAAAACATTGAAATATTCCAAAAACTCCAAAACCATCCATCCCATTTTTCTTTCAACCATAATAAAACAATCGTCATCTTCAACCTTTACTAAAACAAGTAGAAAGCAAGTATCACAAGTCAAAAAGTGAAAGCCTAAGTGTCAAAATCTAAAGTCTAGATCACAGGTAAATGAGTCAGTAGAATTTATATCAACATCCTATCACATACCTAATCCTAATCAAAACATTTGATAACATGTTCTAGGATGCATCCTTCCTACAATGGACATCAACATTAGAAATCATCCTAGCTATATTAAATTGGCAAGAGATATAGATAACACTGATTGTTTGTCTTTGATCTTTTCTTATGATTCATTTTATTGATGCATTTTGAGGATCTCTCAATGATGTCTATCCAAATTATTTAGAGAGAAAGGAATGGGGAATCGATCATTATCTTTTATTTGTTGTGCTTGCGGGTATTCTTGTAAAATAATCTTGGCACATACTTATTTTTGTGTAGGGAAGTTGTTTGGAGTAGATTGTTGAATATTGTGTATGATTTGTTCTGATATATTCTAAGCTACTAACTACATTTCGATGAGGGTTTTGTATATCAAGGTGTGAACAATAACTCTCCTATCTATTTTGTGAGTCAAAGTACATTACACTAGATACAATGACATCCTAATTATCAATACCAGGATGGATCACATCTATGTGTTTTATCAAAAATAAGGAATGACAAAATTTCCCAATGCCAGATATGAGAAAATAATCTCTCATTACCATATCTAAAAAATCTTGATGGATCATGAATTTTTTGGAATTTTGAATCAATATTAAAATCAATAGTCAATCCATCCATCTCATTCTTCTACTTCTTCTATCTTTACTAACACTTCTATCCAAGTATTGAATTTGTGTGATATATAAAAAAACATGAGGCTACCTATGGTTGATGACTATCTATACATCATTAAATTTATCTACATTCAACATCTGAGATTTCTATTCCTCTTTGATTTGAACCTATGATTCCATATTTTTTGAGAGTTGATGAAGGGGCTCCCCTTACAAGCTAGAACTACAATGCACAACCAGGTTTGCACAACAAAATTGGTCTTTATTACTAGATTGTCATTATGGAGAATATGCCATCTTATGGGAAAATTATTACATGCATTTGCTGAGTGTAGATCTTAATTCACATTCGGCTCTACAATATATGTTATCCTCTCACTTCCACTGTCATGTCCAATACTTGCGTTCCTTTGTCATTTATATCTTTCTCAAGTTCTCTAGGTCAACCAACTCCTCATGTCATAGTTTCCATTTCATCTAATCATCATTTGAAATCTCCAAGTTGTTACATCATAATCAACACCTCCATTAAGTTGAACAATAAATAAGTATTTCACAACAACAATGTGGAATACATAAAATATTTCTCCACCAAGTGTTGTAACCTAACTCGCCATCCACCATGTTGACCATCATCATTCATCTCCTCCATCAGAATGTCACCGAGACTCTAGAAAATCTCACTTTGGTGTCCCCATGTCACCTCGATAGCTCAATTGGAACATTTTCAAAATGTCGAACAGACATTAGAAGATGCCACACCGAACCCTGTATGTCACATCGACATCGCTACCACCACTTTGTCACTGATACTTTCCTTGTCGAAGAGACATCCACAAAACTCCTGTCGATAAGCTTGACTCTCATTGACATGTCTCCACCGCACTCCATCCAAATGTCGAATAGACATGTGCAGAACTCCCACCGACACTGCCTTGTCTCACCGTTGAGAAAAAAATACCAAATTAGAATGTCAAAGATACTTCAATGCAAGTCTCACTAAAACATGCTTGTCTTGCCAATGACGTTGTCCAAAGAACCATAGAATGTTGAATGAAGTGTCAATCATAAATTCCAATATGGAACCTAATGCAAAATGTGCATACATAACCAGACTAGCCCTTATTGAAATTACAATAACTCAGATGGTTTGTCGATGAGATATTGCTCTTTGACCCCTGAATACTTCTGCATCAGACACCTAGGGTAGTTTGCAAAATGACTATGTCACTTCTCGGGAGTTAAAGGAAAACTAAGATGGCTAACCTCTGACTTAGACAACCAAGATGATTCTTCAACTAGCCTTCCTTTCTACTTCACAAGGTATTCATTGTATTTCTTGTCCCTTGTGCTTCTCCCTACACAACTGTATAAGATTCTTCAATCTCTTCTTTCCCCATGGTGGTTGTTGGAACACTCCATTGTGCCTCTACCAACTTGTGCTCCTTATCTCCTTCATGATAATTTGGGAGATATGAAATGTTAAATATAGGCGAGACATGAATCCCACATGGAAAATCTCCTACGTGTTCCCCAAGTTATGTTTCTTCAAAATCTTACTGTTACCTATTTTTCACCTACAACCTCAATCCAGCAAGGAAATCTATGTTTCAGGTATTCTTGAAGGCCAAATGGGACATCTGCATCAAGAGTTGGATCATGCATCTGGTGCTATTTTACAAGGATGTCTATTGGAAAGCTTCTCCTCAGTCAGATCTAGCACAAAAATCATCAAAGAAGAAAGTTGGCAAGACCCTCCTACTTTCTTCCTGACTGGCAGTGTGTTCTATTTGTTTGAATACACCGGTCACCAAGAGTTTTTATGTATCTCTCCACAGGAAGGAAGTCACACTGAGAGTTATTCATTGGGCCAGAATTAGGGAGAGTGGTTTGTGTTTGTCGTGAGGTTTGGTCGACATAAAGAAGTATCGGCAAAAGAAAGGAGCTCGCTAAGAAGTCTCAGCGACGAACGTGGGGTCTTGGCGAAAAGGGATGTCATTGGGGAGAAAAGGTGGAGCTCGCCAAGATGTCTCAGTGACCGAATGATGTCTCACCGAAACAGAATGCCTTCAGCGTAAGACAATGGTATTGGGGAAAGGTCTCACTGATAGGGAAAGGTCTCGCCAAAATGAAATACCCTCAATGTGATGTCTCGGAAAACGAAGGAGGTCTCCCTAAAATGTTTTGAGCTCACCGAAAGATAAAGGAGCTTGGTGAGAGGTCTCGCCGACCAAGTGAAGTCTCTCCGATAGAAAAGGTCTCACCGAGAGGAATTGATATCGATCTAATGTCTTGTCGAAGGCTTAGTGTCTCACCAAAAGGATGTTTGAGCTCGGGGAAAGTGGTTTGTGTTCGCTATGAAGTCTTGCCGATACAGAAAGGTCTCAGTGATGGAAAGGGATATCGGTGTGACTCCTGAGGGTTTGCCATGATGTCTAGCTGAAAGTGATGGTCTTGCTAATGGTTTCAGGGATATCGACATGACTTTTGAGGCTCGATATGAACTCTTGTCGACGGTTGTAAGCTACACCAATGGCTACTATAAGAGCATAATCGCATCGGGGAGACACGATTAGTGTCTCACCGATATGCAATTTTTGTCTAAAGGACCTTTGACCGTCTAGCAATATGATGTGGCATCTTTTCAACCAATCAGAGAGAGCCAAAGATGAACCATTGACAATTTGATTGTCATGACTACCCTTGTGAAGAAGATCAGTAGAACATAAGCAACATGGATCTACTCTAAGAATCAAGCAATGATTCAATTTGATATCGAGGACATGTCATTGGTAAGCAGAGGAACCGTGAGTTGCGGTGACAACTCAAATCGCTAAAGATCTAAGGGTAGATAGACATTAATGATAGTGCTCCAGGGGGTTTGAGACAGCTCTTTAGAGAGGTTCAAAGTGAACATGGGGGCCAGAGGTTAGCACATTAAATGCGTCACAAAAGATCAAGGAGGCCATTCCTGGAGTGACTCCACACTGACATGGACAACGGAGACGCAACACTAACTTCATCCAAAAGATATGGGGGCAGATCTTTATGAATGCGGATATTTTTTGTGAGCCCTAGGGGGTTGGGTCTTTTGTATATATGGCATTTTTGGCCTTTTTGTAGGGAGTTCTTACCTGGTGCTTTTCTATTTTTTTGTAACTTCTGGAGTTCTTTGTAGAAGAGAGGCTATATTTTGTAACTCATGACAGGCATTTATATCAAGGTTTCACCATTGAAATCAATGAGTATCAACACTTTACCTTTTCAATCTCTCTATTAAATTGTGTGCATTCATATAATTGATGAAACTTCTTGTGAAACTGTGTGATTCCTCATGGTTATGTCTTATTTTAGCATCTTTCCGTAGAGAAATATGTATTTTGCAGGTTGTGAGATGTGTTCAAAATGCAATACTCTCTAGTTGTGAAGTTACTTCTTCCTTCTAGGAGTGTAGCCATATGAACCTTTTCATGAAATTTTTATGCAAAAAACGTATGTGATTGAGTTGTGTACAACTAATCTTTTGTCATTGACTGAAATTGTGTGTGTAAACTATGTTATATGTCTTCTTATTAAATTTGGTGCATCACCATAGGATTTAAGTTTTATTTTTATGCGTTCCTTCTCCTTTTTCCTTACAAGATCAATAGTTTAGGTGATACTGCCACCATAGGAAGCTGGCCTTCTCTGGAGGTTGACCTCTGTTTATAAGTGACCCATAGCTTTAGAGGTCTTTCCATGTTACACTAAGGTGTTGAACATCAGGTTCAACAAGGGTGCAACTTTAGGTGATAATAGTTTTGGCACACCCGGTGGGATGGAGTTAGAAGTAAAATTCCTGGGCCTTGCTATTTTGATGTGCTGATAGTGAGCTGATAGCCTTTTAGAGGTCATTTTTAAGCATATCTAGCAACTCTACGTGGAGGAAATGATCAATGTGTTTATTTATATTGGAAAAATAGAAACTAGAAGTTCAAAAGCTGTAGAGTTTCTACATTTATCTCCTCCAAGAAGAAGAGGGAGAACTCTCAGGAGGATTGTTCCTTCTCCTAGAGTTCAGTCAACACCACCTAGTGTTAGTGACAAGACACTATTTTCATACAAAAGGAGAAGAAGAGACCCTCTAGCTAGGCATTCAGCATCTCCTACTCTTAGAACGAAACTTTCTGCCTCCTCATCAGGGCTTTCAATTTTTCAACAAACAATATTTTTGCTACAACAAATACGTTTCAACCAAGTTCAAGTTCTATTTCAGCAAGTGTACCAACTCATTCCAACTCAATGGCAATGCCAAGGGCCTTTACTTTCGTACCGTTCAACTAGGGTAGTCCCATTAATCTAGCACAACATGATGATATTCCATTAGTAGTGTTAAAAGGGTTATCAGAGTTTACTGGAGAAGGACAAGTGACACCTTTTGAGCATATCAGGGATGTGGCAGCATTGTGCAATGTGCATCATGTGACACAGGAAAATGTGGATGTGAGATTGTTGGCTGCATCTTTCAAGAGGAAGGCGTTGGAATGGTTTAGAAGCTTGCTAGTGGGTTGTATAAGGACATGGGATGAGCTTGGTGATGAATTTACTAGATTTTTTGAGGAAAATTTTGATCACTGTCTTTGGTAGAGTAGTTAACAACCATCAAAAGAGCCCCACAAGAACAAATGGCAGACTTCAATATTCAATTTCAAAAAAATTGGAACAGAATACCTTGCTACGGTAAGGCCTTTTGCTGATTATGCATTCTTATATTATTTGAAAAGTTTAAATAGTGATATCTCAGTCATGATACAGTCCATGGGGGGTATTTCTTTACCTCGGGCTTATAGCATAGCTATTAAGGCAGAAAATAACCTCATTCAGGCAAGGCAAGTTAGCACCCAGGCCACCTATGCCCTATTTCCTTTAAATTCAATCAAATATGCCATTGCAAATGCCATCTTTAGCCCCTTTACCTACTTTTCTAGCATTATCCATTGCTGTAAGCCAAGGAGTATCAGCTGCAGGTCCATCAAGTGAATTGCAAGAGATACAGTCTAGTAACATAAGATAGAAAGCATTTTACAAACCATGGGAAATGAGTTGACCAGCATGAAGAAACAGTATCAAGGGGCAAGGTTGAATTTTCAACAGCAGAACCAACAACAAGGTCAGAATACAAATCAGTCTTATCAAAATTAGGGATATCAGTATCAACAAAATAGGAAACCCTATCAAGGTGGTTATCATAGGTAAAATGTTAATCAAAGACCATTCCAATCTTATAATCTAGCTCCTCTCAATGCTGCAAGTCCAACGAAAGATATGGTTCCAGCCCATAATAACCTTGTGATACAAGATGAATGGTGTTGTTTGTGTAATCAAGCACATAGCCCAACCTCATGTTCAAATGGGGTAGTTAATCAGGTATTTAAGGTCCAGAATGTTGTTAGTCCATAGTCAGATGCACCTGTTAATATACCTGAACAACAATCGGATATACATTTTACCGAGACTGCATTTTTAAATTGGAAAAGGGAAGAGTTCTGTTGTGTGAATGCTGATTCAACAATTGTAGCCAATACATGAGCTAAGAAAAGAGCTCTAGAGGTGGAGCAATCAGCTGATAAAAACAAGGGGCCTGCAACTATAGAAGCACCATCCACACCTATTTTGAATGTACCAAAAAAAACTATTGTCTTACCAATCAATGAGTAGCCTCACAAGAATAAGGAACCGACTGCTGCCAAGGTACACTGGTCAGAAGGTATCTTCAACTTTACCTTACAATATTGTGGATAATATGAAGAAGATGAATGTGAATATGACCTTGTGGGACTCCTTAAGCATTCCTGGACAGGCTGATCTACTTAAAGAAGCACTATCTGAAAATGTGAATCCTGAGCAAGTTGCTACTGATTCCCAAAAGGTCATGATGGCTAATGATGATCAAGGGAAAGTTGCTAATCCCAGTAGTAAAGAGAAATCTACGATTCAAGGTAAGAACGTGAGACCTCCTCTGTTCTATGTTTCATTGATCATTGGGAAAGATTTAGTGTACAATTGTATGGTAGATAGTGGAGCTACCTATTCTGTGATGCCTAAGCAAGTAGTTGATTAGTTAGGTTTAAGATATCAACCTTTAGAGAAAAGAGTAGTCTAGCTAGATGGCTCATCTATTAATATAGTGGGTCTTATCAAAGATGCTAGCTTAACTTTGCATGCTTGCCCCAATTTTTCAATTTCCCTAGACATTTACGTAGCAGATGTGCCTCCATATTTTGGGGTATGTTTGTCAAGAGAGTTTACGGCTAAAATAGGGGGCTACCTTTCTTCTGACTAGTCTCACATGTTGTTCCATACTAGGTATGGAACTAAAGTAACCATTAAGTCTGAGTTACTTGCAAAAGACAATATAGAACCCTATATACCTAGTGCGATAAATGCCAATTGCATAATTTCTGAACAAGATGAGCATGCTGTTGTCTTTGATCCTCGCATTACTGTCAATGATATTCCTAATATACTTCTAGATGAATGGGCAGTAGGCCAAACTTCTAGTGCTGAAAGTGACTTGGTGTCGGATGCTGGTATGGGTAAGTACATGTTTCAAGAAGTTGATGTAGTGATGCCTAACTTGGTCAAGAGGTTAGTGAATGATTGTGATCAACAAGACAAGGTCTGGGAAATGCATTTTGATGGCTCAAGGAGCAGGCATGGCACTAGTGGGGGTGCATTACTGGTTTCCCCAAGAGCTGAAAGATATTATGCACCCTTCAAGTTTGCATATTCATGCACTAATAACACAGCAGAATATGGTCTTATTCAAAGATTGGAATGAGCGAGGAAACATGGAATTAAGTGTTTGAAGGTGCATGGGGATAGTGAATTGGTAGTAAATCAGGTTAGAGGCCTGAATGTTGTAAAAAATAATGTTCTTAAATTGCATAAGCATAGGGTTTGGGACCTCATTGAGGATTTTGAGGCTTTCAATATCATTTCAATTCCAAGAAATCAGAATCAGCATGCTGATAGATTAGTAGCTGTGGGAGCTCAGTTTGACATTCCAAACAGGATAAGGAAGGAGTGTAATCAGGAGCACATCAAGCTTATTATCAGGCCTTCTGTGCCTGATAACAATGTTAACTGGAAGGTCTTTGATAGTGATGAGCAGATCCTGTAGTTTCTACTTGAAGAAGACGTGTTTGCAGCATCAAACCAGGAGAGAATTAAATAGTAGTATGGAGACCAGGTACTGCAATTGAAGACTAACAAGTTTCCTAAAGGTTTGGTCACCTTAGAAAGTATTTTCAACTATGATGATTAGGCTAAAAGTAATAAAGACAACTTATTAGTTCAACAAGATCATTATGAGGACTTAGCAATTGCGCCCAAGAGAAGCCTCAAGATAGGGAATATAAATACTATTGTTGAAAAGCAGTCTTTTCTGCAATTATTCCAAGAATTCATTGACATATTCACCTAGGAATATGGATATTTGAAGGGGTTTGATCCATGTCTTGCATGACATACAATAGAATTGGAGCCAACAACCAAACCCATAAGGCAGAAACAGAGGCCAGTTAATCCCAAACTGGAGCCACTAATGCAGAAAGAAGTCATTAGACTTATAGAAAGTGGGATTATCTTTCCCATGAAGCATACTAGCTGGGTTGCAAATCTTGTTCCTGTCAGGAAGAAAGATGAAGAGCTTAGATTATGTGTAGACTTCAGAGATTTGAACAAAGCTTCATTGAAGGACAAGCACCTTCTTTCATCTATGGAGCAGATTCTTCAATGTGTGCTAGGTTCTAAACACTTTTCTATACTGGATGGATATTCTGGTTAAAACCATATTTTGGTAAGGGAAGTAGATCAATTTAAAACTGCCTTCACCACAAACTAGGGCACAATGGTGTATAGGAAAATGCCATTTGGTTTGTCTAATGCTGGAGCAACCTTCCAGAAGGCTATGGACATGGCCTTTAGCAACTTAATGTATAAGTTTGTCTTAATATATCTTGATGATATCACTGTCTATTCCAAGAAGACAATAGATCACATTGACCATTTGAGGCAGGTTTTTGAATGTTGTAGGGAGTTTGGTATATCATTGAACCCCAAGAAATGTGTTTTCTCTATTTATGAAGGAAAGCTTCTTGGGTATGTTGTATCTAGGGAACGAATTACTGTGGATCCTAAAAGAGTTGTAGCAATCCTAGAGCTACCTTTACCTCCGCATAAGAAAGGACTTCAGAGTTTCATTGGTTGTATCAATTTGGTTAGGAGATTTCTCCCTGATATAGCAGCCTTGCTAAAACCCCTTATAGCTATGTTAAAAAAGAATGCATAGTTCAGATGGACCCGAGAAGCAAGAGACAGTTTTCAAAAGATCAAGGAGGCGTTGGTTTCAACCCCAACATTAGTCAACCCAGATTTCAGTAAGGATTTTACCTTGTATTCTTTTGGTAGTTTTGATGTAATCTCTGCAATCTTGGTGCAAAAAAATGTAGAAGGGTTGGAGCAGCCCATTGCTTTTTTCAGCAAGAGTCTAGAAGACTATGAGCAGAAGTATACCTTCATAAAAAAACATGTGCTGGCTGTTGTGAAAATTTTCAAGAAATTCAGATATCTATTGTCTCACAACAAAATTCATCTACAGGTGGCACATTCTAGCGTGAAATAATTTTTACTCGGTAACAATCTAAATGAAAAATGGGCTGGATGGATCACAAGAGTTATGGAGTGCGATGTGGATATTCAGGTCACTAAATTGGTGAGGGGAAAAGGTTTATGCCAGCAGCTGGCTAACGAAGACTTTTCAACAGTAGAGGACCAACGAGACTTGATTTTGGTTAATGTTGGGATAGCAGATGATGAAGCTACCAGTTGGTTGTAGGAAATGTCACATTTGTTGAGAACTGGGGAATGTCCACCTAATCTGAATAGAATGAAGAGGAGGTACTACCAACTTTGGTCTATTCCCTTCGTCTTGATTGATGATGTGTTGTATAGGAAAGATCACAATGGAGTACTACTCAGGTGGGTTGATAATAATTGAGTGGATCAGATATTACATGAGTTCCATGATGGACCTTCTGGAGGTCACTATGCTGCAAGGACAATAGCCTATAAGATTTTAAGAGCAAGCTATTATTGGCTTGAATTGTTCAAAGATGTGCATACATATGTCAGGAGATGTTCCAAATGTGCCTTGTTTTCAGGCAAAGAAAAGCTTTTTGCTTTTCCATTGCAACCAATTCAAATAGAGTAGCCGTTTATGAAGTTGGGAATTGACTTCATAGGGGAAATTAACCCACCCTCAAGTGCAGGCCATTGATGGATTATCACAGGTACGGATTACTTTACACAATGGACATAATCTTTGCCTCTGAAGGAAGCTAATGAAATAGCAATGTTGAATTTTTATGAAGACTTAGTTTACAGATTTGGAGTCCCAGATTCTATAATTTCTGACAATTCCCTGGCATTTGTTGGTTTGAAGGTTGTTGATTGGGCATTGAAAAATGGCATTTACTTGAACACAAGCTCCAACTATTATCCACAAGGAAACAAACTTGTAGAGTCCACTAATAAAAATTTGATTAACATTATCAAAAGGACGCTTCAAAGCAATCAGAGGGATTGGTATGCTAGACTAAAGACTGCCCTTTGGGCAAACAAAATTACCCCTAAAAAGGTGATTGGGAACTCGCCTTACATGTTGGTGTACGGTAAAGAAGAAAAATTACCTATCTCTACTAAGTTGCCTACCTTGGACATTGCCAATCAGCTGGTCTTGTTTGAATAGACTAACCCACTTGCCTTAAGATATACTCAGCTAATGGAGTTGGAAGAAGCTAGAAACAAGGCTGTTAAGAACATGGAACGTCAGCAAATCCTGACTAAGATAACATTTGATAAAAAAACAAGATCAAGAGATTTCATGGTGGGAGATCTTGTGTTGAAGTGGGATGTTCTAAAAAGCAGGCCAAGCCATCACCCCAAGTTTGACAACATGTGGATGGGTCCATTTATTATCAAAGACTACAAAGAAAACAATGCTTACCAACTAGCCACAACTGAGGGTGAAGTGCTTCCTATCCCAGTCAATGGGATACACCTCAAGCCTTGTTTTGAGGTTTGATAAGTTCCTCCATTGTATATATTAGGTTAGGTTTTATGCTTTCAATATGTGCTTCTACACTTTGGCTTGATTGTTGTTTCATTCCCTAGGTGTTGTTCTAGCAAAGTAAATAGCTTCTTTTCCGTTTCTCCTTTTTTCTTGTTTTTGGCAACCTATTGTGCTCTATGAATCTCAAGCGAGTTTTAGTCGTGTGCGAACTATTTTTTTTCTTCTAATTTTTCCTAATGACTCCATGCCCAATGGACAAGTTGGCTACTAGTTTCCATGTTTAGCAAGAAAACATCCAGCAAAGGTCAATAGAAATGTTACCTATTTTTCACCTACGACCTCAATCAGGCAAGGCAATCTATGTTTCAGGTGTTCTTGAAGGCCAAATGGGACATCTGCATCAAGAGTTGGATCATGCATCTGATTCTATTTTACAAGGATGTCTATTGGAAAGCTTCTCTTTAGTCAGATCTGGCACAAAACTCATCAGAGAAGAAAATCGGCAAGACCTTCCTGCTGTCTTGCCAACTGGCAGTGTGTTCTATTTGTTTGAATACATTGGTCGCCAAGACATTTGGGTCGCTAGGATTTTTTATGTATCTCTCCACTGGAAGGAAGTCACACCAACAGTTATTCACTGGGCTAGCATCAGGGAGAGTGGTTTGTGTTTGCCGTGAGGTCTGGCTGACACACAGAAGTCTTGATGAAAGAAAGGAGCTCGCTAAGAAGTCTCGGTGACTAACGTGGGGTCTCAGCAAAAAGGGGTGTCATTAGGGAGAAAAGTTTGAGCTCGCTGAGATGTCTCGGCAACTGAATGATGTCTCACTGAAAAAAATGCCTTCGGCGTAAGATGATGGTATTGGGGAAAGGTCTCATCGACAAGGAAAGGTCTCAATGAAATGAAATGCCCTCGGTGTGATGTCTCGGCGAACAAAGGAGGTCTCCCCAAAATGTTTCAAGCTCACTGAAAGATAAAGGAGCTCAGCAAGAGGTCTCACCAACCAAGTGAAGACTCACCGATAGCAAAGGTCTGACTGAGAGGAATTGATATCGACGTAATGTCTCACAAAAGGCTTAGTGTCTCACTAAAAGGATGTTTGAGCTCGGGGAAAGTGGTTTGTGTTCGTTGTGAAGTCTCACCGATACAGAAAGGTCTCAGTGATGGAAAGGGATATAGTGTAACTCTTGAGGGTTCGTCATGATGTCTAGCCAAAAGTGATGGTCTTGCGGATGGTTTCAGGGATATCAGTATGAATTTTGAGGCTTGATATGAACTCTTCCTAACGGTTGTAAGCTACGCTAATGGTTGCTATAAGAGCATAATCGCATCGGGGAGACACGATTAGTGTCTCACCGATATGAATTTTTTTTCTAAATGACCTTTGACCATCTAGCGATACCATGTGGCATTTTTTTGACCAATCAGAGAGAGCCAAAGAAAAACCATTGACAATTTGACTGTTGTGACTACCCCTGTGAAGAAGATCAAAGGAACATAAGCAACGTGAACCTGTTCTGAGAATCAAGTGATGAATTAGTTCGATATCTAGGAGGTGTCATCAGTAAGCAGAAGAACCGTGAGTCGCGGTGACAACTCAGATTGCTAAAGATCTAAGGGAAGATAGACATTAATGATAGTGCTCCAGGGGGTTCGAGACAACTCTTTAGAGAGGTTCAAAGTGAACACGGGGGCCAGAGGTTGGCACATTAAATGCGTCGCAAAAGATCAAGGAGGCCATTCCTGGAGCGACTACACACCGACATGGATAGAGGGGACACAACATTAACTTCATCCAAAAGATCTGGGGGCAGATCTTTATGACTGTGGATATTATTTGTAAGCCCTAGGGGGCTGGGTCTTTTGTATATATTGCATTTTTTTCCTTTTTGTAGGGAGTTCTTTCTTGGTGCTTTTATGGTTTTTTGTAACTTGTTGAGTTCTTTGTAGAAGAGAGGCTATGTTTTGTAACTCATGACAGGCATGTATATCAAGGTTTCACCATTGAAATCAATGAGTATCAGTGCTTTACCTTTTTAATCTCTCTATTAAATTATGTGCATTAGTATAATTGATGAAACTGCTTGTGAAACTGTGTGATTCCTCGTGGTTATGTCTTATTTTAGCACCTTTCCATAGAGAAATATGTATTTTGCAAATTGTGAGATGTGTTCAAAATGCAATACTCTCTAGTTGTGAAGTTATTTCTTCCTTCTAGGAGTGTAGCCATATGAACCTTTTCATGAAATGTTTATGCATAAAACGTATGTGATTGAGTTGTGTACAACTAAGGTTTTGTCATTGACTAAAATTGTGTGTGTAAACTGTGTTATATGTCTTCTTATTAAATTTGGTGTATCACAATAGGATTTAATTTTTATTTTTATGCATTCCTTCTCCCTTTTCCTTACACGATTAGTAGTTTAGGTGATACTTCCACCATAGGAAGCCAACCTTTTCCAGAGGTTGACCTCTGTCTATAAGTGACCCATAGCTTTAGAGGTCTTTCCATGTTACACTGAGGTGTTGAACATCAGGTTCAGCAAGGGTGCAACTTCAGGTGATAACACTTACATAGCCTGAACCTCTTCATCTTCAGCTTATTCTATGTACCAACTAGTAATCTTTCCTTGCACAAGTGAACCATGACTTCATCCTCGACAAAAAACTCCTCATGCCTTCTTTTCTAATCTTCCTTTTCCTTGTAATGTGTATTCATCATATCAATATGCTCCTTATCTTCTTCATGTAAATTCTTTATATGTTCCACAAAATTCTTAGCTTCAACACTAGATTTTTCTTCCTTATCCATCTTGCTCAATTCAATAGTAGTTCTCAGACTATTTATGTACAAAATCTAGAATGGTGATCTTCTAGTGCTTCTATTGACTGAATTTTTAGAAGAAAACTTTGCTTGTGGCAAAACCAAATCCCAATCCTTGGGTCTGTCACCTACCAAGCATCTCAACAAGTTAACAAAACTCCTATTCACCACCTCCATTTCTCCATCTGTTTGTAGATTATGTGCGGAGCTAAAATTTAAATTATTTTTCAACTTCTTCCACAACATCCTCCAAAAATACCCAATGAACTTGGTATCTCAGTCTAAAACTATTCTCTTTGGTAGACCATGCAATCTTACCACCTCTTTGAAAAATAATTCTACAACATGAACATCACTAGTCTTATGACATGGAATGAAGTGTTCCATCTTCAAAAATCTATCCACTACCACAAATATGGAGTCATGACCATGTTGTGTCCTTGGAAAACCAAGAACAATAGCCATGCTGATATCCTCCCATGGATTCTCAAGTACTAGTAATAGTTGATACAATCCAATGTTCTAATTAGTGTCCTTCACTATTTGACATATTTTGCAACCCTATACAAACTACTTCACATCTTGTTATAGTTGCAACCAATAGTAATGTTTTCCAACAATGGAAATGGTCCTATCTCAACAAAAGTTTCTTGCCATTCCACCACTAAGATTCTCTTTGATAAAATTTTCTCTCATTGAACTCATAGGAATGCACAATTGATTCTTTCTAAACAACATGCTATCTTGAATGGTATAATCCAACCACTTTTTCCTATCCAACATGATAGGCTCCTTCTAGGCTTTCCAAGCTTCTACGAAATCAAGATCTTCTAGACACAAGCTTGTGAGTTCCTTGAACTCAACAACTTCAAACTACATTTCCATTAACAAATCTTGCCTCCTACTTAAGGCATTAACAACTCTATTCAACCTACCACTCATGTTATTTAACACAAATTTATAACTCTGTAGAAATTCTACCCACTTCAAATGCTTTTGGTTTAGTTTTCCTAACTATTCAAATATTGTAAAGCCTGATGATTAGTAAACAAAAAAAATTCTTTTGGAAACAAATAGTCTCTCCACTTTTTGAAAGCCTAAATTATGGCATAGAATTCCTGATCATAAATAGAATATTTCTTCTTTGCATCATTCAATTTCTCACTAAAATAAGCAAAAAATTTACCTTTTTGACTTAAAATAGCTCCAATGGCTCTATCACTAGCATCATAGTCCACCTGAAATACTTTATTGAAATTTGGGAGTTCCAAAAAAGGATGCTATGTGACCTTCTTCAATAAATTGAAACTATTTGCTGCTCCTATACTCTATCTAAATTCTTTTCTACCCCCTCTAATTGTTTCAGTTAGGGGTGTGCATACTGAAAATGAAAAATCTAATTGAAACTCTACTTGGATTTAAAGAATTTCCAACATTACATCAATAAATAATTTTCAAATGAAAACATATGTAAAATTCAAACTAATCTATGAAAAATAAACTAAAGCAAATGCTTTCAAAGAGAAAATCAACTTCATTGTCATCCTCTCTACAATATCTTTTCTTTTCTCTTAGTTTTTTGCAGAAAAAACACAAGAGGTAATGTAGAATGGAATTGAGAAATATGAAATTGGATTTGCAAAATTGAAAAATATGTATCCCAAGAAGTGAGAAGGAGGTGGTTTTTATAGATGAATGCATAATTTGAAAATGGGAAATGAGAAATGAGTGGAGTGGTTTATACCATGATTCATCTTTGGAAGCTCAAAATCTGCAATTTTGGGCTAATTCCTTGGAAATGATTTATGAGTTTAATGTGAAAATTTGAGCTAATTTCATGGAAGTTGATTTATGAATTTTAAATTATTTAATGAAATATATGAATGCATTTTAGTGATTAATGCAAATGGATAATCATGCAAATGGTCAAAGTGAAATGATTTATACAAGATATGCATATGAATATGATGATGAATTAATGGATTTATAAAAGATATGCATATGAATATGATGATGAATGGAAATATTTAATATATGAGTATAATGATTATGCATGTGTAATGAATTTATTTAAGTGAGTTTAGATTAATGATTAATGAAATGGATGAGTTAGTGATTTATGAATATGTTGATGATTAATAAAATGATAAATGTTTATGAAATGGGATAATGAAATATGCAAATGGATAAATAATGGATAAGTGACTAAATGATTATGTAAATGGATTATGGTTATGAATAAACTATTATAAATTATTATAATATTTGAATGGTTTCATAGAGATATGATTATGTAGATGATCAATTAAAATATGAAATGGATAAAAATGATTAAGAGGGCATTTTTATGCATCTACATTTTGCCCCTCTTTGAGGCAATGTAGCTTGTCACGTTGTTTCAAAGAAAAAAGGTATATGCTCAAATGAAAGGAATAATGTGGAAGGATGATGAGGAGGTAGAGGTATGCCCCCTCGAAAGGACATGTAGGTTCAAAGAACATGAGTATTCTCTCAAAATGGATGAGTGGACTGAAAGATCATAGAGGAAAATAGATAAAATATGCAATGATGAAGGAAATGGATGATGGAAGAAATGAGAGATGAAAAAGAGATATGAAGGAAAATGAAGGTGATGAAGCCTCTCGTGGATGTCATAGTGCTTTATCATCATAAAGTGGTAAAATGTGACAAATAGACAACAAGCACCATGGTATGACATAGACCAAGGTATGAAAGGTCATCCATCTGTAAAAGAGACAGTCATAGATGAGGAATGTCCTAACTCATACTAAGAGCAAGGTTGCCTCAATGTTTTTGTCAAGCCAAACTGTGTACAACAATCAAATAAAAGATGAATCACGAGACATCATCTCTCCTCTAAATCCTTCGTGGGACATCCTCGAGGTGGCTAGTAATGCACGATCAAATAAAATCCAAAAGATAAGACAAAATATAACAACAAGATCAACAACCATTCAAATTATTTTCCAATAAATGTTTATCAGTGTGTTAAGTGATGAAGTGAGTGATGAGTTAATTGTTTTCACAAGGCCTAGTTTTAGGAAAAGAAACATGTTGTATAAGACATCAAGTTTGGTTTCAATCATGCAACTACCTATATAAGGAAAATGACAAAGAGTGATGGTGGGAAGTTCTAGTTTTAGGAAGGAAACATTTGGTATAAGACCATTGCTTTTGATCAATTTGATTGGTTTGATTGATTTGACAAATGACTGAGTTGACTTGGAAACTTGTTGGCTTGTTTGTCTTGTTGATTTAGGATTTGTGTGTAAAGTTCAAATTATTGTTTATTGTTTGAGTTGATAGTGTCCAATTTATTTTTATTGACTTGATGAACCCTAAAAGATCGACCTCGGGGGCCTTAGGGACTCATCAATAGATGGCCTTGCCTACATAGCAATGTGTAGAGACCTCGTATTTGGACATGACCCTTGAATTTGTGTCAATTGCAAAGGACTAAATCATGATTTTATTTGATCACACCTAAAGGACTAACCTAATGCCTCAAGGGCACATTGATAAATGACCTTGCCTACATCCAGTCACAAAGGCAATGTAGTTCAACAATGACAAAGACTAACATGACTAGCTTTGACTCCACTTTTAAGATTTTTTGAAAGTTATTTGAATGTTTTTGGGGTTTCTAACAGTTTTTGATTTTTCTGGATTTTGAAGTTTTATGATTTTTTTTGGATTTTGAAGATTTTATGATTTTTTTTGGATTTTTTCAGGACATTTTATGACTTTTATGGCTTTTTCAGGACATTTTATGAATTTTATGAATTCTTTTAGGACATTTAATGATTTTTTTGGCTTTTTTTAGGACATTTTTTTTATTTTTATGGCTTTTTTCAAGACATTTTATGAACTTTATGTCTTTTTTTAGGACATTTTATGATTTTTAGAGATTTTTTTAGGACATTTTATGATTTTTAGAGATTTTTTTAGGACATTTTATGATTTTTTATGGCTTTTTTTAGGACATTTTATGTTTTTATGGCTTTTCTTTAGGACATTTTATGATTTTTATGGATTTTTGAGTATAGTGACTTCCAATGATAAGTGTAGAATCCAATGTAGGTCAAGGATATTGCCCCAGTTTGGTATAGGATGAACCAATATGGATGGGATGGGACAACGTTTATCATGGACAAAAGGTGCAAGAGAAGGACACAAGACATCAACCATTTGGAAGTCATGATAAGGATGACAAGGCCTGATAATGGATGTTAAATGGGAGATGATGGAAAGTAAAGGCCTTATTATAGATCAAGGTGGAAGATTAGATAGAGTGATAGTAGATGATGGAGCAAAGACTGACTACACATGGTGCCTGTTTGCCAGGTTTTCACCATGGTACTTATCCAAAGCACCACTAACGTGGTTTTCACTATTGGACAAAAAAATTATGTTTCCTATTTTTTCTTTTGTATTCCTTTAGGACTTCTTCTCATTTTTTTGTATTTTTTAGGACTTTTTTCTCATTTTTTTGTATTTTTAGGACTTTTTCTCTTCTTTTTTGTATTTTTTTAAAAGAGATTTTCTCATTTTTTTTGTATTTTTTAAGGAATTTTTCCTAGCTCTTTGAGGCTATATAGAGAACTGATAAACACTAGATCCATAGACTTCCTTGACAATGCCCCGATTCTGTGTGGATGACCATGCTAGATGAAAGGACCCAATTGGGATGAGGAGTACGAGTGACAAGTATGAAGGATGACAGATGTGGCAGATGAAAGAGGCTATGGTAGGATCCCTAATGTGCACACTATGCAGTCCATCAGGCTTTAGACAAAAAGGAGCTTGAACAACCAACAAGCTAGAGTACAAGAAGGGATCATCGTCAAAGGTCCATTGAAAAACATAGCCAATGGAGGGATATGATGGATATGTGAACATGGATGAATGAAATGGAGTATATGGTATGTGTGAGAGTGACATGGATGGAAACCTTGGATCAGAAAGTGCATTGTTTGAATTTTTTCCTTAATAGATGTCCCCAGTGATTTATGATGGAGCAACATACTTGGAGATCAAATTTTGCTTGCTTTCACTTTTGACTTCTATTTTTGATTTGTCAAATAGATTTTTATTTTGGATAGGGTACTTTTCTTGATCTTCTTTTGTTTTTGATTTTTCCAATAGCTTTTTATTTTGTCTATGGGACTTTTCTTGATCTTCTTTTGTTTTTGATTTGTCTAATAGATTTTTATTTTGGCTAAGGGACTTGTCTTGATCTTCTTTTATTTGTAGTATATATTTTTATTTTTGATCTCCTTTTGAAGATAGCTCGTTCAATGAAACATTTCCTTTATTATTTACTTGAGATATAGCTTGTTGATTCATTTAGATGTGAGTGAATGTGAGTGAGATGGAGGAAGTATGTGAAGTGATATGAATGTTTAGTGGATGAATGGGAGTGGCGAAGAGATCAATGGAATATTTGGGACTATCCTTTTTAGTACTGTTAGCATTAAAGGAAACTTGTTCATCCTTAACAACTTGACAAGATGGCTTAGTAAAGGTGACAATAGGAGATTTGTATCCTAGCTTAGGGTAGGTGGGATGGAAGGATGATGATTGGATATCCTCAGTGGGGTCATGATCAAAGAGTGTGTTATCATAGATATCCAAGTCAAATAGGGGGTTATCATAGATATGAAAAGTTTGACTAGAAGTATATATGGTAAAGGCTGATGTATCATTAGGGCCCCAAAAGGTTTCAATCCAAGCACGACCATCTTTTTTTTTTCCTTTTGTAGCTATCTTGACATCAACATTAGAACTCTAATCTTTCTTAGCAACATTAGCATTATCATTTGCTGGTAATTATCCATACGATATTCTCCACATCCCATGTCATGAATTTAGACCTTGGGGTTTGATGGTGAGGTAAATGAAGTGGATGAATTGGTCAATGAAGATGGATCAATTTAATAAGATGATGAGGCCTCTTGGTTGATAGGCACCTAGAATTGAGTAGTCCCTTTCAGATTGTTGCAATATTGAAAGGGGTATGGATCGCCTGTGATTGTAATTTAAGTGCCTTCATAAGGAAACTTTAGACAATGATGATATGTGGATGGAATTAATTTCATGGCATGTATCCATGGTCAGTCGATGAGTAGGTTTTATGGTAGTTCAAGATTTAGGACTTCGAATGTGGTATCTAGTACTACAGGTCCAACCTTGATTGGTAGTGTGATAATACCCTAGGAAAAATTTTCTTCATCATCATAGGCTTTGATGACAATGCTCTTAGTTCTATCCATAGATGTTTCAGATAGGCCCAGTGCCTTTACTAGTTTTAAAGTGCAAATGCTCAATCTAACTCCGCTATCTACTAGGAATCATTTGACCTTGCATTTATTAATGAAGACCTCAAGATGTAATGGGTCATTATGGTTTGACTTGGATGTAGAGTAATCTTTGTCAGAAAAAGAGACATGGCGGGAGTTGGCCAAATATCCAACCATGGCTTCAAATCAGCTTACTTCTAGGTTGATAGGGACATAGGTTTCCTTCATAGCCTTATTGAGGATAACTTTATGTTTGGGTGATATGCACAAAAGCTCAAGGATTGAAATTTGTGTGGGTGTCTTTCCCAATTGGTTGACAAGATTGTATTGGGTTTTGGATTGTGATTTCTTTGGAGGAGGACTAGATATGGTAATCTTTTCCCTGTGGGTACTAGTAATGGTGCATTCAAGTTGTTTCTTAATGGTTATTGTGTTAACACAATTAGTAGTAGCTTGGAGGTGGTTAATAATTTTGTAGTCAAAAGAGGCATTGGTATAATTGGCATGGTTGTCTATTTTTTTGACCCAAACTAGAGGCTTTTCCATGGTTTTGCAATGTATTCTTGAAAATTTTATGGTCTTTATTAGAAGTTGTTTTTTTTTCCTCAACCTCTATTATACCATTTTCAATAGTTCTCCATGTCAAACCATGTAGGACATTCCTCCACCTGAAAATAGTTCTCCATGTCAAACCATGTAGGACATTCCTCCGCTATCTACTAGGAATCATAGATGGCATTGTCATCCCACCAAGAGGGTTTGAATTTTCCTAAATCATATGATTTGGGCTCTAGGAGATGTATGATGTTTGATTGTACTAGTTTCTTCAAGATAAATTCAATTGGTTCTAGTAAAGGAGTGAATTGTCTCTATGGGTATTATCTTGGTTGTCTTGGGGGTCCTTGTCCTTGATTATTTTGTATCATGTTAGTTATTTGGTTGGAAACATATGGTGTGTTATTGTTCATGTTGGGTGCTTTGAGAGTCAATGTGGGACCTTTTTGTTTTACATCTTTCACATCTACAACTCTGTCATTTGTGACATTCTTGTTACAGGACCAAAACTTGTTTCTATCATTTTAAGTTCCTTGGGAATTTTTCATTTTGGTATACATTTTAATTTCCCCTTTATCGATAAGGGTTTTCTCAGGGATGGATCCTTTTTCAATAAGGTCAGCAAGTGTGGAACAAAAATGAGCCTCTAATACACATTTTATGTTTGTGTTCAATTTGTACATTAACATGGTAATTTTTTGTTTTTTAGGAATTTCAATAGGACAAAAACTACCTAAAATTCTCCATATCTAGAAGAATATTATGAAATCCTCACCCTCTTCTTGTTTAGTTTGACATAAGGTAGCAATAGTGATGTCATTTTCAATATTGAAGGAAAAATAGGTGATAAATTTGTTAGCAAGTTTTCCCCATGATCATATGCCTATCGGTAGGTGGGAGAACCATTCTAAAGCATGTCCTATGAGACTCCTAGGAAATAGTCTCATCAAATATGTTTGTCTGAGGCAATGCCAATCAAGGTCATATGAAATTCTCTCACATGTTCAATGGGGTTTCCTATTCCTTTACATTTAGGAAAAGTTGGAATGCCATAATTTGGAAGAAAAGGAGGCATGTGTAATGTAATATCAAATGGGTAAGAACATAACTCTAGGATAGAGTAAGTTTTCTTATTTGAAAATGTCATGGTTTCCATTTGATTTTACATGGAAAACATTTTATTGGTTAGGACATCATATGGTGTGAGTGTTGTATCTATAGTGTTTGCAACTGTATTTTGGTAAGGCCCAATGTTTGTGCTTTGCAATCCAATGTGTTGAAGGGATGGTATGTTGGTGTTGATGTGAGGTGTGGATGTTTGAGTTGTGTTTGGAATTTGGATTTTAGGGATGTATGTGGTATGAGTTGGAATTTGTGATATGAAATTTTTAGTTGGGATGTAACTATTGGATTGCATATTAAAAATATTAGAAGTATTTGGACCTTGTGAATGTTGAGTGTTGAATTGCAAAGATCCTCAAGGATTTCTTTGAGGAACACTTGTGTTAGGACCTTGTGACACATTGGTGTTTATGTTTGTTCCATGGATATTGTTGTGCATGTTTCACACACACACCCCGTCATAGGCAGGGACCCCCTCTTTTTGCTCTTGACAGGTTGTTTTCACCTCATCCCACTTTGCACACACCTATTTCCAAGCCCAAGTTGGTCACAAGCTATAAAATAATTGAATTCTCCTTGGCTAGGTTTGCCTACCCAAATTTCACTAGGTCATTTCCTTTTATGGGCTAGGTCCTATGTTCTTCCCTTAGCTTTTCTCTTGGCATTCGTTAACCTTCGTGGACCCACATTTGTGGGTTTTCTCTTGACATTTGTCATTGCATTGTTCCATTCACTAGCAGTGAATCCTCCATGTTTGCCCAACATGTGGACTTCACATCTTTTTTTGTCATTGCATCCTTCATGCTTCGTGGAGTCGCAATTGTGAGTCACCCTATGTGGGTCTCTATACCCATTTCATCGCTCAAGCGGTGGCTGACCCCTGACTTCCACCCACATGGCAGGATCCACACTTGGTCTCACCCTCCCCGTCATCATTCCATTGTTGTTACCCTAGCAATGAATTAATCATGGCACCCTTCCCTCTTCCATCATTTACCTACACTAAATGTTTATGTGTTTCTCCTATAGCAAGGAGAGGTTAGAGACGTTGCAAAGTTATTCAATATAAAATCATGATTTTTGAGTGGCGATCTAAGAATCTATAGGATGAGGGAGACAAAAAGGGAGCTCATGAGAGTTTGAAGTTACACCTTTACAGCTCCATGCACTAGCCCTTTTTTTATTTTAAATGATGAAATTCAACTTGGCACCAACAACCGTTGTCCATGCAGAACCCACATTGCAGTTATCTCCCTACCTCTCACTATTTTCTTGGTGGTGTTCCTCAAACGTCATCCCACATTCCTCCACCTGAAAATAGTTCTCCATGTAGGACACGAAGTCTACATGGTCGCTTAAATGAATTCTCTTCTAGGTGGGTCTGCTAGATCCATAGGTTGCGAGGGACAAGGAAAGAATGACTATTGATGGCATGGAGTAGGGATCATAGAAAGATAATGACATGTAGTTAAGGGTAAAATATTTGAAATGAAAAACGAGGATGTTGAATTTGAAACTAACGATTTGAGGAAAAAGGGAATGCTTAACCAACCCAATTGTGAGTATGATCCTCACTAAGGATATCCTCTATAACTCTGTCTGTGGCATCCCTACACAGGACCTCTACAAGGAAACATTTTGAGCATGAAAATATTCCATAAGATTCGCAACAAATGAGATTTTGTAGGAGTATAAAGTGAAAAAAATGTGTCACCCACCCTCGCACAAGTATAATTACTTACAGATCATTAGTAGGTTAGAATGGCATCCTTTGAGTCACTCCAAGAACCATCTCATGAACACCAACATAATTAAGAGTATGTGTTATGCACATCAATAGGAGAGGGCCTGATCATTGTTTTCCATCTTTGAGCTCGTGGTAGGTGGTATTACCTTGGGCTCCGTTAGGACTTCACATGTGGGTCCCCACTTGATGTCAGCTATGACTATGGTGGAATCCTAACTCTGGCATCCTATCCATCCTTATCCATGCTCTCGTGGCACCCCCCTTTGCTGCAGGATCTGCACTTCCTATGATCACTTCATACATACATGATGAACATTATAGTTGCAAGGCCAACAATGTGGGGCTACACTCATCTCCTATCATTTTCTTCATGGCATTCTCCCACCAGGTCTTTGTAGACTTCTTTTCGCATGCTACCCATCTAGCCTTCTCATTCTTGAGCCACTCCCTTACGAGGGTTGTTGCCTCTACAACTGTTCAAGAAAGTTCCATCTAAGAAATGATAAATGTGGTAATGGACTACATCATTTTTGGGTTACTATGTCAAGAGGATGTAAAGGAAAAAATGTCGCTAGCAAGTCTTAGGTGATGATAGTAAACTCGTAGCTCACTAGAACAAATCAAGAGGGAAATATCATTAGGAGAAAATGAAGATTTATGTAACATCCCATCATTGAGTACTTGCATAAGACATCACTTACAATGTCGATGGAATCCTTTTCTTTTTCAAAATAATAGAAAATGTCCATGAGTGTCTTTGTTCTATTGTTAATCTCCTTCTCATCCCCGTGGATGATGCTGGTTAGTATTCAGCCTGCACTCTCATTTAGTTGGAAAGCAATAATTAGGCCTTAGGCAATGGGTTGAATTAGTCTCACAACTGGTGCATTTCATCATTGAAAGATAGACATTGATAGATATTTATAATACATTGACTTCCTCAGTGTTACATGAAAATTGAAGTTATGTGCCAAATGAATAGTACAAATGATATTTCCATAATGAGCTAGTCAAAACAATGGATGTTCTCAATCGAGGGGCTCCTTAGAATATAATTGAATGGCTCTAGGTAATCATATTTTGTGAGCCCAATTGATTGCATATGTGCATTAGAACTACAATCACACCCGATTCCTCCAACGTCTACCTCAATGAGATCTGTCATTGTAGGTTCTAACTATGGGCTTGTCATGGCTGAACACCAATATAGAATGGCTTCCATGTGGCTACCACCCACACTCACCCACCCACTGCCTCCTTCCTTTGCAAACCATGCAATCCCCATGGTTGTCGCACTGAAATCACTTCCTCATTAGTTTAAAGACCATCGATGAGACCAACATAGTCACTAAAATTAAATCATCAAATCAAAGGTGATGATAAACTAGTGAAAGAATTAATGAAAGTTCACCCGTGATCATATATAACTAGACATTTCCAAATAAAACTAGCCCTGACGATGAGGTTAGATGATGAATGATCATGGGTTGTATGAAGGAACGAATGGGAATTCGTGATAATATTTATCACAAATCATGCTCCTCAAAGCCACTGAGTTTGCAACTATATGAAGGTGATTTCAATATTAATGTTGAGAAGTAGGATTGTAAGCACCTAAGGAGTCGATGAATTACAAGAATGCATCATGTGAATGCTAGGTGAGGGAATATTAAGGTAGAGTAATGCTTCCATTTCATTTTTTTGAAGTTCGTTCAAACTATGGCTCTCTCAGTACATCCACGCACATGCTTTTACCCATGGCCATCTCCTTAGTAGGCTTTGTAGCTCTATTGGCTGACATTTTTATTTTTCCCGGGATGACTTCCACGAAGCAAATTTTCACCATGCAGAGTCCACTACCTTCGGCATTGTTTGAATGACCTTATCCAAGCTTCCAACCATGAGACCCATCTTCAACAGTGCACAACCTTGCTTCTTCCACAAACATAAGAAGGAGAACATTGGCATGAGATCTAAGATGAAGCCTTCATGTCAATACCATCGGAAAGTGGCACAAGATGGAAGCATACTATTGAATTAAGGAAGTGGTGGAACTTATGAAGACCCATGTCTCACTTCATCCTTGAAGAAGTGTCCTTTCTTAATGAGTTGGGATCAAGCGCTGGATCTCTGTAAACATACATTGAAGATCTAAAGCCTATCAATCTACATGGCAACCTCAATCAAACTTTCACATGCTTTGAAGTTGGCAACAGTGTAAAAGTTGGATAGCTATATGAATAGTCGCATGGGTGTAGGGGACCAAAGATGTTAACTTCCACCACTTGTCTTAAGGAGGCCCCATTACAATGGAACTGATCTTCATAGGCTCTAACATGTGGATGGCTAGCTCGGCAATGACATTCTAGTGGAAGAATTCTGCAGTCTTGCTCCCATGGATGACTTAAGGGCTCATCATGAGTGATAGCTATCAAGAAGTGTTTGAGATGGAGGCAGTGCATAGTAAAATATCATAAAGTGAAATTGGCCTTCCCACAACAAGTGCGAAAACTATGATCGATGATGGCGTGAAGGTAGTATTGCTTCCAACTACGTGAATACAAGAGATACACTATTTTATGACATCTCAAATATCTTACATCCACAATAGCATGAAGTATTGAATACAAAGGGGGATGTGGAGTGGTCACTTCAATCTTGTTCTATATTTGTGGTGTCTTAATGAAGTAGAGTGTACTAATAGCAGTAGTGTTATCTAGAAATGTTAACATAAGTTGTCTAGTAAGGGAAAAGTAAATCAAACCCATACTTCTGGGGTGACCACCTAAACTACAAACCAATAAACCTACACCTAGGGTCGCAATAGGGAGCAACTATGAAAAGTGACTAGGATACTCCTAGGAGGACTATTCTACATGTACGATGCCAATAATTTCAGGCTTTCAAGGATTAATTAGAACATATTTTTGAATGATTCTCATGGAGATTGCTATTTTATGAAGACCTAGCGGTGAAGGGTGATTCCTGTTAAAGGAGGAATGCTTTTGTGAACAAGTTATGAAGTTGAATAAATGTGATTTTTATTATGATTGTATCCTTCTAAGTGATAAGAATCATATTATGAATTTAGGGATTTAACAATGATGTGCAGGTTGCTCCATGATATGTAAGAACTTTATTAAATATGATAAGCATCTATGATGAGATTTTGAAAGATTTATCTTATTTTTCATATTCTCCTACATGCAGGCCTAGTCATATAATGATGATTGGATGAATCAAATCTTTCCAATGTGACTAACATGCAAATGTTCATTGTGACCTACATATAAAGACCTACTAAATAGAGTGAAGATGGAGGATATTATGTCATAAAGGTTCACATACAAAGGATGTAGATGGAGGCTTGAAGATACTAAAGTAAAGAATCTACTTGTTCATGAATATATTCCAAAGGAAGACCAATTTCCATAAGAATGAAGATTCAAATAGCCCATTTCAAGGAAGTTAGGGCTAGGAAAAGAAAGGGTTGTTTACTAGAATCAAAAATTGAAATAACTTGTTTCTCCTTTCCCCAAACGATTGTAATCTGTCCAAAGTTGTCCTATTAAATTAGGGGAAACCAATTTATTCATACAATTCACCATCAAGGCTCATTTGATCTAATGAAGAATGTTTCAAATCCATCAAATAGAAGGTGTCCATTGAACAGTTTTAGCTACAACAAAAGGGAAATCAACTAAATGAAAAAACTAATATAGTAATAGGTCACTAGAGGATAAAATAGGGAAAATGATAAAACCGTATTTTAAATATTTAGAATATTGAGGGGTAGATGAAACCCTAATGTAAAGAAAATCTAAGCCACACAATGCAAATTAATCCTATCCATTCATTTGTTGTTTGGAAAACTATAAATAGGGGCTTTCCGCTTTCCCCTCATTTGTAAATGGTTGGAGAATTGGTGCAAAGTGAATTTATATCGATAAAAGAAAACATTACATAATTTTATGGATGTTCTCTTTGATTTTTCTCATCTTGCATGCATGGTTCTACTTCAATGTTAGTTTTAGTTTGTAGTTTCTTGGATGACTTTAATGGTGTTGGCTGTTACAGTATTTGATACACTTCCAACTCATGCTTTTTGTGGTTTGTTGATGATGAATCACTTTGTAAATCTAGTCTTATCTAACTTATTTTTTGAACCTAGTTCAATTGTATGTTCATGAAGTGAATGCACAATCTAAAAATATGTAGTCCTTAGAAGATTGCATTGATTTTGTGTAGCTGTAGGTCTTTCTTTGTCAAGAAAAATCTAGTTTGTGGGAGCCTATCTATTGTAGCACCCTCCATTGTTATTATTCATTCATAGCATAGATTTAGAATAGATTCTCTCACCCTTCTTATTTTTCTATTTCTTTTAGTCCTCAGTTAGAGTAGGATCCCAAGAATCACCATAATGTTAAACTTGATGAACTTGATGACTTTCAGCTTGCTGTTTTGAGTGGGAAGTCACTATTCATTCACTTCCAACACTTTGAAACTCCATTTGCAAACCCAACTTCCCATGCTTTGTGAAATATAAAGGTTGACCCTATGATTACCAGAAAAACACATCAACCAACTAAGATATTCCAAGCATTTTCATGACCTAACATCTAAAACCTTGGGGTAGTGATTTGTAACTCATTTGTAGATTCCTACCTTTCAAGAGAGGTGATGCTTTTATGCATTACCTATGTTGAGAAGGTGAAAAAAAACCCATGAAAAGATATGAACTCAAGTCCTTTTATTTGTGCCAAAAATATTTTGATAACATGGTGTTCAAAGCATTAGATGATCCAAATGGGTTTGACAATGTGGTGTTCATGGAACTTGATGCTCCAAATGGATTTGAAGATATGGCTTTAGGGACTATGTCATTGGTTGTGTTTTGTTAAAGTTCATCCCTTGTGTTGTGCCAAATAAGGAGGTGTGAATTGTTGTTGCATCTTGTGTGCCTCCACCTAATGGTATTGATGTGTTAACTTATGGGAATAAGGTATGACTAAGTGCAATGCAACAATTTTTATTTGGATTTTTGAATATATAGGGATACCTAATTCCTTAAGAACCAAAGTGATGATAGTATATGACTAAGATATGCAAAATGGGAAATGAATAAATGGAATAGTATGACCTAGTATGAAAGGTAAAACATAAAATATGGTTACTAATCAAACTAAAATAGGTATAACAACTAATCTGATTGTCAATGACCTTGGGTATAGCAAAGACTAATAGGATATGTTGACAAGGTGGCCTCAAACTAGACTGATGAGATGAGGAGCCAACCTAAATGATGAGGAATAGGATGAATGTTATCCAAAAGATAAGGTCAAGAGAATATAGATTTGAGGCTATAGTCTAATCTAAGTTTGAAAAACTTCCAAATCAAGAGGTTTATGTGAGAGATTAATGCAAGCTAAAAGATGACCTAAAGTTTAAACATATGAGGAATGTTTAATGCAAAAAAAATGAGGTGATGTATGAATGAATGAGAAAGTCCTTGGTTTAAATAAGTTTAAATGTCAAGCTCATTTTGGATGTGTTGGCCTAGTTTGTTTCAAGGTTTGAATGTTGTCAGTTTCAAGTGTGGTGTTTGTTTGAGATTTGTTTTGAACACACACAAGAAACAATAGACAAAATATTTTTCAGTTTTTTCTTGATTCAAGATGAAAACAATCATGCACAATCCTAGGGTTGGAAAGAACAATATTTTTTGACTTCCCACTTGGATTTCTCTAGCCGCACTTATTTAGAGAAAATAGCCTAGGAACTTGGTAGCACAAGCTCCCCCTTACAGTGCACTCACTTCTTGAGCATACTAAATACTAATTTTTAGGTAGTCACTTCTAGATAATTTTCTATCTCTACTAAGAATCGTGAGTATGTGGGATGGATGTAGAGGTCTGAGCTCCTACACCAACAAATAGAAGGATTTTGACAATCTAAACAAATGGTTTTTTAGTCAAGGAACCCATTCAGGTGGCCACACAAGAGGGAAGATTAACTCCTATAAGGAGAATCACTTGCTTGTCTATAGTAGTGCTTGTAATGTTGAGAGTTCCTCAACATTGAAGTTTATATACCAATTCAGAGTAGCTTGGATTTAGCCTATTACCGGTTGGGTCATTCCCTTGGGGTGACTACTTTTTCCCACCAAGGAAAGCCCTTTAAGAGGTAGACACAAAAGTGGATGGATCTGGCTTTCATATCACTAATTTTTCACAAGGTGAGAGCATAATACCTACCACCCCTTCAAGCATAGCAAACAGTGTTTATTAACCTCCTAGTTAAATCTATGTGAAAAGAAGATAGTTGTTCTTTTTAAGCACCAATTGAAAAATTTGATCTGATAAAATAAATACACTTAGTTTCAAATCACATTCCTTTGATCACGTCTTGCACCAAACTAGTTTAGTAGTTTTCATTTCAAATCTTTTTCAAATGTATGTTTATAATTTTGAGCCTTTGACATGTGAACCTACAATAGAAAAACCAATGATTAGCCACATAATCAATAATTAAAATATGAAGGAAAAATACATTAATATAAATTAGAAACTAATCTAAATTTTGAAATTACTCTAAATTTAAAGTTAATCTAAATTAAAAATTAATCTAAAATTAGAAATTTATCGAAAATTAAAAACTAATCTAAATTAAAAGTTAATCTAACTTAAACTAAATCTAAATGAGAATTAATTAGATAAACGAAATTAATCCTAAATTAAATTAAAACTAAATAATTAGATTAAATCTACATTCTAAATTAAGTCTAAATTAAAAATAAAATGTAAATAAGAAAGGTAAATCTAAATTAGAAATTAGATCTAAATTAAAAACTAAAAGCTAAATTAAAAATTAAAAGCTAAATCGAGATTAAAACTAAAAGTTGAAATTAAAATTAAAAGCTAAATTAAAAGTTAAATCTCACTTAAAAAATTTAAATCTACTTGAAATTAAGAAATCTAACTCTAATTGAAATTAGAAAAATAAAAAATCCATATTCTAAAATCTAAATTTAATCCAAATTAAACTAACAAAATTAACCAAAACTACATTAATTTAAAATTGATCTAATCTAAATAAATTAAATCAAATCTAAATTAAACTAAATCTATATTAAAATTAAATCTAATCCAATTTAATTTTAAATTATAATTATTCTAATCCTATCTAATTTTAGAAACTAAAGAGAATAAAAACTGCCAATAGCCTTGGGAAATAATTTGGTGGATATGTTAAAAATGAAATGTCATGATTGTAGGATACAGTCAAGAGGATTGCATAATGAATGATGTGATTGTATAATTAAAAATGGAATATGTTGTGATGGAAATGCTATGATTGTTGTGACTAGATTAGATCATGCTAGAGGAATATAGCAATTGCAATGATTTAAAAAGTTGAAGAACTATATTTTACACAACACAATGGGAATCAATCTAGAAACTTTCTTATGAGGAATTGTAGGCAACACTTAGATTATAGCTGATAGAACACATTAATAGGAAGTGTTTTAAATATGGTTGGAGTTTGAATTAAAAAGAAAATCCATTTTCTATGCAACTATGATGGATGATTCTCAATAGCTTTTCACATCTTCCATGCAATCCATAGTCCATGAGTACTCCAGCAAGATACTAGCGATATATATTTAAAAACGAATGAAGAGATATGGCTAGAAAGAGCCAACGATGCCATAAATTCAATAAAAACTTAGCCAAACACAACAAATTTGAAATTCTATTCCATTTGGCCACCCCTATTACAAACAAGATCGTGCAAGCATTAAAAAATATTCATGACCATTATCAAACCAATAGACTAAAAAATTTTGAGCTTTCAATAGTCATCCTTGTATGTATATCAAATTTGATTAATCCAAATCAACAAAGTGTTTGTGTCGGGTTTACCATTATGGTGCATGCTAAAAATGAGAAAGCTAATTGAAACTCTAATCAAATTTAAAGCATTTCCAACATTACATCAATAAATCCTTTTCAAATAAAAACTTATGTAAAATTCAAACTAATCTATGCAAAAGAAACTATAGCAAATGCCTTCAAAGAGAAAATCAACTCCATTGTCATCCTCTCTACTATATCTTGTCTTTGCTCTTAGATTTTTGTAGCAAAAGTACAAGAGGTGATGTAGAATGGAATTGAGAATTATGAAATTGGAGTTGTGAAATTGAAAAATGTATATCCCAAGAAGTGAGAAGGAGGAGGTTTATATAGATGAATGCATAATTTGAAAATGAGAAATGAGAAATGAGTAGAGTGATTTATGTCATGATTCTTGTTTGCAAGCTCAAAATGTGCAATTTTGAGCTAATTTTATGGAAATGATTTATGAGTTTAATGTGCAATTTTGAGTTAATTTCATGGAAGTTGATTTATAAATTTTAAATTATTTAATGAAATATATGAATGCATTTTAAGGATTAATGTAAATGGATAATCATGCAAATGGTCAAAGTGAAATGATTTATGCAAATGGATGAATTAATGGATTTATAAAAGATATGCATATGAAGATGACGATGAATAGGAATATTTAATGTACAAGTATAAAGATTATGCATGTGTAATGAATGTATTTAAGTGATTTTAGATTAATGATTAATGAAATGGATGAACTAATGATTTATGAAATGGTTAAATCATTTATGAATATGTTGATGATTAACAAAATGATAAATATTTATGAAATGAGATAATGAAATATGCAAATGGATAAATAATGGATAAGTGACTAAATGGTTATGTAAATGGATTATGGTTATGAATAAATGCTTATAAATTCTTCTAATATTTTAATGGTTTTATGGAGATATGACTATGCAGATGATCAATTAAAATATTCAATGGATAAAAATGATTAAGAGGGCATTTTTATGCATCTACAAGGGGTGCAAAAATATTGTTGAATCCTTTAATGAACTTTCGGTAAAAAATAGCTAGACCATGAAAATATCTTACCTCAGTAGTGCTCCTCAGCATTGGCAACTCCATAATTGCTTTTACATTTTTTGGATCCATTCTTAGACCCTGCATTAAGATATCAAATTCTAGATACACCAATTAAAATTTCAACAAACTACACTTCTTCAAGTTGATCAACAACTTCTCCTCTCTCATCTTGTTAAAAATTTCTTGAATATGCATCAAGTGTTCCTTCAATTTCTTACTAAAAATCAAAATGTCCGCCAAGTAAACAATGACAAAATTACCCAGAAATTCTTTCAATACCTCATTCATGAGTCTCATGAATGTGGGGTGCATTGGTCAGCCCAAAAGGAATGACTAACCATTGTACAAGCCTTCTTTGGTCTTGAAAGTCATCTTCCATTTTTATCCTTCTCTAATTAAAATCTGGTGGTAACCATTCTTCAAATCAATCTTCATGAAATACTCAACCCCACTCAGGAAATCCATAATGTCATTCATCCTTGGCAAGGTAAGCTAATAATTGATGGTAATATTATTAATGGCTCTCAAATCAATACACATTCACCATTTGCCATCCTTCTTGGATGTTAGTACTACAAGTACTGCACATAGACTCAAATTCTCCCTAATCAATCCCTTTAACAACAACTCTTGCACTTGTCTATTCAACTCTTCACTTTCCGATGGAGTCATTCAATGGGTTGCCTTATTTGGAAAACTGGTTCCAACAAATAGATCCATCTAATGACTAATCCTCCTTACTGGTGGGAATCCTTTAGGCACATTATCAGAAATAATACTTTGGAATTCATCCAAAAAACCAAACACTTCTACAAGAAATTTTCTGCTAACTTCCTTTTCAGTTCTTGGAATTAAGGAAAAACATGTGTTCATGTCTCATACCTTCTAGAAATTTTCTTCCGTTAGCCAAACAAATTTGTGCATTGTTGCATAGCTTTTCATCTTCTTCCTTTAGAGGCTTCAACTTATGTCAAACTCCATCCTTTGTTAATGAATAAGTGTTTACATGTCCAACATGTACTGCTCATCAATTAAACTACCATGGTCGACCCATCAACATGTGACAAGCATTCATGATTATCACATCACACAAAACCTCATCCTTGTAGTGACCAATTTTGAATTTTATCAGACACTATTCATTGACCAAGACCCTTTGATCCTTCTACAACCATGCAATCTGATATGGACTTGGATTCCTTCTCCTCTCTAGCTGCAATTTGGTGACCATTTCTTCTGACACCAAATTGTGAGTGCTACCTACATCAATGATGATATTGCAAACATTACCTTCAAATTTATAATGGGTGCGAAAAAAATTCTTTCACTAGTTGGGCTCCTCTTCATTCATTAAGGCCCTTATGACAACAAGGGACTCACTCCTCTCTACATCTTCAAACTTTGAGGACTAAGTGTCTTCATCTACATGGGCTACTTGTGCCTTGCCTTTAGGCCTCTTGTTTTTCCTCTTTTGGTGTTACAGGAACTCATATGCCCTATGTCCCTCTTCACCACATTGGAAACATGTTCCTATGAAACCTCCTCTTCTTGGTCCATGCCTAGACCTTCCTCTACCTCTTTGATCTCTACTATTCTAATCATGAGGTTGATATGAGTCATCTCTTTACTGATCTTGACTGGTACTAGGTCCTTCACCTTTCTTATAATCACCACCTCGACCTCCATATGGTTTTTTACTAGTATTTCCACCTCAACCTTCACCTCTTTGCTTGTTTTCAAACCTCTTGTTTAGTCACTCTTCAGCCTTTAGAGAGAACTAATAAGCATCCTCAATGGTAGTCATTCTTACCAATGCTAATTCTTCCTATATACTAGGCTTCAACCCGTTGTTATACCAAGCATCCTTCTCTTTGTTCACCTCAGAGTGTATGGTTTGAGTTAGAACCTTGTGAAATTATTCTATGTATTCTCTCACCATCCTCATTCCTTGTCTTAGACTACATTTTCTTTAACAACTCGAATTCATAGTTAGTAGAAATGAACTATTTCTTCAATTTTGCCACCATTTTTTCCCCTCTAGAGATTTTATCTTTTCCTTGTCTACCTCTTCCAAGCTAGACCTCTTCCCACCATATATTGACATGACCTTTTAGTTTCATCTTTGCAAACTTCACTCTATGAGTGTTGGAACCTTCAATTTTTCACAAAATTTGAAGGTGCCATGTCAAAAATTTTAATGACACTCAGAAAACTTAGTTGAAAATGTAGCTCGAGGAGCACATTTTGAAAAATCATAACTTGGGATCAATTCATTTTAAAGTAAAACCTTCTTATAGGAGTGTTCATATACCATATGTGAGTGTGCATGCCATTTTTCAGCGCCATATGATCTAATTTGTTGAAGTTTCAAAGCAACAAGTTGAAGGGTTTTTGAGAAAATCTGTTAGTATAGTGAAAATTTTGTTAAAATGGTCAACTTTGAGGGTAAATATTAAGCAAATGGATTATGATCATAACAAAATTATTGGTGCCTTCTATTCTCTACACCAAATTCTACCTCCATGCCAATTTTTAGGGCGTTTGGACATCATTTGGTATTTTTTCAAAATCAATTCCAAATGAATTTTACCCAATTTTGAACACTGCATTTTTAAGACAGTTGCAAAAGGCTCAATTTTGACACCCCATATTTTGTAAAGGAAGAAGTTTGGTGAAAATACATTGTACAAACACATTCAAGGATCCTAAATGAACTAATTTGCAAATTTATAGCCACCTAGGATCAAATTTGATATTTTTTCGAAAAGGCAAGTTGGTGGTTTTCAATTGAGTTGGATAGGTGCAAATTTCAAAAAAGTGTTAAATGAGTCACTTTGAGTGTTAATAGTTTTCAGTATAGATCATTTCATGCCAAATCATCTGGAAACCATGCTTTCCTACCATAATTCAATACTCTGGTGTTTTTTTGTGACGTTTCAAGATTGTTTGATCAGTTTTCAAAAGCCATTTTGCAGGCCACTTGACTCTTTTTGATTGCAGTGCAAAATGTTAGAAAAAAAATTCAAAAGACTACCCCTAGTCATCTAGCTCATGTACATGTTGTCCTCATGTTTTACTTAAAGATCATTGGTATTTGTAAGATTATGTAGCCCATAACAAGTTCCCTTTCCATGATTACTGACTGTCATATGATTTCATAGTCCATTATACCGATTGGTCATTATAAATTAACATTAAAATGTCATTGGAACCATTGTGTTTTTATAAAAAATATGGGACCAAGTGCAACTTGAATGGGAACAAGTTTTTAATTACCATGGTTGACATATATGTAAAGTATGGAGAACATAGATTAGTATATAAGTTGCTTTCCATATTTACTCAAAGGGGAATAATAAGTCTCACCCAGATGAGCCAACTAACTATAATATGCAATTAGAAGAACTCCTACTATAAGTGAGGATAGTGTATTCTACTCAAAATTTTGAAAAGAGAATTATTACATAGGAGGCTACAAAATAGTTTTAAAGGAAGTATGCTATTTGGACATTTGGCATAGATAACAAGAAGAACAATCATCTAGGGAGATGATGACACAAGCTTTTACAAATAGTCCTACCCACTAAAGTTCAAAAATTTGAAAGAGGACTCTTTTGATAGAAAATATTTAATACATGATGGTAGAATTTTTTTTTGCATAGAAGATATTGGATGGACTGGTAAAATACTTTGGTGATGAATTAAAGTAAACCCAAATTGATACTAATGCATCGGAAATGATTATCCCCCTGCACACTGTGAATGAAAACAACAGTTTATATGGTTTACATATTGTAGATTCAAAGCACGAAAATAGTCTCACAAGTACCTTGATGATCTTTCTTATGGAGTGTAAAGATGTTAGGAATTGTTTGAAGTAGATATGCAACATGATATTAAGGACACCCAAGCATATATGAATGAAAAATGCAAGGTATCATGACCTTTACAAATATTGTTGCAGTCCGTGCCAAAATGGGAGAAGATTGGGCAATAGATTTTTAGAATAATTACAAGACTTTTGATCCTCACCATATCATGACATAAACGGTGGAGTTCTTTTGGCACAATTATTGCCAAATGTATAAAAGCTCAGGCATCTATTGATTTGTGTCACTGAGAAAGAACTTTATCTAGAGCTTAAAATGATGCATTGGGAAATCTAGTCTTGTGCCCTAAATCAATAGTCAATTTATCTTTGATACTGATTCTCATCATCTAAGTGATAGCGTAGGAGATATCATTCTTGATCACGATAAAGATACTAAAATTTGAGGAGCTTCTTGAGTGCAGATCCTCGTCCAACGCCTGAACCTACAAGCCCAAACACCATTACCCTAAGTAATGGTAAAAAGAGGCATCTTGAGTGGATGATTATCTCATTATTGAGATCAAAATTATGTTGAATGAAGTGTTCTAAAATCATACAGTTTTTTGACAAAGGCTATTAAGAACACAAATATTAGTGGAGAAAAGAAGTATGGGAGAGAAAATACTCTAATGGACATTTGAAATTTACGATGAGTAAGCTAGATTATCTTTTATGTGATCGACATGGGTGGTAGAAACACTTGCCGGTCGCATCAAATTTGATCATGGATATAATGGTACATAAAATGCACAATTCAAATGTCAATATGTCATGAATGTTCACAATTACAATAATCCAATACCCATGAAGAATTAGTAAGTAGCACCAGTGGTTTAACAACATTCCCGTAGGAAAACCCTAGACACTATGCGGGAGGGCGGTAATTCAAAGGCTAGGTCAGAGTGTGCATGGGTGAGTGGTGGATATTACCCGCATTACCCCGAGAGATCTCAAATATTTTTGTGGGAATGTGGTAAAAATTGAATGTTTGTGGTATTGCGAGGAAGTGTGAAGAGGGTGAAATATTAAAATAAATGTGGTGTCATGTGGAGCTGCAAATGAACATGGAAATTTATTAAAACGAAAGCCTAACATTATTTTAATGGGGTGTAATAATGTAAAAATGGGGTTATAAGTATTTTCACCCAAAAAATATTTTTACCAAGGAGGTTAAAAGGAGATATATTTATGCGAACCCTTTTCCTAGTACTGCAAAACAACATGAGTAAACAACTTAAACAAGGAATTGCAAGCTAAAACAAGGATTCCCCATGAAATCCATTTACAAACTCAAAATAAGAAAGAAAACAATGAAGAACCAAATAAAACAATGAAATGGCTTGAATCCTATTTTAAATATGTAAATTCATGATCCCATGGGGGAATTGGTGCCAATTTGATGTGAAAATTGGCCCTTTCCCAATTCCTATGATGCAAGCTTCGAATGTTGAAGAGATTGATCCACTTTGTTGGATAAGAATGAGAACTCCAAGCTAAAATATACAAAAACCTAGCTATGACTCAATGATAATGGATGAAACTCAAGAGATATTTGAGCATGGTAACTTTTCCTAGATTGTGGATGATGAAATGAGGATATGAGCTCTTTATTTATATAATTCCAAGATGGATGAATGTCCAAATTTGAGCAATGTGGGACTAACATTCATCCAATGATATGATGCCACTTGTCAAGCTATGAATGGATGAAGGATGTGCAACATTTGGGGTTTGTGCCAATAAATGCAAATATTTGAAATTCAAATTTGTTGAAATGACATGCAAGAGGGAAGGAAAAATGAAATAAATGCCACTTGGCTCAAGGCAAAGGACATGTAAGATGAATTTATTGCCTTGTTGGATGTACATGTTGACTTGGAATTTTTGAATTCAAATTGAGAGAATATTCCAAAAGATGCCTTGTGAGAAAAATAGAGATTTAGTAAATGAATTAAATCTATTTTCATGTCCAACTTGCATTATCTAGAGGATGGGATAGGAGATATGATTAAATTAATTAAGGGTTAATTAATTTAATGAGAGAGGTTAGATGATGTGACCTATTTGACTCAAATTTATGGGTTTATTTAAATCAAATAGGAGAGGAATATGACAAGAGATTAATTAAATAAAGTTTTTGATTTATTTAATTAAGAGAGATGGTGTTAGATTAAATCAAATAAGATTTTAATTTATTTAATTTAATGGATAAAATTTAGAGATTTAATCAAATAAATTGATTATTTAATTAAATAGGGATAATTAGATCAGATGAATTGATTTAATTAACAAAAGAGATGACTTGATTAGATAAAATGATTTATTTATTCAAGAGTGGAATATTGACGAATTTAATCAAATAAAGGGATTTGATTAAATGGTTAGACCAAGGGATGATTCAGGAAGAAACAATGTTAGTGAGTCAGGATCAGATGCACGATGTTAATCGGTATATTTTACGTGTCTACATTTTGCCCCTCTTTGAAGCAATGCACTCGTTGGGTTTGTTCAAAGAATAAAAGATCTCAATCAAAGCCAATTTTTTTTTATATTTTAAAATTTTTCCCCACTACTGCACGGCGAGAGAAAACATGCCATTATAATGCCCCTTCGAGAGATCTAATGAAAATTTTAATTTTTTGGGTGATCTCACGAAAAAAAATGACAAAGCACCCGACAGGTCCGAAAGGGTTCCGAGAGGCTAAAAACGTGTCTAAATGTAATAAAATAATGAAAAACAAGCATCAACCAGACAAGAACAGGTTCGGGGGTCCAAAACCCTAGTAGGACAGCCATTTAGGGTTAAAAAACCCTAATTTTTAGGCTTAAAAGGGGCCCGAGGGGTCACTTTGAAGTCATTTTCACACACCTCCGCTAACAATCTTGAGATTTGAGCTTTGAATCTTCGGCGATATGGCGCAATGACAACTTCCCCTGCACATCACCGAACGAGTTCGAACATACCAGTGGCCACCTGGCATCAGGGCACCGATATGTGACCCTTACCAAAGCTTCGTCTTTTCATTTGATGCATTAATTACTACCTTAAAAGGGGAGCTAGTCTCTAGCAGTGCTATATAGCACCTCTCAGCATTTAAACTGTGCTACGCAGTGCTATTTTGCATTGCAACGATGCTGTTTTGTGTCGCAGTGGTGCTATTTTGCATCGCAGCAGTGCTGTTAGGAGTTTACAAACTCTGATATTGGGCTCGGGCTTGGCGGGTAGGTTTGGGTAAATTGCGTCGTAGCGGTGCCCTTTTCACCCAAACTGCAACGTTGGAAGGGAAAGTGCACCGCGGTGGCACCATTTGGCTCTTTTTTGGGCTTGAGCATTGGAGTTTGAGTAAAATCAAACTGTGCCACTAGTGACTTTCCAGAGTGTTCGATCAGGAAATTTTCAAAAAAATTAACACGTTGACCTTCCTAGATGTAGGATGCGGCGAGGGAGCTCTACTCTCAGGAGCATCGGTCACAAGATTTGGCGAGCGTTTTATGGGACTTGAGTGATAGGGACTAGGATCGACTAGGAGTTGCAGGATTGTGGCACATTGCTTACGCGGCGCCCGTGCGTGCCCATCTAGGGATGTTATCAGTGCTGGCCGAGAGGTGGCACAATGAGACGTCGTCATTTCATCTCCCCACTAGCGAGGCCACCATCACTTTGGAGGATGTTTGGTGCATTCTATGATTGCCTATCCATGGCCAATGAGTGATCTTTGATATGGATGAGGGACACGAGTCCTGCTGCAAAGTCCTCGCCACATGAGACATCATTTACTGTGGTGGGCAGATTGAGCTAGAGCGATATAGGGTCATATCACCTCCCTATCGTTGGGAAATTGCAACAATCATTTCGGGCCTCATTGCCCTAGACAAATGAGGGTGGTACTTTAGTCCTGACTGGGGGTATTGCTAGGAGCGAATGGTCCGAGACAAGCCAGTTCATTTCACATGGGGGCCTATACTTCTTGCCTCACTCTACAGAGACTTACACGAGTACGTGTACATGGACGACAGAGCACTGGGGGCTGGAGTGACCTTACTTCACGTCTAGGCATGGGAGCACATTTTTGTGTTGCATCCACATGTTCCAATTTCGATGGGGGAAGATGACTCCCTTGTGGCACGATACAAAGGTAGTGTGTCCTTTACACACACTAGAGAGCACGCGATCCCCTACTGGAGGCAGGTCCTAGATGAGATGCTTGTTTTCACTCAGAGACCGTACCTTAATCAGCCAAGATGGGCCGATGATGTTGATCAGCTCTTTTATTGCTGCCAGGACTGGTATATGCAGGGGTGTGAGCATACAATGATCAAGAGGTACCTACCCAGGCGCATACAACGTTAGTTTGGAGAGCCGCAAGATCGGCTTGGTGATGACTACATAGCTGTCTTTGCTCGTAGCATGGCATAGGTGTCATGGAGACATGGTATTCCTACCACTGAGGCAGTCGACAGCTTCAAGAATTTGGCAGCCTGACTGTGGGCTTATGATTAGGGCCTAGCAGATCCCGACATCACCCAGGCCTATAGGGACTGGTTCTGACCTCCACCTTGATTGACCATTCCAGGTGAGGACCCAGATTTGCACAAAGTCAGAGGCAGAGGGAGAGGACAAGTGCGAGGATCGAGGGTTGAGATTCGATAGGATCCACCATTGGTGCCCCCAGTCTTGCCAGGTCACGGGGATGTACACATGCAGGATCAGCAGTAGAAGCTGCCAGTCCCACCACCACAAGCCAAGGGTGAGGATCAGCCTCATGTGGAGCCACGAGTATAGCCTACAGGATAGGCAGACGCACAAGACACCTTAATTTTGCATCTACAAGCCTAGATTCAGGTAGTGACAGTGGAGAGAGACCAAGAGAGGGCTGAGAGAGAGTAGCTTATGGCCGAGAGGGATCAGGCCGTGCAGCAGAGATAGGCTGCGGAGCTACATGCAGCTACAGAGCTAGGCCACAGACAACAAATCGAGAGTATGACAACCTCCTCCTCCCAAGGTACAGTGCCAGTGCGGTCTTACAAGGATGCCATCTGAGAGGTAGAGTACTACCAATGGGCTTATCATGATGCCGTGGCCAAAGCAGAGTGGGTCCCATAGTATTCAGAGCGGGCCAGCCAGAGACCACCAGAGGGTCACGGTGACAAGGGTGAGGGCAGCATCCATAGGGACCGAGCTTGATTGAGATGATATCATACTTTTTTGCGCCTTATGGGCTCATTTTTGATAGCCTGATGGGCCTTTTGTATTGATTGACATATATGTACAATGATCCAATTTATTCTTTGTAATATGACAGTGACATTATTGATGATATATATGAGCTGATTTTGATGTGATGAGATGCGTACTTTTTATTTATGTATGTATGATTCTACTTCTATATGTTATGGATGCATTTATTTCCAATGATGTTTATGCAATGATTACAACTAACATATATATATTATGCTCACCTATGATATGATGTCCAATGATGTTATCTATATGATGATTTATTTTATGCCAATGTGATATGGGATATGGATTTTAATATGTAAAATTATATGATCTATGGTATATGCAATGATGTGTGGAATATGCTTATATATGAGATGATTTATGGATGGATGTAATATGAATGTGATGGTCATGATATGATGTAAATGAAATGGTGTTAATGGATAATGAGATGGATTTATGATATGCAATGCATAATGTGAATGTAAAGTGGTGAGATGATGTCATTAATGTTATGCAAGTATGTATGCCTAATGAATTAAATGCTTATGTACCTATTGCTTATAATTATGTAAAAAATGATTATGTAATGCTTTTGTTCATGCTCTGTGATGATTTAGATGGTAATATGAAATGTTTGTGAAATGAAAATGAATGTTTATGCAATGATTGATATAATGCCATGAGATGCGATGTAATGGGTGAAATGCACTAACATGGATGCACCTATTTATGAAGAATGTTTATGATAGACTGCTTATATGATGATAAGAATACAATGCGTATGTTTCCTATATGATATGTTTATGCAATGCGTATGTTTCTTATATGATATGTTTATGTGATATGCTAATGATTTTTTGATGCAGGATCGATGATGATGATGGTGATGATGATCAACTATCATAGTACCTTGTTAGTGCGGTTAGTAAGAAAAGAAGAAGTCATTTCAACAAGACACAATATGGTGCAAATGCAAGTGATGATGATGATGATGGTGATTACTTGCCAAGGAATTGGGATTTTCAAAGGGCCAAATTTTCTTATGTTTGATAACACATGTGGTACGATGCATCAAGGTATAGAAAACCAAGATAGCGTGGTACTTAGTGTGATGGAATTTGACTCGATAAATAGATAGGAGTATTCTTGTTCACACCTGACATACAGAAGCCTTGCTAGGATGCACTTCAGAAGTTTCAAACACCTCAGACCAAAACACATAAAGGTAAACCTATCCATGCAATAGTCAACAAGTTTCCCTAGACCTCTTCCATACATACCTAACAAAGAAAAGTATTCGTCGAGGTTATATTACAAGAACATCCAACAATCATAGCAGACAAAAGATAATGATTGTTGCCCCATTCCTATTTCTCTAAATCCTCTATCTTGGGATATCATCGAGACATCCTTGGAATGAGCGCACAATAAGATAAGTCAAAAGATAAAGACCAAGTAAACAAACAAACTGATGCTCTTCAATACTACTAATGGAAAGAGAATGTGTTTTCTAAGGATCAGAACCGAAACTTATTGCCGAAAGATAATGCCCATTGTAGGAAGGATTCATCCTAGGACATGTTAGTGGATGGCGGCATGCCATTTCATTTATCCAAAGTGCTCTAAGGGATGATTGATATGGGACCGACTGGATGATAAGTTACCAATACGAAGATATGACTAACTTGCTTATGCACTGACATAGACTTAAGACTTGACGTTTTGAGTTTTCATTTTTATCCCGCTAGACTTGTTTCTAACTGTTTAACCAAAGATTGATGATGATGATCAGTTTATTATGGATGGTGTTTATTGCGGATGCAAGTAAAATGAGATGGATGGATTTTTCAAATATTTGGATGTTTTTGATGTTTTGCAATGTTTTGAGCCTGTTTTTGGTATTTTTTTGAGATTTTCAAATGTTTTTTGGGATTTTCTAAGATTTTGACCAAGAAACTAACCTAAAGACCTATCCTAGGGGCCTCGAGGGTTGATCAATAGATGAGCCTTTCCTACGTTATACACATAGAGACCACGTAGTTTGACTGATGACTTGACCGATTTATAGATGATGATATACATGATGAGATGTTAGTTTATTATGACAGACTCCTATAGGACTGACCTAAATGTCTCAGGGGATGATCAAAGATCAACCTTTCCTATGTTCAAGCTCAGAGACGACGTAGTTCGACAAGACGACCCTATTTTTTACTTTTTAAATGACTTTTTGACCTGTTTTGGATTTTGATATGTTTTGATGTTTTTGAATTTTCTGATGTTTTGATGTTTTTGGATTTTTTGATTCTCTGATGTTTTTGGATTTTCTGATTTGAAGACTTTAAGAATATACACAAATCCAATCCGATAAGAACATGCCCCCAACGTGATGCAATAGACTACTCCGATAAAGGCAGGATAGACTAATCATGAGGATGGGATGAGTAGTACTAGGAGGGATCATGATACAAACACAAGACCAAGCTATGGTGCGGATGCAAGTGGATGGGTGATGCAGAACAAGCTGTAAAGATCCTGGTGGATGGAAAGTGCTTATTATGCAAGGCACATGTTTGCCAGGTTTTCACTGAGGTACTTGCCCAAAGTGCCATTGAAGTGGTTTTCACTAGAGGACGATTTTTTGATCCTTTTTCTATTTTTTTTTATTTTTTATTTTTTGATTTTTTTGTTGTCACCAAGATGCCTATTTGCCAAGTTTTCAACTAACCATTTTTTTTAGGACTTTTTTTGATTTTTTTGATTTTTTGGTTCTATACCTTCAAAGAATTAGGCATAAAACTTTTTGAGATGGGAGCTATTCATGGGCTCCTATAGAGGTTCCCCTTTGGGTGTTGATAACTAGTATGCCCCTGATTTGTAACTTGTTGTGATGATGAATGGTCCCAACCAATTGGGTTCAAACTTTCCTTTGTTGCTTGGGTTTGGGACATTCTTATGATTTTCTTTTAAGACTAGTTCTCTGACTTGGAAAGTCCTACTTCTAATTTTCTTATTATAGCTCCGTTTGAGTCTATTTTGATAGACTTGCAAATGATTTAAAGCATCCATCCATCTCTCATCTAGTAGCTCCAACTTGTTTAGTCTTGATACCCGATATTCTTCATCCATGATGAGGTTTTGCAGTGATATCCTTAGGGATGGGAGCTCAATCTCAATGGGGAGTACGACTTCTAATCTGTAGACCAAGGAGAAGGGGGTGGCGCCGGTGGGTGTGCAGATGTTGGTTCAATAGGACCAAAGAGTGGGATTAAGCTGAAAATTCCAGTCACAACCTACATCATTGATTGTTTTCTTGAGGATTTTGAGGATGGTTTTGTTTGTAGCTTCTGCTTGGCCATTGCCTTGGGGATAGTATGGGATGGAGAAGCGATGTTGTATTTTGAATTTCTTGCACAAGTCACAAACCTCCTGGTTCGTGAATGGTGTCCCATTATATGAGATAATGGCTTGTGGGACACCGTAATGACATATGAGATAGTTCAGGATAAATTTTGAGATCTGCTTTCTAGTGATATACATCATGGGTATGGCTTCTACCCACTTTTTCAAGTACTCAATTGCAATTATGATGAACTTGTGGCCATTGGATGAGGTGGGTGTGATTTTCCCAATGAGATCAAGTCCCCACTGCGAAAAGGGCCATGGTGTGACAATGGGATGAAGTTCTTGAGCTAGAGCATGGATAAGGTCCCCATGCTGCTGACATTGTAGACACCTTCTAGCATGATCATGTGCTTCTCTCTCCATTGTGGACCAATAATACCCCATCCTCAGCAGTTTCTTGGCTATGGTCATTCCATTTGAGTGTGACCCACAAATACTGTTGTGTACTTCGGTTAAAGTGGTCAATGCCTCCTCAGTGTTTAGGCAGCATAATAAGGTACCTTCTATGCTTCTACAGTATAGGGTATCACCTAGGATGACAAATCTGGATGCCTTTTTAACAAAGGTTCATTTTAGGTTTGATGGTAGGTCAGCAGGTATGACTCCTATGCGAAGGTATGTGTAGATGTCATGATACCAAGGATCTCCAGGACCAATGATTTCACACACATATTCTAATTCTGGTACCTCAAATGCGGGAACGAGAAGCTCCTCGATCAGGAATTCGTACTTTGGAACATTGTGAGGGATGTCCAATAGGGACCCAATTGTTGCCATGGCATCTGCTGCTCTGTTGTTGGTTCTAGGAATTTTCTCAAATGTTATTTCTATAAAAAATTCCTTGAGAGTCTCCACCAATTTCTTGTATGGAGTGAGCTTGTCATCCTTGGTCTAATATTCATTATTGACTTGATTTATGATCAACTGAGAGTCTCATACACTTTGAGAGCTATGATGTTCCATTGCACTTCCATCCTAAGACCTATGGTTAAGGCCTCGTATTCTGCAATATTATTAGTGCAAGGAAATGCTAATTTGTATGACCTTGGTATGCAATCCCCTTGCCGGGGTGATGAAGAAGATACCAGCTCCTGATCCGTGATGTGTGTATGAACCATCTAAGTATAGCTTCCAGTGGTTGGCTATGTTGAGGTTAAAGATGGATTCATCTGGAAACTCTGAGACAAGGAGATTCTCAGAATAAATAGGTGCTTCAGCTAGTTGATCTACAATAACTTGTCCCTTAATGTCTTTCCACTTTACATACTCAATGTCATATTCTAATAATATCATTACCCATTTTTCCATTCTACCTGTGAGCATTTCCTTTGATAAGAAATACTTGAGGGGGTCAATTTTGGCAATGAGCTTTATATTGTGTGCCAACATATAGTGTCTGAATTTTTGAGATGCAAATACTACTGCGAGGCATGCCTTTTCGATGAATGAGTAGTTTAGCTCATGACCGACCATTGTTTTGCTGATATAGTAGATAGCCTTCTCCATTCCATTTTCATCATGCTGGGCTAAGAGAGCCCCAAGGGCTGCTATTGTTGCTGACACATATAAGATCAATGGCTTCTTTGGGATGGGTGGCATTAAGACTAGTGGTGTCAATAGATATTCCTTGATTTTGTTGAATGCTTCTTCACATTTTGTATCCCATTTGTAGGCTACTCCCTTGTGGAGTAGATGAGAATATGGGTTATGCTTGTCTTCCAGTTGTGCTGTGAATCTTCTAATGGATTGGAGTCTGCCTTGGAGGCCTCTCAGTTGCCTTAATGTTTTTGGTGCCTCCATCTCGAGGATCGCTTTCACTTTTTCCGGATCCACCTCAATACCCCTCATGGAAACTATGTATCCTAGCAATTTACTTGATTGTACGCTAAAGATACACTTCTTGGGATTTAGTCTGACTTTGTATTCCTCGAGTCTGTCAAAGATAGCACTTAGGGTTGCTATGTGATCTTTTATTTTTCTTGACTTAGCTAGAATGTCGTCGACATAGTCTTCGACTGTTTTGTGAATCATGTCGTGGAATATCAACGTCATGGCCCGTTGATATGTTGCTCCTGCATTCTTTAGGCCAAATGGCATCATGCTCTAGTAGTAATTCCCCCATGGACAAGTGAAAGCTATCTTATGTTGATCCTCTTTTGCTATCATGATCTGGTTATATTATGAAAATCCATCCATTAGTGATAGCATCTCATGTCCTGCTCTCATGTCTACTATCATGTTGATGTTAGGAAGCAAGAAATCATCCTTTGGACATGCCTTGTTCAAATCTTAGAAGTCTGTGTAGATTCTAATGGCTCCGTCAGGCTTTGAAATAGGTACAACTTTTGATACCCATTCTAGATAATCTATTGGTTGGATAAATCCTGCATCTAGCAACTTTTTGAGCTCCATTTTGACAAATAAGGCGATTTGAGGATGCATTTTTCGAAGCTTTTGTTTGATTGGTTTTTCTTCTAGATACACAGCTAAGTGATGGACCACAATCTCTAGATCAAGCCCTGGTATGTTAGCATAGCTCCATGTGAAGTTTATTTTCCTTTCCCTTAGGAATGCTGCTAGGAGTTCTTGCTCTTCTGATAATAGTGATTCTGCATAAAATGTGATATGTAGGGTCTCCTCTATTCCTAGGTTGATAGGATTGCATTTTTTGGCCAATACTGCTGACTTCTCCTGATGAATGGCTCTTGAAGGAAGATTGAATCCTTCATCCTCAGGTGCCTCAGAGAGGTTTTCACCATTGGATACGTCCTTTCTTTTTACTTTTTTCTTGTCAAAGAGTGCCATAGTGTGGTTTTAACTCAAGGACTTGGATATGATTCTTAGTTTCTCACTTTTGCGACTTAAGGATTCAATTGTTTCCCTGTAGTAGGCTTGTGTGTCCAACTCCATTATAAACCTTGTTTTGTGATCCCCATCTAGAATGTTATCCCTTAGTCCCATGAATTCTGAGAGTGCCTCATCATTTTTGAATGTATCAAGAACTGGTGGTCCGTGTTGGTTGTAGTCGATGAGTTGGGGATATACTAAGCAGATCTCATGATTTTTATGGTATGTTTCAAGGGAGAGGGTGCTAATCATACACAGGGTGGTGTCCTCAAATAAACTAGGTAGATTGGTTATGGTATTCTCATCATCGCTACTAATATAGGCCTTAGTTATAAAGTTATGTATGTCTCTGCCTATGGATATTGGTGAGCATACTTCTGCTAGTATTGGCTGAGGAGAAATATTAACCATTCTAACTGGAGGACTTCGGCCACGTATGGTTATATTCTGAGGGGTACATCCAAGGCCAAGATTTGTTATGGGTCGCATCTCTGGCATGATAGGTATTATGAGCCCATTGTCATTTTGTCCCAGCCTTTGATTTCTGTCGTAGGCCATTGCGAGCATCATTTGTAGGCCCTTGCTTGTCTCATGCATTGGTAATTCAGGTATCGGTCTTTCATCTTGATAGAGAATGTGTGATAGATCTACCTCAATAACCTCCTAGCCAAGGTCTCCCCAACTTGTAAATTTAGGATAGTCTTCAAGAGACGTTCATGATGTGGAAGCTTGGTTTTCTTGTGGATGTCCCCATGATCTAGAAGATTGTGGTAACTCTCCTATCACAAAAGCATTGTTAGGGAGTTTGTAGCTTCCACAACCATCCTCCTAGATGATGAGCTTGATGTCGGAGATGGTGGGGATGGTGGGAATGGCGGGTGTCTCTGTCGTAGAAGTGGACACGAGAGTGGTTGGGTCGATGTATGGTGTGGATGGGCCCTCATCATTTTTTGGCACTTGGGGAATATTTTAATACTTTGCTTCAAGATTTTTGCAATATGAGAAAGGTTCGGGATCTCCATGGATGGTAACTTCTTGTCCATTATGTGTAAATTTCACACTTTGGTGGAAACTTGATGCTACAACTTTCATCGCATGGATCCATGGACATCCGAGGAGGATATTATATGGAAAGTCAAGGTCCAAGACCTGACAAGTAGTTTCCATGAGAGTTGGCCCTACTTGAATATGGAGTTTAATCATGCCTTGAGATACTCTTTCTTGGTCATCATACACTCTTATCGTGATTCCCTTTCCTTTGTTGATGGAATCTTCTGATATTTTCAATTGCTTGATGAGGCTAAGAGAACAGATGTTCAAACCCACACCTCCATCCACCAAGATCCTTTTTATTTTTCTCTTATGTACTATGGCTTCCAAGTGAGGTGCACGGTTTTGAGATGGTTGGGCAGGGAAATCTTGGTCAGAAAATGTAAGGAGATTAGGTGTTATGATATTTCTGACCATAGCTTGGAATTGCTCTGCATCAAGATCTACAGGAACCGTGGATGAGGCTAATGCTTCCTCAAGGATCTTCTTATGAGCTGATGATATTTTTAACAACTCCATGATGGAGATGTGTTTTGGTGTTCTCCTGAGTTGGTCTAGGACATTTATAGCCATTAGGAACAGATCTAGATGAAGGGACCCTATTTGGTTGGGATGATCCTGCGATGGTGACTTTTTTGCCTCTTGTGGTGACTCCACAATCTTTGGCATGGGCCCCCTTGATGGTGATGACCATGCAGTCTTCATTTAGGGAGGCAATGACTAATTCATAAATATGATTTACATTTCCCTTCCCTTTATCATTTTTATTCCCTTTGTTGCCATAATTTGGCATCAGATTCGTGTATATTTTAAGATCTTGATTTCCCATAGGTTGTTCCACATTTATGATTTTCTTATCGATGAGATCTTGGATGATGTTTTTGAGTCTCATGCAACTGTTTGTGGTGTGGCCTTTGATTTTATGAAATTTGTAATGTTGATTCTCATTATACCAAGGAGGTTTGACATTGGCTTCTTGGTAATTCTCAAATGTAGGAGGTTTGATAAGTTTTTAGTTTATAAAATTTTTCATTATGTCCTCAAGTGGTTCCCCCAAAATGGTGTATTTTCATTTGGGATAAATTTTGCTTTGAGGTGGTCCCCTTTGGTCATTGAGATTATTGATGGTTGGATTGTTGTTTGGTTGATATGTTGTGTGATGAATGTTTTGATGTTGCGTTTGGATTTGCTGTGTGGGTGTATTTTGGTGAGGACCACTAATGACCACCTTGGCATCTATGACACCATCATTAGTAACATTTTTATTTCTTGCTCATGTACAAGGTGTATCATTGTAATTGGATGGTGGGCAGTTGTTTTGTTGTTCGTGGTATGATGTTGATTCCGCGGGTTGAGGCACAAGGGCTCTTTCGATGCTGAGTGCCTTGGAGATCATTTGATCATATGTGGTGATGCCCTGAACCTTGAGATGAAATGCCAAGTGGACTTCAAGGTTGGCTATGATGGTGTAAACTTGTTGTTCTTTCGGCATGGTCCACTTGCTCCAATTGGCCTTGGATCACCATCGTTGAAGGAATGAAGAATTTTTTTTTTCTTTCCTTGTTTCAGAGCCGAGAGTTCTTTCGAGACTAACATCCATTGCAATGTTACATGCGTAGTTCTTAATGAATGCATCCCTAATTTCTTGGAATGTTCTAATGCCTGAAGGTAAGCGAGAGAACCATTCTATAGCGGGACCTGCCAAGCTCCTAGGAAATAGCCACATCAGATAAGTATCGTCGTATGCAACTTCCATGCAATGAACCTAGAATTCCCTGATGTGATCCTCAGGGTTTCCCATCCCTTGATATTTTTCAAATTTGGGGATTTCAAATCCCTTATGGAATGGTTTCATCTCTAGGCTCCTATCAAATGGATAGGGACACAAGTTGCTTGGTGTTTTGCTTGTTCGCCCTAATCGAAGGTCGAGCAGTTGTTATGAGATCAACCTAAGTTGTGTCGTCACATCATTTTGCAGATTAGGGGGTGGAATGAAAGTGTTTTAGGGTGTTGCAATCATGGTTTGGATGGGTGGGTTGGTCGATGTGTTGTTCAATGGTATCTATATGTTTTTCCAAGTGAGGTAGGCTTCTGCTTGTTGCTGTATGAACAACGCCTGTTGTTGATCTTATTGTTGCTGTGCTAAAATTTGTGCTTGTTGTTGCACTTGTTTCTATTACAACAACGCTTGTTGTTGTGCTTGTTGTTGGGCTTCTAGTTGTGCTACTTCTTGTTGCTCTTGGTATTGCTTTAATGCTTGCTGATATGCTTGCAATTGCACTGCTTGTCTTTGTGTAAGAAGTTGTGCTTGATATTGAGCTTGTGCTTGAGCTTGTGCTTGTGCTGCTTGTGCTTGTGCTGCTTGTTGTTGCAATAGAAGTTGTGCTTGAGCAGCCTTTTATGCTTGCAATGTTTATGCGGCTTGGGTGGCTTCTTGTTGTTGTTGTAGTAAGGCTTGGGCTTGTTGTGCTTGTTGTGCTTGTAATGCGGCTTGTTGCACTTGGGTGACTTGTGCAGCTTGAGCAGCTTGTTGAGCAGCTAGGTGTACGGATTTTTGTTTCTGCACTTGTTGGTATCCTCTTTGAAAATTAGCTTGCAATGGCAGGTTGTATTGGTTTGATGTGGTGAACATTGGTGGTGGTGGGGGTGATGGTGGATTCAGAATGGCATTCATGGTGGTGGTGAATGGTGATGTCGTGCTGATTATTTGATTAGTGGATGGTGGTGTTGGTGTGGTAAGTGGCATCGTTGATGTGATTGGCCCTTGAGAGACCATGCTTTGTGATGTTATGGGGGTGTTTGGTGATGTTGAAATTGTTTGTGTGTTTGTCACCTATTGTTGCAATGTCAACGACAGGTTTTGAGCGTTAAACAAAATGCTTTGGTTAATAGTTGGGATGTTGTTTTCATTTATACTTGGTAGAGGGGGAAGCCCTAAACCAAGGATTGATGTGGATGATAATGGCCATGGTGGGAGAGGTGGAAATGTAAGGGGTGTTAGTTGTGATGTGGTGTCGAATATTCCCTCTGGTCTGAACATATCTCCCTCTTCCTACAAATTTGTGAGAAGAGGTGTTTGAGGTGTTGCGTGAAAAAATGATGATGATGGATCATGATCGAAGGTGAGAGGAACATTTTTGTGTAGTGGGTTTGGGGGTATGTTTTGTTCCAAGGTGGTGTTTGCATCCAAGTTTTGATTATTGACAAGGGGATGTGCTTGAAGTGCATTGAGCAATGCATTTCCCTTGTTAACGTTGGGTTGGGTTGGAGCAAAAGATGTGATTTGCAGAATGTTTTGCGTGATGTTTTGAGATGGAGGTGTAGATGAAATGGGAATGGTGGATGAAATTGGTGGAAAAGATGTCTCCACTATAGTACTCACATCAAAATCTGAAGGTAACTTGGCCCCTTGTTTTGCTAGCTCAAGCATGTATAACGAAGGGTTTAGCCTCATCATGATGTTGATTATTTTATGGTTCTCTGGATTTTGAAGCATTTCAGTCATTTCTTTGTGAGACATTCCAAAGGTAAGATCCTCTCCTTGGTTTTCTTCTTGCATATTTTGTGATGATGAGAGGGTCAAAGGATTACTTGATTCAGCGAGATTCATTTATGTGTTTGTTTGGCTAAGATCACTTCAAGCAGGTGTTTCTTTGTTGGCTTCCATACTCTTCTTGTATTGAGATCTAGTTAGAACCATAAAACAAGGATCATTTTTTAAGAATATGGGAGATGAATCTCTTGATTCTTTGGATCGATCTTTATTTTATGCCCAAAGTAGAAAGTTTTAGGATGCCTTTAGGATCAAAGGTGATGATGATATGATGATGATGTTTAGGGATGGATGTTATGGATGTTTTGATCTTTTGGTAAATATTAAATGAGATGATAGGCTTTTAGGACTTTGGATTTTGATTTTGATTTGATTTTGGATTTGAGATTTTGTCCTTGATTTTGATTTGGATTTTTGAACAAAAATACCTTAAGATGTTGGATGATGATCTAAAGGATAGATTTTTTCAATGGATGATAATTTGAATATGTGTGAGGAGAAGGATGCATCTACCCACACCAATTCAAACAAGATGATAGCTTTGCTAAGTATATGAAGAAGGATTCATCTACATATACTAAGCTAGGCAAGATGATTTTTGACAACTTTGACTAAGCATATGCAAAAGGATGCATCTACACATACCTAGCCAAAGGTGATTTTTATAATGTTTTCAAGGATTTAGTCTCAATGATTTTGATGATTTTGATTTTTCCACAAAGCCTAGAACTTAAGGATGATTTCAAGATTTTCCAAAAGGTGATGGTGAGATGATTTTGGTTTTGAAATTTTGGAGGATGCATGAAAAACATTTTGATTTACTTTGATCCCTAGAAGAACCTAAAAATAACACTTTGTTTGCCTAGACCTAGGTATTGAAGAGCATGCAAATGCTTCCTAAAGACCTTTGTAACTAAGGATTGATTTCATTTGAACATTCATTTTCGGATTTTCAAACAATGATTTTTGCTTTGGGATTGTGAGTCTTTCAACACATATGAAAGTTCATTTTGCTTAGCTTTTCTTAATGTCTTTATTTTACCAAAAACACTTTCTTTGATTAAGTTTTCAAACTAAGATGTCCAATGTCTTAATTTCTCCAAACCCCACAAGATATATTATGTGGAAATTCAATGAACTTAAGGCAAGGGTTTTCCTATTGTTTATTTAAGGAGACAAATCGAGATATAATCCAATGTTTAGAAACCTCTAAGGACGTGAATCCCAAGGGAAAGAAATAACATATAGATTGAGTCAATGGTATTTGTCTCCAAAAGGGTTTGAAATTTGGATGATGTTAAGTGTTTGTTTTTTATTTGTTTTCGATCAAGCAATGCATTTTGTAACCAAGAATAAGTACAATCTTATGGTTGTGTTGGATAATATTTGTTGGATTCCCACTTGGACAAGTCCAATTATACTTATTTGTAGCGAATGGTTAAATGCTTGACCCCACTAGCTCCCCTCCATGGCTCATTAACGTCAATTGGGGCAGCCAAGCATCAACACCCATGAAACTCCCATGCCATGTTTTCCATCTCTACTAGAAGATCGTAAAAGTGTGGGGCAGCTTCAGAATGACTGTTCTTGCACCAAAAAATAGATTAAAGGATTTTGGAAAATTCTAGCACATGGGTTTTAGTAAGGACTTTCCGTTCGTAGAGATTGACCATATAGCATGAGTCCCCTTTTAGATCCATCTTGTCGGAATCAACCATGCGATATTGGCGTTTCTTCCAATATCCACATTTATATCCCAGTTGGAAATACTCTTGGCTTTAGAGTGTTACCGGTTGAGTCATCCCCTTGGGTGAGTACTTTTTCCCCAAGGTAGGCCCTCTAGGATAAACAAAAGTGATTGAAGAAAACTATTCGTAACTCGATCAATCCTTGTTGGAAACAAGAAGAGAGAATATATGCAACAATGCCCCCACTCACACTCGCACAAGATGTTCAATTTTAAACCCAAATCAAAGTGTGGAGGTGATTGCTTTGTCTCACCCTAAAGTAATGAAAATGCCTTTTGATTCTCAAGATCACTATAAAGCATGAGAGAAGCGCATACATCCTTTTTCAATGGCTTTAGTTTAAGTAAGCCCTCATGAAAAAAAAGTTACACTTGTTCCTTTTAAATCCACAAAGAAAAATGTGAGTTCATTTTAGAGCACCAAATAAGTCAGAGACATTTTGTTCAATTTTGTTAATCCAAGAAACAAAATCTAGTAAGTTCTGATCCTAAGGTTTGTTTTAGCCTTTGCAAAAAATAAACAAAAGGATTCTTTTAAACCCAAAGGAAGATTAGTGTCCTAAGAAAGAAGAGATAACAAATTCTTAAAGAAGTGTTAAACAAACACTAAAGTGTTTAAAAACACTTTGATTGGATGAAATATCATCATCATGCTCCTTCTTCCCTTGTCTTCAATTTCCAACCTACAAGTGAGAAAAATCAGTTAGATTCTGGAAAATACATAAGTTAAAAACTAGAAAACAAAACATAAATTAATCATAAATCAAAAGCATGTGCTAAAAATCAAATTTTCCCTTTTTACTATCTCCCAGTGTCACAACTCGCAATGGCGTCATAGTTTATCTTCTCAGTGGTGCCCTCACAGCACCGCTTACCAGTCAATGACACTCTGTGTCGGGACAGAGAGCTCAACTGTGTTGCAATTTTTGCCCAGTGTCGCGGTTTCCTTCCAGCGTCACTGTTTTTAAAAATTTCAAAAAGTCCTGCAAGTCAACAAGTCCAGCGACGGAGTTTAGAATTCAAATATTTTGGTGGGACAAGTCTAGCGGCGCAGTTTGTGTTTTAAGCGGTGCCGTATAGCGACGCTGATGAGCCCGCGGTGCCAAAATAGCGACACTGAGCTCCCAGCGTTGGAATTTTCTGTGTGTGAATGAAAATGCAGAATTTTTGAAAAAAACTAATTGAAAGTGAGATGCAACCCTCCTTCTAGTGCCAAATGTGTGAACCCTTTTCCTAGTACCTGTAAAACAACATGAGTAAACAAGTTAAACAAGGAATTGCAAGCTAAAACAAGGATTCCCCATGAAATCCATTTACAAACTCAAAATAGGAAAGAAAACAATGAAGAACTAAATAAAAACAATGAAATGGATTGAATCCTATTTTAAATATGCAAACTCATGATCCCATGGGGTAATTGGTGCCAATTTGATGTGAAAATTTTCCCTTTCCCAATTCCTATGATGCAAGCTTTGAATGTTGAAGAGATTGATCCACTTTGTTGGAGAAGAATGAGAACTCCAAGCTAAAATCTGCAAAAAAACTAGCTGACTCAATGATAATGGATGAAACTCAAGAGATATTTGAGCATGGTAACTTTGCCTAGATTGTGGATGATGAAATGAGGATATGAGCTTTTTATTTATAGAATTCAAAGATGGATGAATCTCCAAATTTGAGCAATGTGGGACTAACATTCATCCAATGATATGATGCCACTTGTCAAGCTATGAATGGATGAAGGATGTGCAACATTTGGGGTTTGTGCCAATAAATGCAAATATTTGAAATTCAAATTTGTTGAAATGACATGCAAGAGGGAAGGGAAAATGCAATAAATGCCACTTGGCTCAAGGCAAAGGACATGTAAGATGAATTTATTGCCTTGTTGGATGTACATGTTGACTTGGAATTTTTGAATTCAAATTGAGAGAATATTCCAAAAGATGCCTTGTGAGGAAACTAGAGATTTAGTAAATGAATTAAATCAATTTTCATGTGCAAATTGCATTATCTAGAGGATGGGACATGAGATGGGATTAAATTAATTAAGGGTTAATTAATTTAATGAGAGAGGTTAGATGATGTGACCTATTTGACTCAAATTTATGGGTTTATTTAAATCAAATAGGGGAGGAATATGACAAGAGATTAATTAAATAAAGTTTTTGATTTATTTAATTAAGAGAGATGGTGTTAGATTAAATCAAATAAGATTTTAATTTATTTAATTTAATGGATAGACTTTAGAGATTTAATCAAATAAATTGATTATTTAATTAAATAGGGATAATTAGATTAGATGAATTGATTTAATTAACAAAAGAGATGACTTGATTAGATAAAATGATTTATTTATTCAAGAGTGGAATATTGATGAATTTAATCAAATAAGGGGATTTGATTAAATGGTTAGACTGAGGGATGATTTAGGAAGAAATAATGTTAGTGAGTCAGGACCAGATGCACGATGTCAATCAGTATATTTTACATGTCTACAATATTAAATCATTTGATGGATAATTATTTTTAATTAGGTGGAAATAAAAAGGGTGTTGGAAAGAAAATAAAAATAAAATATTGTTAAATACTTATTTTTTTCACTTGGAAGTTAAATATTTTCTACCAAAGGAATTATAAGGCAGATAATTATTTTTAATTTTTGGGTGAAAAGGTGAAAATTTCCAGTGGAGGAAAGATTTAATAATCATTTGGATTATTTTTACAAAGTTGAAGATCAAAGAGATTAAAATTAAAATATTTTAATCAGTTGAAGACAATTAATTGGAGAGCTGTGACGAATGGACATGTGAAGGGTCATAACCCTAAAAAGAGCAATGTATATATGTGAAATAAAATTGTATCATCTAGGATTAGAATTAGGAGTTAGGTAGGAAATATAAAGAAAATACTTTTAAAATGTTTTATACAGTGAAGACCATGATGCATGTATAAATTTTGAAGAAGTCAATGAAGATATATGATTTTGTGGCATAATCTTGGTATCAACTATTTGTTGGAATTATTTGATTATTTGGTTGTCTCCACTTTAATGCTTCTCTGTTATTTTAAATTGATATATCAAGTATATATTCAGTTTATCAATGCACATTTGTTGTACTTGTGTGATATGATTAATTGGTTCTTTAAATCCTTCTAGTCAATCACAGTAATTTGGAAGTGTTAATTGGATCAATAAGAAGAACCATATAATTAGGGTTGTCAATCTATCTCAAGTAGAGTTTGTCAACTATTTTCCTACATGTTTATATACAAGTTATAAACCCATATTAGTGTGCCAAATAGTTTAAGTTATTTCCATTACAGGTCACATTTTCTAGGTCTTCATTGGACTCCATTCACCCAACAAGGCACTGGTCTTATCCTTTTTATCATTTAGTTTTAACCAATTCATTTTCAAATATTTACATATGTTAACTGAACATATTCATGAAATCCACCTTGATATTGCTTATACAATCTATACCAAACATGTCTAAATCTTTCGACTTCCAATTGCCATTGTGGAAAGATTGCTCAAGTAGGGAGCACTCAATCTAAGTCTATTCCACTTGCATAGGTATACCCACCTAGGTTTGGAAAAGCCTAAAGAGAAGAAGGTTCAAATTCCTCATTTGGCCTTGTATACCTACGTTTTTGAGTTCTAATAGTTTGGCAACTCCGTTGGGGACAAACTTTAAAAAAAATGATTCCAGCCTTTCCATTTAAAGAGACAATATAAATTCCACATTTGGAGTGAGGAAATTCTGCTGCAAAAAATCAAAAATAATCTCAAAAGAATCATTTTCCTACTTTTGAAAAATTAGGTGGCAACTCTGTCCAAAATTGATAGATAATGCATAAACATTGTGGAACAACAACACTTTTCGATGAAAAAATAAAAGATAAAAAGTTGTAATTTTTGTCAAGATGTTAGAAGAAGTGAGAAGGAAGTAGTTAATAAGAGAATGTAAAGAATTGAAAAAACAATGGATATAATGGGACAAAAAAATACTACAACTTGACCAATAACTGCTAGAATTAGGAGTCAAATATGTTCCAAATACATCACAAAATATACCATTCTGCAATAAAATGAATATACAAATGCAAGAAAGCATTGGACCCCACAAGTGCCTGATAACACAATTGGGAATCTTCACAATGGAGGAAATGCACTTTATTTATAATAGGTGCAACACAATCCCAGCCCACTTGGAAATATCAGTCAAAATTTGCAGTAAGGTATGTATCAAAATCAACAATTTGTGAAGAAAAATGATGAATGCATGCATATTCAAGAAAGAAGCAAAAGTATTTTGGATGCCTTTCTTGACATAAGGAGATATAAAGGAGAATATAAGCACTCTTTATTCATATGAATGGTAGATATTTGTAGGAAAATACCTATTAATTTCCCACCTAGTAGGTTTGAGATCATTCAGCAGTTCATGAAAGTATATGAGTCTAATCCAATTTATTGGGCTGAATCATGGATACCAGTTGCTTTTGACCAAATAGATGAATGGACTGACATTGTAGATAAGAAAAGGTATGAGGAAACAACCAATGTTGAATCCAATAGTGGTATCACTGATGAGTATGGAGAAGCTGATCAAGAAATACAACTAGAAGATGAGACGTATGCAAGTGAAAATAATTCCTATGATAGTCTACATGAGGAGGATGAAGATATAGAAGGTATCACTTGCATAACAAATTGTGATAGTGCATGTATTGAGGGATCTATTGAATATTTAGATTTTGGTCTAAAACAAAGTGATTCTTGTATTCTTATGGAGATCAAGAGGAAGAAGCAATGGGAAATGTAGATCCATTTGACAATGAACAAATAACACCTCCAGCTGCAAATGAGAACCATGGAGATACATTTGATGATAAAGAGGTTTGTACACTTGAAAATGGTTTCCAAATTATTTCAAATCCATTGTATGATGAAGAGTTAAAAGAAAATTAGATGATATTTTTCCAAGGTGTGCCAGAGTATGAATTTCATGTTTTTTCAAATCCACTTTATGATGAGGAAGAAAAAATTTCAGATAACCAGGATAATATATCAACTTGTGGAATAAATGGTTGTGTTAATAATTCATTTGATTTTTTTTTATGATGATCTTGAGCCTCATTATGTTGATGAAAAATATGAAGAATACATTAACGGTGAAAGTGGGGAAATTTCAGATTTGCTGGCAATAAAGTATCAAAAATACATACATAAGAATGATTCAGAAAATTCATCCCCAACATTAATTGGTTCAAATGTACATAGTGATGACTGTGTAGATCAGAAATTTGTGTCACTGCAAATTAGTGATACTAAAGAAATAAAGAATGTTTTAGATCTGATTATCTCAAAAGTTGTTGGTACGACAAAATTTTTAGAAGTTCAAGAGAAACATTCTAATGGTGAATCTTCAATATAGCTGGGAGATCATTTTACAATACATGATAGTGAGCAGAGCAATGAGAAATGTTACATTGAATATGCGTACATACTATATATTGAAGATGAAAAAGATTTATTACATGATAATGAACTGCAAAATGGTGAAAGAAATATGAATCATGCTTAACACAATGATCTTCTGGAAGTTTTCAATAACAGTGACAGGGCTAGTTGCATGAGTGTTATCAAAAAGGATTTGATGAAAGCATATCAGAGCAAGGTGTTTGATAGAGGAAAATAGGGGCCTTTATTTATTTTTGGTGGCCTTGTGCCATCAGCTATGGTGTGGTCCTTCAAAAAACTGTAATAGTTCATGACATGAAAAGTTTTAAATCAGCTGGTCAATAGATAAAATACTTGGTGTGCTCTCCTAGAGACCTGGATTCTTGCTATGCCCATAGGGGGCATACATCCCTAGATGGAGCGACTATTGGAACATTCAATTTTTGGAAAAATTTGAAGGTGCCATGTCAAAAAAATTTAATACAACACTTGGAAAACTCAGTTGAAAAAGAAGCCCAAGGAGTACATTTTGAAAAATCATAACTTGGGATCAATTAATTTTCATGAAAAACCATATTGCAAGAGTGTTCATCTACCATATGTGAGTGTGCATGCCATTTTTCAGCTCCATGTGATCTGATTTGATAAAGTTTCAAAGCAACAAGTTGAAGGGTTTTTGAGAAAATTTGTTGTTAGTATAGTGAAAATTCTATTAAAATGGTCAATTTTAAGGGTAAATATTAAGCAATTGGATGGTGATCATAATAAAATAATTGGTTCCTTTGATTATCTACACCAAAGTCTACCTCCATGCCAATTTTCAAGGTGTTTGGACATCATTTGGTATTTTTTTCAAAATCAATTCCAACTGGATTTTACCCAGTTTTGAACACTGCATTTTCAGGACAGCTACAAAAGGCTCAAATTTGACACCCCGTATTTTGTAAAGGAAGAATTTTGGTGAAAATTAATTGTACACAAATGTTCAGGGATCCTAAATGAACTACATTTCAAAGTTATAGCCACCTAGGATCGAATTTGATATTTTTTCGAAAAGGAAAGTTGGTGGTTTTCAATTGAGTTGGATAGGTGCAAATGTGGTGCTAAATGGGTGAGTTTGAGCGTTAAAATTTTTTAGTATGGATCATTTCATGCCAAATCATCTATTAATCATGATCTCCTACCATAATTCAATACTCTGGTGCATTTTTGTGACTTTTGGAGATCGTTTGATCAGTTTTCAAAAGCCATTTTAGAGGCCACTTGACTCTTTTTTATTGTAGTGCAAAATGTTAGAAAAAAAATTCAAAAGACTACCCCTATTCATCTAGCTCACGTACCTATTTTCCTCTTGTTTTACTTAAAGATCACTAGTATTCGTAAGATTGTGTAGCCCATAACAAGCTCCCTTTTCATGATTACCGACTGTCATATGATTTCATAGTCCATTATACTGATCGGCCATTATAAATTAACATCTAGAATTTCATTGGAACCCTTGTGTTTTTATACAAAATATGGGACCAAGTGCAACTTGTATGGGAACAAGTTTGTAATTACCATGGTTGGCATATATGTAAAGTATGGAGAACATAGATTAGTATATAATTTGCTTTACATATTTACTCAAAGAGGAATAATAAGTCTCACCTAGATGGGCCAGCTAGTTGTAATATGCAATCAGAAGAACTCTAACTATAAATGAGGACAATGGATTCTACTCAAAATTTTGAATAGAGAATTATTACATAGGAGGCTACATAATAGTTTTAAAGGAAGTATGCTATTTGGACATTCAACATAGATAACAAGAAAAACAATCATCCAAGGAGATGATGGCACAAGCTTTTACAAATAGTCCTACCCACTGAAGTTAGGAAATTTGAAAGAGGGCTCTTTTGATGGCAAATCTGCAATACATGATTGTACAAAATATTTTTTGCATAGAAGATATTGGATGGATTGGTAAAAGACTTTGGTGATGAATTAAAGTAAACCCAAATTGATACTAACACACCAAAAATGATTATCTGACTACGTATTGTGAATGAACACAATAGTTTATATGATTTACATATTGTAGATTCAAAGCATGAAAGTTGTCTCACAAGTATCTCGATGATCTTTCTTATGGAGTACAAAGATGTTAGGATTTTTTTAAAGCACATTTGCAATAGGATATTAAGGACGCCCAAGCATATATGAATGAAAAATGCAAGGTTTAATTTCCTTTGCAAATATCCTTGCAGTTCATGCCATAATGGGAGAAGATTGGGCAATAGATTTTTAGAATAATTACAAGACTTTTGATCTTCAACATATCATGAAATAAACGGTGGAGTTCTTTCGGCACAAATTATTGCCAAATGTATAAAAGCTCAGGCATATGTTGATTTTCTTCACTGAGAAAGAACTTTATCTCAAGCTTAAAATTATGCATTGGGAAATCTACTCATGCACCGTAGATCGGTAGTCAATTTATCTTTGATATTGATTTTCATCGTCTAAGTGATAGTGTAGGATATGTCATTCTTGGTCATGGTAAAGATCCTAAAATTTGAGGAGCTTCTTGAGTGTAGATCCTCATCCAATGCCCGAACCTGCAAGGCCAAACACCATTACCCTAAGTAATGATAAAAAGAGGCATCTTGAGTGGATGATTATCTCATTACTGAGATCATAATTCTATTCAATGAGAAGGGGCACGAAAGGAGTAGCGTGAAAGAAGTGTTCTAAAATCATATAGTGTTTTGACATAGGCTATTAAGAACATAAATATTAGTGGAGAAAAGAAGTATGGGAGAGAAAATATTCTGGTGGACATTTGAAATTTAAGGTGAGTAAGCTATATTATCTTTTATGTGATCAATATGGGTGGCAGAAACACTCGTTGGTTGCATCAAATTTGATCATGGATATAATGGTACATAAAATGCACATTTCAAATGTTAATATGGCATGAATGTTATCCAATACAATAATCTAGTACACACAAAGAAGTAACCAGTAGCACCAATGGCTTCCCACATTCCTGCAAGCAAACCCTAGGCATTGTGCAGGAGGGTAGTAATTCAAAGGCTAGGTCAAAGTGTGCACGGGTGAGTAGTGGTTACTCCCTGCATTATCATGAGAGATCTCAAATCTTTGTACAAGAATGTGGTAAAAATTGAATGTTTGCGGTATTGCGGGGAAGTGTGAGGAGGGTGAAATATTAAAATAAATGTAGTGTCATGTGGAGCTGCACATCAACATGGAAATTTATTAAAATGAAAGTCTAGAATTATTTTAAGGGGATATTATAATGTAAAATGGGGTTATAAGTATTTTCACCCAAAAAATATTTTTACCAAGGAGGTTAAAAGGAGATATATTAAATCATTCGATGGATAATTATTTTTAATTAGGTGGAAATAAAAAAGGGTGTTGGCAAGAAAGTAAAATTAAAATATTGTTAAATACTTATTTTTTTCACTTGGAAGTTAAATATTTTCTACCAAAGGAGTTATAAGGTGAATAATTATTTTTAATTTTTGGTTGAAAAGGTGAAAATTTCCAGCAAAGGAAATATTTAATAATCATTAGGATTATTTTTACAAAGTTGAAGATCAAAGAGATTAAAATAAAAATATTTTAATCAATTGAAGATGATTAATTGAAGAGCTGCAGCGAATGGACGTGCAAAGGGTCATGACCCTAAAAAGAGCAATGTATATATGTGAAATAAAATTGTATCATCTAGGATTAGAATTAGGAATTAGGTAGGAAATATATAGAAAATACTCTTAAATTTTTTTATATAGTGAAGACCATGATGCATGTATAAATTTTGAAGTCAATCAAGATATCTAATTTTGCGGCCTAATGTTGGTATCAACTATTTGTTGGAATTATTCAATTATTTGGTTGTCTCCACTTTAATGCTTCTCTATTATTTAAATTGATATATCAAGTATATATTTAGTTTATCAATTCACATTTATTGTACTTGTGTGATATGATTAATTATTTCTTTCAAGTAAAGATTAAATCCTTCTAGTCAATCACAGTAATTTAGAAGTGTTAATTGGATCAATAAGAAGAACCATATAATTAGGGTTGTCAATCTGTCTCAAGTAGAGTTTTTCAACTATTTACCTACACGTTTATATACAAGTTATAAACCCATATTAGTGTTCCAAATAGTTTGAGTTATTATCATTACAAGTCACAATTTCTAGGTATTCATTGGAATCCATTCACTCAACAAGGCACTGGTCTTATCCTTTTTATCATTTAGTTTTAACCAATTCATTTTCAAAGTTTTACATCTTTTAACTAAACATATTCATAAAATACACCTTGATATTGCTTATGCAATCTATACCAAATAGGTCTACATCTTTCCACTTCCAATTGCCATTGAGGAAAGATTACTCAAGTAGGGAACACTCAATCTAAGTTTGCTCCACTTGCATAGGTATACTCACCTATGTCTAGCAGAGCCTAAAGAGAAGAAGGTTCAAATTCATCATTGTTCCTTGTACGTTAGCCAAAAACATTGTGAGAGCTTGGAAACCTATCATGGTTCAAATCTACATTTTGGAGACCTAATAGTGAGGATCTTTAATCTCCTCAAACTTAAAAAATTCTTCCATATCGTTGATCCAATCGATCTATTCTTTTGGGTTCAGGCTACCACTAAAAGTTCAAACTTCCATTTTCAGTTTCTTCCCCAGACTGGATATTGCTCTTGACAATCTCTTCTCTCTAGGATCTACTTGATTTTGTTCTTCTTCCAATTCTTCCTTTGTTTCATCATCATTGTCATGTATTTCCTGATGTACTCCTCTACCTCTTCAAACCTCTTCTTGTAAGGATTGCATCCACCTTCTAAGGGCTCTAATTTTGTCTCTTGGTGGATCTCTTTTTCCACCACCTCTACCTCTACCTCTACCAAGTTATGCAGGTCTTAGAGGCATCTTGACCTCAAGACACACTCACAGGTCCTACTATAACTACATCACATTTGGCACTCTATTACAAACTCAGAAACTCTTGCTTTAATACGACTTGATGAAGGGTAATCCCTTTACAAGCTAGAACAAAAATGTGCAACCAGGTTTGCACACAAAAAATGATCTTTATTACTAGATCATCATTACAGAGAACATGCCATCTTATGGGAAGATTATTACATGCATCTGCTGAGTGCAAATAATAATTCACATTCAGCTCTACATTGTATGATATCCTCACACTTCCACCATCGTGTCTAGTACTTGCATTCCTTTTTCATTTATATCTTTCTCAAGTTCTCCAGGTTGGCCTGCTCCTCATGTCATAGTTCCCATTTTTTCTAATCATTATTCAAAATCTCCAAATTGTTACATCATAATTAGCACCTCCATTGAGTTGACCAATAGATAATTATTCCACAACAATGATGTAGAATACATCAAATATTGCTCTGTCAAGTGTCGTAACCTAACTCTACATCCACCACGTTGACCATCATCATTCATCAGCTCCATCAGAATATCACCAAGACTCTAGAAGATCTCACTCCAACATCGCCATGTAGCCTTGATAGCTCAATCAAAAAAAAATCAGAATGTTGGAGAGACATTAGAAGACGTCACACTAAACCTCGTATGTCACATGAACATCACTACCAATAGTTTATTGATGAGACCTGTCTTGTCAGAGACATCCACAAAACTCCTACTGACAAGCCTGACTCTTGCTGACATGTCTCCACTGCACTCCATTAAAATGTTGAAGAGACATGTTCAGAACTCCCATTGACACTGCCTTGTCTCGCCAATGAGAACAAAAATACCAAATTAGAATGTCGAAGAGACTTAAAAGAAAGTCTCACTGAAACATGCTTGTCTCACCGATGACCTTGTCCAAAGAACCATAGAATGTTGAGTGAAGTGCCAAGCATAAACACCAATGTGGAACTTGATGTCGACTGTGCATACATAACCAAACTAGCCCTTATTGAAATTACGATAACATAGATGGTTTTTTAATGCAAGATTTCTCTCTAACTCTTGGATGCTCCCACATCAAGAGATCAACCCATATTTCCAAATTTACACCCGATCTCTCAAGGGGGTAGGTAACTGACTTAATTACTTCCACTAGGAAAATAGTGGGGTATCCTAAAAAATCAATATTTTTTTAAATTTTTTTTATCTAAAGCATCAACATTAATTTGAAAAGTGTTAGCCTTTGAACCAACATAATAGGTACCTTGCTTCAATGAGGGAAAAAATGTAGACACTTAAAATTTTCTTGAATGGTACTATACACTTGAATCCAATTATACTAACACCATTTCATCTTAAATCCCATCCTCTTTTCACTTGTTTGATTAAATTAGCCTACTATTTAATTAAATGCCTCATTTTCATCTATTAATCTAATTGACCTAATAGGGTTAATTAACCCCCTCTTGCACTAACATTTCAACCTATTTGATTAAATAATACAAATTATTTAATTTAAACCCTAATGTCTTATTATTTAATTAAATAACCCTAAGCTATTTAATTAAATATCATATTGCATCCTCATTCTCATTAAATCAATTATTTAATGAATTCCATATTATTCCTCACCTTGGACATTCAAATTTAGTTTTAGTTAACTAAATTTCTAATTTCCCACCACCCACTTGCATTGGGAATATTCTAAAGGAACACTCTCCTATTTGGCTCCAAAAAAGGAATGTTTCTTTTCAAACAAGCTTTCAAAGTTGTTACAATTTTTTTTTTGTTGAAATAATTCTCAACCCTTGATCTTTTCTTGATCCATGTGAACATTGATTCTCATCCATTGATGAGAATCTTTGATCCATGTGCTCACTCTTCTTTCCATCCTGACCATTGATTGATTCTTTCAATCTTGACCATTGGTTTCTTTTTTCATATTCTATAAAGAGAATTTGCATCTATTGAATATGGATCTATATTTTAATAGTAAATTTATGATGTTAAAATTACTCTCATTTTCATCCATATTTAGCATGTTTTAGTTTAAATATTGATCATGGTAGCAAAAAGCATCCATTATTTGCTTCCATGGTAACTTAGTTGCATCCATTTAGCATATTTTGGAATTAGGAATTACATCTTTAAATTTTACATATATTTAGAATAAATTTTCACATATTTACAATATACATCTTAGCTTTCATTATGTTAATTTAGCTTTCATCATGTTTCCCATATATCTCTCATCAGTTTCATCAGTTTTATTCAATAAAATTGATTGAAACAAGCTCATTATCCAAAGGATTGTGAAAGGGTCACCATTCCACATCAATGTGACACCACTCCCCCAATAGGATAAGTTTAAATGTCTTAGAATAGATTTTTATCAAGATTTCATGTTTTAGAATGATAGTTTTAATGGCTTCTTCAATTTGTTCACATTGAATGATCTTATTAGCGTGGATGCTTAGTTGTTAAAGTATACTTCAAATCTATATGGATCAAGTGTAGTTAACCTATACTATTCCCTCATTCTAGGGCCAAAATGTGACCAATGACATGGGTATGTGCAAGATCATGATGGGCCAAAAAGTGGCAATATAATGGGTATGTGTAGGGTATGTGGCTAACAACTTCTTTTTACCAAAAATTGATGAAATGAAAAGGGTTTTTAAAGGAGATTCTTAGCTTTCCACCAATATAAATTATGCTTTACTTTGAATTTAATAAATAATTATTATTCATTTTCTATTTGAATTACGCCTAAAATCCTGATTGATAGGCTAAAAAACATCTATAGCTTTCAAATGGTATCACATTTTTTGAATTTGAAAGATGCGTCACATTATATGCTTCACATACTATAGGATTTAAAAAAGAAAAAATGAATTTCATGAAGTTTTGACCAAGTTAAGATGGTTAGACATATGAGTTTTTTATATTTTAAAAAATTGTAATAAAATTTCATAATTAATTATTTACTTGGAAAAAAATAACAAAAAATATGCATCACATCGGGACATGAGTCCTCTACTTATATCTAAATATTATAAAATAATATTATCATTTTATTGTTGTTAGGGTGGTCAAACAGACACCTACTTCTTATTTTTTTCTTGAAATTTAAGTACTACTGAATTGAAATTTCAAATTTTCACCAAATAGATTTTTTTTAAACAAACCTAGTAGTTTAGAAACTACATTTAATTTTCTACAGATTCTATTCTTACATACTTTTTAAATAATATAGATAACTTATTCAAACTTTACGTGAAGTTTCCTAACTCTAATTTTTCTAAATTTTTCACCAATTAAGGGCTTATTTTTTCCATGGTGATCCTGCACATACCCACATAGTATAGGTTAACTACACTTGATCCATACAAATTTGAAGCATACTTAAACCACTAAGCATAAATCCCAATAAGATCATTTAATGTAAAAAAAATGAAGAGGCCATTAAAACGATCATTCTAAAACATGAAAGATTGATAAACATCTACTCTTAGACATTGAAACTTATCCTATTGGGGGAGTGGTGTTGCACTAATGTGGAATGGAAACCCTTTCCCAATCCCTTGGATAATGAGCTTGTTTCAAATCAATTTTATTGAAGAAAGTTGATGAAATCTATGAGAGATATATGTGAAACATTATAAAAGCTAAATTAACATGCTGAAAGCTAAGATGTATGTTGTAAATATGTGCAAATCTATTCTAAATTTATGCAATATTTAAGGATGCAAGTCCTAATTCCAAAATATGCTAAATGGATACAACTAAGTTACCATGGAAGCCATTAATGGATGCTTTAAGCTATTATGATCAAGATTTAAAATAAAACATGCTAAATATGGATGCAAATGAGTGTGAATTTAACAACATAAGTTTACTATTAAAAGATGGATCCATATTCAATAGATGCAAAGTCTATTTATAGAATAGGAAAACAAAACTGATGGTCAAGATTAAAAGAATCAATCAATGGTCAGGATGGAAAGAAGAGTGAGAACATGGATCAAAGATTCTCATCAATGGACGGGAATCAATGTTCACATGGATCAAGGAAAGATCAATGGTTGAGAATGATTTCCACAAACACACATTGTAACAAATTTTAAACTTTGTTACAAAGTTTGTTTGAAAGGAATCATTCCTTTTTTGAAGCCAAATAGGAGAATATTCCTTTGGAATATTCCCTATACAAATGGATGGAGGGAAATTAGCAATTTAGTTAATCAAAACTAAATTTGAATGTGCAAGATGATGAATAATATGATATTCATTAAATAATTGATTTGATGAGTAGGATGCAATATGACATTTAATTAAATAGCTTAGGGTTATGGGTATGTGTAGGATCATCATGGAAAAAATAGGCCCTTAAGTGGCAAAAAAATTAGAAAAATCAGAGTTAGACAACTTGACGTAAAAATTTGAATAAGTTATCTATATTATTTCAAAAATATGTAATAATAAAATTTGTAGGAAATTGAATGTAGTTTCTAAACTACCAATTTTCTTTATATATATATATATATATATATATATATCTATTTGGTGGAAATTTGAAATTTCAATGCAGTAGTACTTAAATTTTAGGGAAAAAATAAGAAGTATGTGTCTGTCTGACCACCCTAACCACAATAAAATGATAATATTTTTTTATAAGATTTTAGATATAAGTAGAGGACTCATGTACAAATTTGATGCATATTTTTTTGTAATTTTTTTCCAAGTAATAATTAATTATGATTTTTTATTACAACTTTTAAAAAATATAAAAAAATTGTATGTCTGACCACCTTAACTTGATCAAAACTTCATGAAATTCAATTTTTATTTTTTTAATCCTATAGTATGTGAAGCATAGAATGTGATGCATGTTTTGGATTCAAAAAATGTGATACCGTTTGAAAGATATAGATGTTTTTTAATTAGTCTATCAATTAGGACTTCAGTCATAATTTCAATAGAAAATGAATAATAATTACTTATTAAATTCAAACTAAAACATAATTTATATTGGTGGAAAGTTGAGAATCTCCTTTAAAACCTCTTTTTGTTTCATCAATTTTGGGTTAAAGAAAAGTCGTCAGCCACAAACCCATCATATTGCCACTTTTTGGCCCATCATGATCTTGCACATACCCTTATTTAATTAAATAAGAGGACTTTAGGGTTTAAAGTAAATTATTTACATTATTTAATCAAATAGGGTGAAATGTTAGTGCAAGAGGGGGTGAATTAACCCAATTAGGTAAATTAGATTAATAGATGAAAATGAGGTATTTAATCAAATACCTAGGCTAATTTAATCAAACAAGTAAAAATATAATGGGTTTTAGGATGAAACAGTGTTAGCATATTCGGATTTGAGTGTATAATACCATTCATGATATTTTAAAGTGTTTACATTATTATTATTTATTGTGTGGGAGATACGGGAAAATAATTTAATATTGGGGAGTATTTAAATAAAGTGAAAAATTAGTATCCAATATTAAAAAAGGTATTAGTGGCTTGTGTTCACATGGTTTGTTGGCACATGGTTTTATCTTACCACTTGGTTGTATTTGTGTGAACTTGAATCAATAGAAGCAAGTATATATTTAGTGGTTAAGGTTGGTTGGGTGAGCGGGTTGTCATTATTGAGTCTTTTCCAAGGGTATATCTTGTGTTATTTTGTGTCTTGTCTATTTGATCTATGTATTATAGTTACTTGTATGCATGCTTATCTCTCATAGGGTTATGTAAGAAATATATTTAGATTTTGGGTATGATGCATTATTTCCTAATAGATCCTTCCATGGATTTTACATTCATAGTAAAAATAGATATACAATCATCAGTAGATCAAAATATGAAAGAAGCATTAGCTGTCAATATTGAAGCCTCTATTGAATGGTACACACCAATATTCAATTATTTTAAATAAGGTATATTTCCTGAACTGACTACTAAAAACACTAGAGCTCGTATTCAAAAACTCACCACTAGATATATAATTCTAGTAGATGTCTTATATAGATGATCCTTTAATGGTATTTTGGTTAGATGCCTTAAACAATAAAAAATTCCTATAGCCCTTGAAGAAGCTCATGTAGATGCTTGTGGGGGTTATTTTGGTGGAATATCATTAGTTTAAAAGTTAATTGGAATAGGATACTATTGGAAAAACATGGAAAATGATTTTTTTGATCATGTCAAGAAGTGTCACAAATTTTAGGAGCATAATAATTTGATTCACACTCTTTCTTTTGAACTTTGTGCCAAAGTTCATATTTGGCCATTTTCAATTTAGGGTTTAGATATCATTGGAAAAATTTCCCCTCCCTCCTCCTCTAAACATATGTTTATAATTACTACAATAGGTTACTTCATGAAATGGTTAGAAGAAATTCCTCTTCAATCTACAAATGTTGATGCAACATGTCATTTCATCTTGGAAAACATTATTGATCAATTTAGTATTCCTTCAACATTAGTTTCAAACAATGGAACTGTAACGCCCCATTGTAAGAACCCCAAAGGACAAAAAAAATAATTACCACACAATTTTTTTAAAAATAAATCTAAACATACATGAGATGCACATAGATTCATAAGTCATAAAACTCAATTAAATAAATTCACTAACACTTACATCCCTTGGGGTACACGAGGAGTCATTACGAAACTTAAATCCATAACACAACGACAAAGAATGAAAGCCAAAAACATAATCCATAACAAAGTAGACATTTAAAAATGTAACTCATACATGACAAAAAAATAATAAGAACCATCCACGTACGTAAAAATAGCATATACATGTGAATAACTCAAAGTCAAGGAACATATTTCCATAGATACAATACATCGAGCAACAAATGTCATGGACCAGTATCCACACAAGGTTTATCATGTTAAAATAATAAGTTACATCACATTACAATGTTCAAGAGGTACAATAATACAAAAGTGTTTCCCAACATAAATGGAAACCATACAATAAGATAACATGATATAACTAAGCAGATGAGTACAAGTAGCATAACTGGCTCCAAGTGGTATACAACTCTAGAATCTTTGCAAGTGGCACAAATCTGCACCTCTCAATCCTTGACTGGGGACCCAATGGGGTTCTTAGCACGTTCCACCCAACCATGTGGGTCTGAAGACACACCCCCCGTGCTAAGGAGCTGACAAGAAAGTGACCATGACCAAGAACACCACAAGACCAACCCAATAAAGAATATCATAGTAACAATAACTCCAAAAGAAACAACAGAAGATTCCATAGATCATAAACAACAACAACCAAGATCCAATCATAGTAAACACAAGACCATAAAGACACATCATAGATAAATCAATAACAAAAATCATAAACACTAGCAAAGTAAATCCAAGACAACAATCATAACACACTTCCAGAGGAAACCAAGAAGGAAAAGCATAAGGGCAACTAGTGGAGAGTGTCATTGCATAGTCCTACATGGGTTATCCTATGCCCTTCCTCCAAGCACCGACTGTACCATGTTGCTTGAGGCACCAGCCCCCATCTATGGTTATCTTGGCCCTTCCTCCTACTTGAGGTGCCGGACCCATAGGGTGACTCATGTAGAGCTATTAACACCTCTCATGAGGATGACGTACGAATTTTCCAACCATAGCCTTCTCAGTCTACCATTAGTCTGCGATAGCCCTAATGGCCAGACGAGGTACCCAAGATTATCTTATTATGTTATTACTACAGGCATCCCCCTAAGTTATATTATTAGGTTTTCACTTGTTACTTTAACTCTTACATGGTTTATCCTATGCTCTTCCTCCTATTTGAGGTGATGACCTCCATGAAGAGCCACTCTCCCTAGAGACCTAGAAACATAGTCAAAATCAAGGGTTGTACCATAAAGAAAAAAGCATTAATCTCAACATAAAATATGCGAGGCATTACCCATCTCGCTAAGAGAACATAATCAAAGTCTCAATAAAATCATGGACAACCCTTTTAAAGCAATGATACCAAAACACTTGCCACATCAAAGGCACCTAAAGAGAGAAACATCAACTGTCAATTGTCTCAATCCTCTAGAAGCCCAGGGAAATCGACTACCCACAAATGAAGGTAAGAGAAGCAATACAGTTCCAACATGAAAACTCAACATTTGAAAATCTCCCCTACCAAAATGACTCAAGCAGAAGACAATATAGTAAAGAACCATCAAAAACATTATTAAACTCTACACGAACACGATGAATAAAATCGCCTCCAAAACTAAATAACCCAAGAGGGTAAACACAATGAAATGACAGTATCAAAACAACTTCCAAACACACAAATGCACTTAATGAATAGACCCTAACGAATAATAATCAATCAAAACATTCATTTACACAACCCTTGATTCAAACGTCAACATAAGATAATTTTCCTATATCCACTTACATGTCATTTTTAATTAATATATGTAATAAATATCCTAAAACTTTTCTTGAACTTTATTTACCAAAGAAACATAATTTGAATAACCTTTTTCTTTTAATTATAGAAAAAATACAACCATAATAATAAATAATAGAAATTAGGAAAGAATAACCATATATTCTTCCTTACGAGTCCTTTAACATTGTTACTACATCTGATTTATTCTTCTATTATGAAAATCCCTTTTGAAGAAAAATCAACAACTATCTAATATATACTATGATAATTATATACGCAATTCATTACAACAAATTACTTTTCAATATAATTCTCATATATATATATATATATATTTAACACACATGTATTTATAAAGATATACATATTTAAATTAGAGACACTACTATTTGAAATACGAGATTCCATTTTTACCAAGACAATATATGCACCTATAAAACATACAAATATATTAAGTAAACATTTACATATACATATTATATTATCATTATCCAAGCAAACAATATTCATAAAATATCATACAAATACCCAAGGATATGAACAAAACTCAATCCCCTCATGCTAAACGCCTTAGGAAAATGGCTACCACCATAGATCACTGCAGACATGAGTGGAAGCTAGTGGCGTTGGATAGGAAAGTCCAAGCTTCAAGGAAAAAAGAAAACATCAACTGCTATGACCCATGTACTGACGCTAACCAAGGCTAACCTGCATGAAAAAACAATGACTTCAAGCACATCCCAAAATCTAAGGCAATGACTATTCTCATAACATACCATCGTCCTAAGATGGAAATTTGCATACTATATCCCTACTCAAGTTGCTCAAAATCTTTGAATTAATGGGGCACTCTAGATTCACATCCTACATTGTAAGCTTTGCTTGTGCTCAAAGCGCATACAGTCAAGCAGTTTAGTGGATGCGGGCCGCACATTCCTCACACCACAACAACCTTTATGGCATTGCCTCTATAGTTGATCATCAGGTGCGTATGGTTAGCCTTCATGCCCATACTAGCTGTCATGCTACAAATATGTTCATTAAGCTTGTGGTGTCGATGGAGCATCTATGAATATTGGCTAAGTATTTCCATCAACACTACTTTTGTATTTTGAAGGATCCCCAAAATGTTGTGACTTAGGTTCCTCTCTACAACATATGAGCAGGAGTGGCCAAGTGTGATGAGGTTCATAAGGTAAGGAGATTAATGCATGATAGAGGAATTAAAATGGATACTTGATTACATGAAGAATTGAGGATGGTTTGATACCAATTTATAGGTATCAAGAATGGTAAGGATATATTCGAAAGGTATATACGCTAGAAGGGTCTAATCAACGTGCATGCCCAATATAGAAGCATAGCCAAGGCATGTAGAAATATTGACAAAATACATCAAGAAATGTTTCCAATAGGACCAAGATGTACCAGTGTTCAAATCAGTTTATGTTTAGATCATGAAATACTACAACTCATTCCAGATCTGACTTAGGGTATCAAGAATTAACTGCTAAAATCCACATTCTTCTAAAATGCCCAAGAATTGCATCAAGGAAAGATCTAAACAATGTATGCATTCAAGATTTGTGAGAAAGCTTGAAAGATAAGCGGCTTAGGCATAAATTTATAATTAAAATAATTTATTAAATGTATTGAGAAACTCAAAATATGTATGCAGTATCTTACACTTTTAATTCTTTCTATTCTTGAAATGATAAGGAATATAGAATGGTGAGAAAGTTTGCAACGTATATAAAGAGAAACTCTAAGACACAGAGGCTCCAACATATAGATATCTACCAGGGTCTCATAACGATCCCTATAAAATATTTCCAAGGATAAATTTCTACGCCTTGCAAAAGAATCGATAATCAAAGAAAATAACAAATATATGATCCCAAATAAAATACTTGATAAGACAGTGCAAACTCAGGATAAAACTAGTGCAAGGCCACTCCAAAGATCTCAAAGGGTTCAATCCAGATATCACCATCTGCCTTGATTTCTTCCCCCAAATCTAAAAATCTCTCTTTTTCATCCCATTGAGATGCTCTTGATCCTCTTTCTTCTGTGTATACAGCCAGAGAGAGGTGTTCAAGAAATTCTCCTAATTTTCATTCCATTCCCCCCCGTCCTTTTTTGTTTTTGAATCATATTTATTTTCCAAAGAAAGCAGTTAACTTTGAAAAAAAACCACTAAAAAAAATCAAATAAAAATCTCCAATAAATCTTTTAGTTTCATTTTCAATGATCACTACAAAGTTAGGCATGGACTTGCATGTAAATATTTCTATCCTTTTTGCTTTTCTTTCTCTTCATCATTTATCCTCATTGATTTTGATATTTTATTTATTTTTATTTCCATCTTTCTTAGCTTTTGCACTCTAGTTCCAAAAATCTTTTCTCTTATCTAATTTTAAATCTATATTATCTTTCCCCAATTTAAATGATTGCCTCCACACAATAATAAATTATCAATTAATATTGATTATAGTTTAAAGCCATACCATTTATTTTAAAAAAAATCAATTTAATCATTTAATACTAGCTTTATACCTTATATTCCATAATTTAATCTATTTTAAATCATTTTATTAGAATAATTATATTTTCATAGTAATACATTATTGACTACCATATTAGGAAAATTTTCAAAAAAATAATTTAATTTAGTTATTTATTAATAAACATATACTTTATATTATATTATTATTTTAATTCTAACTTTTATTTTAGTTACCTCATAAGATATTCTAATTTGACTGCCTTGATTAATCAAGTTAATCAAAATACAAACTTATCACCTAACCCAAAGTTAATCAAACAATGCAACCAAGAAACCAACATGACATCATAATTCATCTAACCACACTTACTCGAATATGATGAAGGACCAAAAGTAGAGGGGCACTACAAGAACACCATTTAATAAAAAAGAAGTAAATAAATTTTTGGAAACATTGCACATTCAACATCATTTTTCAGCACCGTATTACCCACAATATAATGGTCAAGGAGAAGCAACAAACAAAACACTAAAATAAATCTTCTTAAAAAATAGTAAGTAAATATAACAAGGGTTGTCACACTCAATTATCTTTTGTGTTATGGGTGTATCACATAAGTATTAGAACATGGACACATGAAAAGCACTTTATAACCTTGTTTAGGGTGTTAATGCAATAATTCCCCTAGAATAAAGATTCCTTAATTCTGAATTTATCTTAGGGGCCTTATTGACAATAACACCTATAAAGAGAAATAATTACAATAGCTTGAAGTACTCGATGAACAACAAAAATTATCTTGAGAATCTCCAAGATTATTCCAAAATAATGCAATCTAGTTACAATGATAATGTCATTCCTCGCTCATTTAACAAATGGAATTTGGTGTTATATAAAAATCAACGTAATGTTAGTGTTGATCCTAGTGAAAATGGAAAGTTTAGTCTAAATTGATTTGGCTCTTATGTAATTGATGAAATTCACGGGTCTTGAGTGTATAAATTAATGAAAATTAATGGTACACCTCTCAAATAACCTATCAATATTGTGAATTTATGTAGATATTACACTTAACATTCCTTTTTAATATTATGTATAGTAAAGCATGTTCTTAGATTAAGTAGACAGTTTTCTATTTAATCTCACATTACTTCATTCTTAAAAAACATTCTTGGTGTGTCTTGAATAATATAGAGTAACTTTTCATTTACTTGAATTATTACTTTCTTTTACATGCTACTAAATCATATGTTTCTTATGTAAAGTTAGATCATTACATGCATTTAATTTAAAAATTACGTCATAAGAGCATCTAGTTTGATATATCACACTTAATACAATGTTATATCATATAACAATTAGATCCCAGAGGAATTTATTAAATGATCTTACCAAGATTGTTTAATAGATCACATTAACATATAATCAAATCAAGAACTCAAGAAAATAAATAATTTTCATATATATAGAGGATTATAAAGATTATATACATGATCACCATGATAAAAACATTTGGTGTGATAAAATGATACATCTAATGAGGCCTATTGCTACTAGACTCCTCATGGCTTATTGTTGGTTCTCATCATGAGACAATAGAGTAAGAGAAACTCACAGACATCATCCAATCTCAAAGGCCTCATACATCACCTATGGAAATCCCCTCATGTGTGAGTGTTGCAACATGCTCCTAGTCTATCTAATCCATGCCTGTCTAAAGTCAAGTGACCTCCACTTGCAACCTGTTAAGTTTTGACCACATGAAAACCTATGCCTCACTCTAGGAAGGAACCTAGGTGGCCCAAAGCTCCTCGTATGTAGTCCTAATCTCCTCATAAGTAGCTTGAAGCTCCTCATCTATGGCTCTTGAATCTTCCTCCCTAGCTCTAAACTCCTCAATCATCCTCATAATGTGTCCACTACCTTGCTAAGGGATCAAATAGGTTAGCATGGCACCTCGCAGTGGGTGGTGACCTATTATCCACTCATATCACCTAGTGTGGTGGAATAGGTGGTGTCATGTATGTAGTGAATCAACTTAAGAAGTCTAGCCACTCTTGTGTCCTAACTATAAGAAAGAAAGCATAACATGAGTTAGAACAATGTATAATAATTAATGTATAAATAAAATTTAAAAGATAAGTCACATATCATCACATGGATTGCTAGTCCTCTAGTCAAGATCTCGATAGGATACAATAGGTTCCCTATTGATACTCCTCACATGAGTAGGAAGGGTGGTAGGTGTATCATGGCTACACTCTCTGTACTCATGGGATGAGGTGCCTACTACAATAATTATTTGTGCTTGAGTAACATGAGGATGAGATGGTAGTCTATCCTTGGGGGCATCTATAGACTCTACTGGCTTATCAGGCTCCTCTCCCATCAACTGTTGATCCTCCTTTGTATCCTCTACCATGTCATCATCGTTTGTAGTATCTCCATCCATGCTCATGTCTTGTCTCTCCTCCTTGTGACTTGGAAGAGGTCTATTGTCACCTACAGGATGATCATCAAGGAAGATGTTTGGAGATTATGCTCTCACCCACTACCACTCATAGGCTATAGTTTTTCCTACATCATCCATATCAAATGTTTGGGTTGCATCCTGGTCCTCATCATCCGAGTCACTAAAAATGACATCATCCATGGTAGGGCGACAAATGTATCCTAGCTTGGCACCACTCCATGCAACTCTCAAGTATATAGGATGGGGTATGGGTGCTATCTAAACCTACCTAAAATGATGCATGACATGATCATAATAAATCATAACAATATAATCATATCATCCAACCAACAATCTATCCTCTTGCATCATATTCACCTATCATGTATGATTTTCCACTAAGGTATAGTCCTATATGGTCTCCATACTATATTATCCTCCTCTAAGTGATCAAACCAGAATCTCTAGTGTAGTAGATCACCCCATTACTAGGAACATCTCAAAGTATAACTATAGGCTCTCAAATAGCCATGGGCTACTATGCTAGGAAAATTAATCAATCTAGTGCATGTGATATGCTCAAAGGCCCACACCTAAAGAAGTGTATAATGTACTATACTATGAAGCTCTCAATAAAAAAATTGACCTAGATCATAATAGAGATGAGCAAGAATACTGTGACCCCATGTAAAAACCATCCAGTGATACTCCATATTGTGAATGGTGTGAATGAGACCTAGCTTGAGGTGTATTCCTTTTCCATCAAGCACACATGCTAGCACAAAATTCAAACACATAATCCATTGAATCAATGGAGAGTGAGCATATAGAATCCATTAGAGCTTGATGGTAGCCCCAATATCCTTAAGAGTAATACAAAAACTGATAAAATAATGAATGTCATACCTCATTTGTTGACATGTGTGATCATCCTCTAAGTGGATGACCTCACTCTGGATGGGTATCCTAAGAATACAATGTACATCCTCCAATGTCACCATCATCTCCCTTGTTGGTAGAGGAAATGTGTAAGTGTCAAAGTCCCATATCTCTACCAATATCATCAACATTGCATCATGATACCTCATGGGTGGAATGAGGTACATCCAAGATAATCTATTAGCACAAAGTGTCCCATGCTCCTCCTCAGATAGTTGGGTAACATGATTGTGGAGGAAAGTGAATAGTCATCCTCCCAAATGTTATTGGGCTTGTGGTGGAACCTAAAGGAATTAAAGAAAACCATTAGTAAAACAATAAAAAATTCAACCAAATAGTTAGTAGCAAAGCATAAGTACCCTTAGACATTTTGCCAAAACTGGGATAGGGTCGCCATTTTTGGACAGGGATCTAGGATAGGGTCACCAAAATGGGATAGGGTCACCATTTTTGGATGGGGTCCCAATGAAATATGGAAAAAGGAAAATCCATTTCAAAATATAAAGGAAAATCATAGGGAGAAGGTACAATTAACTCACCTCTAGTGGTATGATGTCATATGTAATCTTGGACAATAGGACCTCTAATCTCAGGGGTTCATATGGTCATCTATTTGGAATTTTCATTCCTCTACAACAAAGTAATATCCAAATGGTAAATGCCAAAATGATAGTCAAAAACATGATTTTTCATTAACATATAGTAAAATTTCTTACTAGCACATTTCACTAAAATCATCATAATGGGAGCTGGTGAACTCTATTTTTGATGCCATATATTGCATTATATTTGTAGTTCCATCCCCAATCTCATTCAATGTTTACTAACAAATGGTGTTGTGATCTTATGACCCTATCATAACCATTCCATCAAATAAATTAGCAATTAGATGTGGTTAGATTGCTACCCTGATTCCACCTCCATAAAGGAAGAGGGATTAGGGAGCATACATCTACCCTAAAATTTGGTTCTTTGTAAAAGTTTGAGATGTTTTAATTTGATTTTGAACAATTAACAAATTGGTTCTGCAGGATGCAATTCCTTACAGCATGGTTTTGCAAATAACTACATTGGGGGCTTCATTTTCCCCATTCACAAGTGAATTATAGTATCCATCTGAGTATCCTTTTATGAAGCATGATTTAATTTCAAGTACTTTAGCTTGCATATGTATGTATTGTCATATGCTCAATAAAGTGCATGAGCTAAATGTAACATAGAAAACTATACTCCCTTGTAGGTGATAATATAATTTTATGCTTAGTTTGGATGCATTTTAGTGACCTTACATTTATGTGTTTTCGCCCTTCCTAAATAGTCCATAATTTCCTTTATTATGCATCCCAATGCATATTTTTATCACTTTTTTATATTGAAACACTCATTGAATAAATTCATTCAAACATTAATCTACCTTAGATCATGTGTGTCCTGGACTTATAGGCCAAGACCCATTCTCCCATAGGTGAATGGGTCACCTTTAAGTGCTAAGATCCATTTTAAAATATGTTTTTGCTAGAATTTTAAGGTATCAAAATCAAATTGTAAATGTTGCTATCAAGATCTAATATTCAGGAAATTAGAGAAATCCCTATAAAAGACTAATATTTTCACCATTTCAAACTAGATGAAAAAGATATAACATTCAAGTAAGAAACATTTAGGGTCTTGGAGTAGCATTTTTTGTAATTATAGATCTTCAAGTCTTATTGCAAATTTTGATCAAGATTTTGTCACATGATTGAAGGTTGATTCTAGTAGAAGAACATGATGGATTCTAGGTGTGGGAGATGCATTTTTCCATTACCTCTAACCTAATAGCTTGTTTCCTAGTGTTCTCATCATCATGCTTCATTCTACTAGCAACCTACAATAAGGTATCATTGTTTTTTAGATTTATTTGGGGTGTTTTGACTTCACCCTAAGTGAATCTTATCATTATCATATAGGAATCATACACTAATACACTTGATTAGGGTTTTGTTGATGATATTTTCTGCACAACAACAACTCAGACATAATATAATATCCTATATCTCTTGAAAGGTAAATCTCTATAAGCAAGCCTCAAGAGATAACCCCAAGGTCTCTAATGTCAGATCTTGACAATGCATAAACAACTCAGTGATAATGTGAAAATGTTGGTAATCACAAGGGGACCTTACTACAAGCAAAATATTGAATCTTTGATTATCAGGTCTAGCAATATAATGATACTTCAATTCTAAATTTAACCCAAATGATAAAGAAATAACGAAAGATAAGGTTTCAAAGAGACTTCTAGATCTAGCACTAAACCTAAGATTAACAATGCAAATGACAAAATACTCAAAATGGACCAATCCCTCAAAATTGATTTCTACTTGACCCAGATGAATCTGCAATCTTATAGAAATAGTGCAATCTTCTAAGGTGTTAATATTTTCAGATCATGAAAATTCATTCAGACAACCTTATTGCAATTGAAATGAATAAACTCTCACAATTGAACTAAGCACAATGAATATAAAGGTCCAAGCTAACTTTGCAAAACAACTAACAATTAGTTGGTTGTGAAAAGTATGGACCAGGGATTGCTGCAACACTTCAAATATCAAACCATAAACACTATTAAATCAAATCTAATCCAAATATAAACTTTCCTCAAAGCAATTCTAAAGATAGAATAACAAGAACCATGCAAGATAAGAAGAACACAAGTATGGCACCAAATCACAATGTCATTACTTGCATCAAATTATCCACTGTAGCAACAATTCTAGCTTTCTGCTATAATATTTGCTTGAGAACAACTACTTGCTAACTCTTACTCTACTTAATTTGCTTCTACACTAGCTATCTCTCTATTTGTCTATGCCTAAAACTTCTTAACCCTTACAAATGAGGAAAAATGCCATATTTATAGAACCTCCAAAACATGTCATCCTAGATAGGGTTTTACAATAATAATTAGGCACAAAAAGTCAGCCAAGAGAAATTCAAAATGAGATAAAATATGCATTAAATGCACAAACTTCATCCAGGTAAGCCTCGGATTTCCAATGCAGCTCGGACCAATGCATGCCAAAATAATAGGGAAGCACAAATCTTGATGTAGCCCATCATTAACTACCTTCCCCTTTGTTTTTATTCTAATCCAGGATTTCATGCACCTTCAAAAGCATCTTATCAAAGTCAGCCACAAGTGGTAAAGGAAAAACCTTAAGTCGATTCTCAATTGATGTAATTTCTTCCCTAGATTGTTTTACCGACTTATCCCACTCAACCTTATAAGTTAGGTATTTGTCAATGACAACAATGTAGGTGGCCACATCATCTAACTGGTGTTCAATAATAGAATCATCACTGACTGGAGCATAAACATCATGCCACCACTTTCTCAATTGCTCTAAACTCAAATATTTAGGGACAATCTTCCTTCTCCCTATCATAATCTCAAAGAAAGCAATGCAGCCATTATAGACACCAGTTAGGGTATCGTCAATTTTCCTCCTCTGCTTGTAGATCTTTTTCAGAACCTTTTTCCTGATCTACAAAGCTTCAAACCACTCCCAAGGTTCAACAGCTGTGGAGGAAGGGGGAATTTTATCACTTATAATCCTATCCCTGGTGTATTCCATGATGGTTTTCATTTTCTGTAGCAGGAGATCTATATCTTCCTTATCCTGAGCTAATACTTCTTTCAACCAATCAATTTCTCTCATAGCATCCTTTCCAGATGAAAGAATGTCCCTAATAGCATCATTTCCTTTTGTTTGCACCCCTTGAAGCCAATTTGTAGTAGCAAGAGTGGAGGCCTTCATTCTTTCAAGCTCGGTGATAGTTTCTTGAGGTAAGGGATTTGCAGCAGAAGCTGAAGGGTTGATGGATTGCAAGGGTTTCATCAGATCCTCCAAGCATTTCCTAAGTTTTAAATTTTCCTTCTTCAGCTCCTACTTAGTTTGAACTTCCTTCCTCAATCTCCCCAAGATCACTATGCTAGAACCTTGATAATCTTCAATGTCCTGCTCAATGGAAGTGGGCTCTAAATTAATAGTCTACACATTATAGTCCTTTGCATATACCTCATCTCTATTCTTATCTGGAGCAGGAGTTGCAATGTGGAAAACTCTATTACTCACCTCATCTCTTTCAATCCTAGAAATGACCCTGGCCTTCTTCTTACCTTTGTCTTTTCTGATCTTGGCCAGTAACTCATCCTAGTTAGGTGGAGTATCTTCCACAACAACCTAATTTCTCCTTATCTCCTTGTCCAACCACTTTGGAACAGTGGATTCCAATTGCACTTAGCTTTGTTTCTCCTCCTCATGTTGATCTTTAGGTGCTTCTTTATCCAAACTCTGTTTCTCAAGAGCTTCTTCAGCCTTACTCTCCTTTTCTCCAACATGTTCCTCTTTCTGTTCAAGTGATGAAATATTTTCAGCTTCTTCTCTTTGGGGAGATTTAACCTCTTCAGTTCTAATAGGTGAAACCTCATACGCAACCAAGGGAGACTGCATTACCTTTTCAACTTCGGCCTCTGCACTATAAAGGACACCCTCATGAAATTCCCCTCCTTTAGTGTTTGGATGATCTTCAACTTTCTCAGATTCACTTGGTTTTCTTTGAGCTTCATGGGCGAAAGGAACATCATCATGCTGCTCCTCATGAGAAATAACTGGAGGAAGGTCTGTTTTAGGCACACTATCCTTGGGAGAAGGAGTCCTAGACCTCCTTGTGTACACTTGTGCCTTCTCTTCTGAACTCTCTACATTTACCACTGGTGGGGTAACTTCTTCTTCTCCTACCTTGGAGCTTTCCTTCTGTGACAATCTTATGAATCTTCTCCTTTTAGGCACAAGAACATGAACCTCAGGACCCTGCTTTTCAATTTCTTTCTATTCAGACTTCTTAGTCCTTGACCTTTTCTTAGCAACTGGCTTTCTCTACTTTTCTATTTCTTGGACTTCCTCCTCTTGAACACCTTTTATCTTGATTTTAAAAGGGGAATCCACCCTACCTTTTCCCTTAGGATCCTACTCAGTTGACTCCTCGGAAGTGGAATGAGGGTCCAAATCTCCCATCAAATCATAAGTGCACTCCACACCTTCATTTTCCAACTCCCACAGTTTATGCTTTAGCCACATTCTGGTGAACTTGGTGACTGGATCCATTAACTTCTTTAGTTATGTCTTTTCTTCCTCTAACCAATCCACATCACTAATCGGCATGTCCTTGACTGCCTCATAAGTATGATCTTGAATCAGGTTTCCATCATCTTCAAGTTGATCAGGGACTTCCTTCACATTATATAACCAGACTGATTCAACCGGAAGCTGAGAAAAATTCTTCTTTCTGACCTCAAATTCATCACTGCAATTGGCCTAGTAGTCCTCCAAATCAACCTTATGGGTATACTCTCTACTGGCCTTCTTTTGGTGTTCACCTATGATATCAAATCTGGACTGCTTGGAATGAAAGGACAAGCCAAGAGTGCTCATCTCCACCTTTGAAGCTTGGGAAGAAATAATGGAAGGACATCCCTCTCCAGTGCCAATATCAAAGGGAAGTCTCCACCAAAACTAGTCTTATGTTTGTCCCTTTTGACTATAGCATAAAAGTCACATATCTGTCTAGTGAGTTCCAATTCAGTATGATATGATTAGTGGGATACCTTGGAAGCCTATATGGAGCCCTTTGATAGCCATCAACTCTGATGTATGAGAAGGTTGGGAACTGAATGAACCAAGCACCATATTTCTTGATTAACTCCATGTCTTGGTTAGAAATCCTCACATGTTCTGCACCTTGCAACAACCTGGTGATATGCATGGTGAATGCATCATTCACCCTCCTATAGCTCGAGATTCCCAAATGCAACTGAGGGTACACCTCATAGATAATATCCTATCCAAAGACACCCTTGGTGTACTTAATCCCTTGTATGGATGGAACGTTGCAAGTGCATAGACTAAGTATGAGGTCATTGTGAAGGTCTTTGTCTACAGCACATTGGAAAACTACTCATGAATCACTCTGCTAATGATACCTACCCAATGATAGTCAGTCTTTTCCTATTCCATTCTCACAATCACATGGCACATCCAATTCTCAAACATGCCAACATTCTTCAATCCAACCAACCTGCTGAGAAGAGTGATGGCATCGTAATACTCCTTGAATTTTTCCCTAAATAACTGCTTAGGTAGTTTGGAATAATGAGACTTGGGCTTCTCCAACCAAGAATTTATAAGCTATTGAGATTTAACAGTCTGTTCTTCATAGTACTCCTGAGCTGCCTTCATGTTGAATGCCACCACATGAGATCTATCTGGCATATCAAAAGTATGAACAATGGAAACAGGATTTAGATTCGCCACAATCCTCCCTTGAGGACCAATTATTCTCTGTGTATCACTATCATAGTGCTTGGCACACTCAAGGACCAGCTCATAACACTACATTGTGGAGGGGAAACCAACTACATGCACCAATCCTGATTCTAACATCCTCTTAGCTACCAGAGGAAGATCTTGCGTTGCCAATCTGGTCTTGAACTCCTCATAGTCCCATAATCCAACATTGGTATTTGTCACCTCTGACCAGACAAAAGTGATCTTACTCTTTGGAATCTTGCTCTTGATTTCCATCTTTATTCTTTCTACTTCGGATATGGAAGATCCCTCCATGTCACCCTTAGCCTTTCCAGCTGTTACCTTGGTTGATTCAGCTTGCACTTGACAAAGGAAACATAATAAAGATCACACCAACAAAGGTTAACCAATCAAAATCATCATTAAATCATATTAAATATCATATACAATGATCATGTTAAACTTCAGTTTTTCAGGACCATCCGCAGAATCCAAACCACATAGGAATTTTAGAGAATTCTAGGCTAGACAGATTCCAGCAACATCACCTATTAGCAATTCAATATGATCATTATTAATCAATAAACAACATGTGAGATCTAAATATAGCATGAATAAATCATAAAATGCAACATCACCTATTAACAAACCATACTATTTCATATTCCTTCATATTCCATCAAATTCCAGGAAAATCTGCCAGGGACGGATTTCCACGAAGGTAGAGACACTTTGCAAATTTCAAAAAAAAATAGGGAGCCAAGGATTCTGAGAAAATTCAGAGTCGATGGAAATCCGCAGATAAGGTAAAACTCCGAAAGTATGCAGATTTTGGGAAATTGAAGGAGGTCTGGAAAATCCGCTAGAACCGGAAAATTAGTCAAAGATGAAATGTCCCAGACTGAGGACGAAACCCGAACTGCGACACTAAATCACGATTTTGCCTAGATTGATGGATCAATTATAAATTTCAAGAATCCAGGCCTGAGACAAGTTTGATATGGGCCCTCCATAGGTTTTCTTAGAGTTCTAGGCCAATTAGGAAGCATACTAGGGTAAAATGATGAGGCCCTAGGTATCAAACTCCACCGATCCGCCATTAATGCATAGGCAAGCTTAGGATTCAGGTATTTTAACTGGTAATTATTTACTAGGGAGAAATCACGGCTCTCAAGAAAGTCTCCTCATAATGCAAATAAACAAACAAGCTTGGAAATTACTTGGGAGACCATAAATCAAACAATGTTATGCAACACTAGCCACAAAAATATTCAAATAATGCAAAGAATTAAACCCCAAGCAAACCAAAAATGCCAAGGAAATGCTAATCATTCATTAATCAAAAGCAAGGCAATCAAATACATACCATTTAACATAGCAAAAATTGAATGAGGTAGCAAATACCAATTTAAAGGCGCCCAATGCAGACAACAATAATAATGCACAAGAAATCACCACTTAAATCGAACAACTCACCAACTCAGCACCCTAAATCAAATCCAACACTGCAAGAATGCACTCTGTAGCATAATTGATGGCAAAAAAAAGCATAATGGCACAGAAGACCTCAAAGATCAACTAAATACATCGTTCAAAGCTCGTACAAAAACATTAAATGTAGCTGACAAGACAACCAAGAAAATCCAGGAACCCGACGACAGGACGAAATTTAGAAAAATCCGGCCCATGCAAAATTTTGTGAAGGACAAAGATCTCCAAACTAGAGTGCTCATCCGAAGTCTAAGCAGGATCTGAAAAAATTCGGCCTAGGTGGAAAGCTCCAAACTAGGGTAAAACCCCGAAATTCATCCATAACTTAATATTTTCAATGAATAACTTGGAGGAAATGCCCAGGCAATCAAAATAAACATTTAAGCACATGTCATAGCAAGATAAAACCTCAAAATGAAAGGGTCAAGACACCAAAACCAAAACAAAAGAGGGTCCCTACCTTCAGCAGGGTGTGTGTGCGAAAACTGCACAATAGGTTTCTTTGCATTTTAGCTCATAAAAACCTTAGATGCACTTAAGGTTAGGGATTACACACTTTATTTTTAGATCTTTATGTTTTATCAAGGAAAACCCCCACAAAAACAAACAAACATTTTTTGTAGTAGATTTATTGCATGTACAGATCTAAAGATGAAGATTTGCAAGTATAGGAACAAAGTATAGATAGAGGGATACAACTTCAATCTTTGCACATTTGGAAATGGATACAAGGACCCATTCACCCATGGGTGAACCAGTCCCTTAGTAGGTCTCAAAAATATATTTTGGTGATAGGTATATGCCATTAAATCCTTCTCATATTTTCTTGCAAGTTGTCATTTCCATTTTTGTACATTCTGGAATCTTAATTTTATGTATTAGGTCTTCTTGTTCATTTAGTTTGAGTTCTTCGAATCACTTTAATTTGTTCCCAAATATTTCCTATTGTCGTAAGGACTAAGATATAGGTATAATTGACTCACCATTGAGGTTGAAATTCCATATTTACACCTTGTGATCTCTTTCTTAATGAAATCCCTAGGGAAAGACACCTATTGAGATTCCTAAGTTTTATAAAACATAAATAAAACTTTGGGAATCCCTTTCCCCAAGTTCCAACTATAATATTATAACTTTTTTTATCCTTTTGGCCTCACTAGTTAGGATTTGGAGTGTAAGAGAATGAAATTCTAGGTGTCTATTGCTTGGTCTTTAGTAATCAATTTTTTGAAGTGTGATCTCACTTTAATGCAACATTATATTGTTTCACGCCATAGGTCACTAATATTCAAAAAGATTGAAGATTGGAACAAGAAGTGCCACTCCCATATTTTTGATATGATGGCCAAATATTGAAAATTGAACTAGTAAGTGTAAGTTATAGTTATAAAAATATTCTTAATAGTGAGTTTTCATTGTTATTTCTAGGTATATACTTTGTGCAATAAAATAATGCAAGAGGATAGTTGATATGTAATGTACACTTAGTCATTTACATGGATAGTTTTGTATTAAGAGGTGTTTTTAAATATGAATGTGTGGGGTTTACTTTTCTTTGGAAATAAGGTATTCCTTATTTTAACACTTATAATTGGCACACCATTTGGTCCCCATATACATTGATGAAGGATTTTATCAAGTTTGATGTTGGTAGTTCCATTATAGTTACTAGAGGTCATAATAGAGAATGTGTTGGAGTAATTAGGAATAGGGAGAAGCATTGCAGAATGAAGTATTCAGTGTCTTTACCAACATACAAAGCTATCAATATATCGATCATTACAGATGCTAATCAAGTAATCTATCTTGTTACTACTAATACCTGGGAAAGTGCATTCGAAAACATAAAAATAATTGCTAAGTATCTGGTATATGAGCTCATCAATGTCATTAATGGATCTTCAAATAGTTATGTGATAAAGAGGAAAGATGAAATTGGGCATGTTGTTAAGGAAAGTCATTGATTAGTTTCCTATAGGTTACTAGCAGCTGGTAGCACTGGAGGATGGGGGAGTTTCCATCATCTCAAGTTTTCTTCTCCATAAGAAGCTTTTTTTATTTCTTTCTTCTTTTACTTGTTGATGCTGATGGATTTTAAAAATACATATATTGTGCAGTTTTTTTTTTTTTTTTGAGACAAGTAATGGATTTGGTGTTGAACTCAATATGGATTGTTCTCCAGTGAGTTTACAATACTATGATCAAGAACTATACCTTACCAAGCTCAAGAGACAACTTTATGGAGCACTATGTTTGTAGAGATTGGTATGGATTGTATTCCAATAATTTAGGAACCAATGATTTGGAAGTTTTAAAAAATGGTAGCCCAAAAACTCCAGAATTCAACTCAAAGCTACACCCTTCTGAGGATCACAAGGAATCTTGATGGATTTCAACTTGATTAAGGATTTATTGATTCAAAGGAAGATATTCTCAAGAATATATATCCATTTTTTAATCAAGTAGTTTTGTTATGTGAGCCTTAATGGGGGGACGTGATAAGGATAAATTGAGTTTTCAGGGGTACATTTACAAGAAAAATGTAATAATGCCTAGGAATGCTAGCAATTCCTATTATATTGCTTAGTTTTAGAGGTAGTTATTAGGTGGTTTTGTAGTTAGATGTTGTTCAATTGTACTTTTCCTCTTTATATATGTATTTGTAGTTCTTTAATAAAATAATCAATTATTCACCTTCAATTACTAGGATATATTGGCTCTCTCTTTTTTAGTTACACTATTAGTCTTATATATGTTATCATAGGTTGTAAAGTATTTCCTTGGTAGTTTGGGAATGATATTAATTAATGCTTCATAACACAATTTTAAGTTTTGAATATATTTTTCTACCATCAAAAGGTACTTTAACATCCATTAAAAATTTCTTTAAGGGTTTTTGGTTTCTTGAAGTAATGCCTTATTAAGAATTTATCGGTCACATCTGCTTTCTAACATTACTTAGTTCTTTACTATCATGCCACCTATTTTTTCATGGTAGAAATAAAATTTCTCAACTTTACTTCTACAAAAAGGTTGATGGAGAAGTTTGTATACTTTCATAAAAGATATTTTGTTATTCAGATGTAGAATTCTTAAAATCTTCCAAAAGTTGTTTATCATCTAGATCATGCAATAAATTACATGAAATTCTCATAATTTTCCATCTCAATAATTTCTCATTTAAGAAAATACTATAAACTTTTGAAGGTTGTCAAAATGTGAGCAATATATTTCCTATTGTACAAGCCTCAATTTTTGCTTCCTCCTTTTACTTGTAGTTCTTTTTTAGCCTTGAATTTTCCTCTTATAATTTAGCATTTTCATTTCTCAAAGTTATTAATTTGCTTCATACAAGGTAGATCAAGATACCCTTTTAAGTGTATAATTTCTTCATGTCTTCTTGATATCTTTTTTAATTTTTTTTCCCTCATCTATCACTATTATTTTTCTTGCATCATTATTTTTAACTTATTTATTTATTTCTAAGAATTTTTTTTCTCCATCCTAGTTAATTGCAAAAAAAAAAGGATTTTATTTTAAAATTATCTCATCTTCTTTAAAAAAGAGTAATTATTGTAGCATTCCCTTTTGGAAGATTGTATTGTAGGGGGTATCTCTTCCTCAAAACCTAAAAAATTGGATTTTATTTTTAAACTACCCCCTCTTCTTTCAAAAAATTAATTATTGGAGTCTTTGTATGGGGTCTCTTCTTTAGCAATTATGGCTTCGTAAAAATATTGGATTGCATTCTTTTATTGGATTTTTTATTGGTGGGTTTTTTCTCTTCTACAATTCCTATAGCTAAAGTCTCTCCTACGATTTTATCCTTGGGATTTTATTGCTCTACCTACTATTCAAAGTTGGATTTATGGTTCTTACTCCTTTATTACTTTTATTTCTTTTTATTCCTATGAATTTTATTTTCTTTTTCATCTTCTATAGATGATATTTCTACTACTTTTTAAAAAATAGGGCTCTCTTGAGCTTATTAAATTTGGGTTTCCTATTTAGTGGATAACTACTAAGGAATTTCATGTTTATTTGGAGAATGCCAAATTTTAGTAGTCTATAGTTCTACATTTTAAGGATTTTATTTAGGAGCTACTCTAGAAGATTCTCTAATTTATTATTTTGGAACTTTCTTTTTTAGGATAGGATATGTGCATGATCATCATGAAAAAAAGACCCTTAAGTGGTGAAAAATTCAGAAAAATCAGAGTTAGGCAACTTGACGTAAAAATTTGAATAAGTTATCTATATTATTTTAAAAATATGTAACAATAGAATCTGTAGCAAATTGAATATAGTTTCTAAACTACTAGGTTTATTTTAAAAAAATCTATTTGGTGAAAATTTGAAATTTCAATACAGTAGTACTTAAATTTTAGAGAAAAAATAAGTAGATGTCTGTCTGACCACCCTAACCACAATAAAATGATAATATATTTTATAAGATTTTATATATAAGTAGAGGACTCATGTCCCAATGTGATGCATATTTTTTTGTAATTTTTTCCAAATAAATAATTAATTATGAATTTTTTATTACAACTTTTAAAAAATATTAAAAATCGTATGTCTGACAACCTTAACTTGGTCAAAACTTGGTGATTTTTTTTTTAATCTTATAGTAAGCGAAGCATAGAATGTGATGCATGTTTCAGATTCAAAAAATGTGATATTGTTTGAAAGCTATAGATATTTTTTGATCAGCCTATCAATCAAGACTTTAGTCATAATTCAAATAGAAAATGAATAATAATAATTTATTAAATTCAAAGTAAAGAATAATTTATATTGGTGGAAAGCTAAGAATCTCCTTTAAAACCCCTTTTCATTTCATCAATTTTGGGTAAAAAATAAGTTGTCAGCCACATACCCTACACATACACATCATATCGCCACTTTTTGGACTATCACGATCTTGCACATACCCAGTATGAAAAAATTGATATATTTCCTCTTTATTTTATGTTTTCTTAAATATTTCTATTTACAGAGTGTTATTATTAAGCCTTGGTGTTTCAAAGGGCCTATTATTTTCTTATACCTATCCATCATGATCTCTAAAGACTCATACAAGTAAAGAGGTAAATTAAATTTCAATATTAGCTTTTATATACCAATGTATAGGTGGGTCAACATTTTGAATGTTGGACCTACCACCACCTTGAATATTTGTTCATAGGTGAACTATTTCATTACCCATGTGGCTAATGATTTCCAAGGTTTTGGAATGATATCTCTATTAATTATTTTCTTATCGACCTTCTTATTAGTTAATAATAGTGGAAGATTTTCTTCTTATTTAATAAAATTAGACAACATATTTTGATACATCAACTATATTTCTATATATATGTCAATTCCCTCAACATTAATCTCTTGAATATAATAGACAATTTGAGTGCTTACCTTGATTTTGTGCCCTAAAATTATTGTAGACCATTTTTGAAAAGTTTTGAACAAAATACTTGATTAACTCCTAGTGATAAACCTTCAAATTTTTTTATAAAATATCTAGTGCAACTACTATTCTAAAAACTTCCATTGATTCTTTGTCCTATAGTAGTTTCTTTGGGGAGTCATATTCAAATGTTATTTTTTACAACCTATGTTATTCTTCTATTAGAGGAATTTTCTAAACTTGAGTGTAACAAAATTTTCACACAATCTTGAGGATTATTGAAAAAATTCAAGGTAAGATTTCAAATAAATAATTATCTTAGTGTAGAAAATAAGAGGAGAAGCTAGTTTTGATTAATGGAATAACAAAAATGGGTTTGAGATTTTACTATGACACCTTCATAAAATGAAACAAAGGAGAGGTGACTTAGTATTATCCTAAGTTTTTATTATAGTGGTGGCAAGATCATTCTTAACTACAAGATCATTTAATACAAGATCATTTAATAATACTTACAATCTCAATTAATATCATTGTATAGACCCATCATCTTTTCATTGTAAAGTAGATCTTCTCGCCAAGCTCTGGTATATAGTAGGAACTCCTTACATTTATTTATCTAGTGTGAATGAGATCATTTATTATTTAGTATTTTGAGCTCCATCATGTCATTTAATAATTTTGATAGGAATTTATTATAAAAAAACTACACCTTAATTCAAAAACTCTTTTAATTTATTATTTGAGAATATTTGAAGTAAGAGTCTTGAGTATTATTAAGAGATACGAGGGGCCTTCTAGAGCATAATAAAAGAGATACTTGTAGGGAAACATAAAAAAATTCTACAGAATCATTAAAATGATGCTTCTCAAGAAATAGTAAATGGTTTTTTCCAGCATCATTAAAAAGATGCCACTAGAGAAATAGCAAACAATATTCTAGAGAATCATTGAATGGATGCTTCTACAAAAATGGTGAACAAATTTCTAGAGCATCATTGAAAGGATTTTTCTAAGGAAATAATGAATAAATTTACAAATAATTCGTGAAAGGATGCTTCCAAATAAATAAATAACTATGGAAAAAATATGAATTTCTAAATAAAAAAAATTCTAGAGAAATAAAAAAATGGAAGAAATATAAGTTTTAAAAGAAGCATCAATTATAGAAGAACATTAGTTATAAAAAATATATAATGTATAGAAGAAGCATTAGTTATAAACTAAAAAATAAAACAATTTTAAATGTTTGAAGAATAATTATATGTTTTTTTATCAAAGGTTGATGGGAGGAATCTAGATGATTTATTCAATGTGCAACAATTGCCATTATACAAGCCTAACAAAGTAGTTGCAAGAGTGGTTAGTTTAACTAAAGTAGTTAAACTATACAACTCCACTAACATTATCAATGTAATATGATAACATTCCCCCTTAATTATATTGTTCCTACAAATGTATCCCTAAAAACTTGAAATTCACTTTGCCAAGGGATCCCACCCTTAAGGCTTACATAACAAAACTTGTTGATTAAAAAATAGATATACATTCTTGAGAAGGTCTTCCTTATTCTTGAGAAGATCTTCCTTTGAGAAAAAAATTATAAATAAAGTGGAACTCCATCAAGCTATCTCATTACCCTTGGAAGGGTGTAGCTTCAATATGAATTCCCAAGTTCTAAGACTACCATTTTCTCAAACTCCCTAATAATTGATTCTTGAATTATTCAACAAAAATCCATATTGAACCTCATAAGGGTATAATTACAAATCATAGTCTCATAAAATTACTAGAAAACATTACATATTGAGTTCAACACCAAATTCCTTACCTGTCTCAAAAAATAAAAATTCACAATATATGTATTCTTAAAATCCATCAACACCAAAAAATAAAACAAGAAAGAAAGGAAAAACACTTCTAAAGAAAATTACTATCTCAAAGTGAGAAGCTATCTTGAGATGATAAAAATTCCTCCATCCTCCACTGCTACCAACCTCCAATAGATCTTGTTAAACTTTATATGTTTTATTTATTGGATGAGTCTTTGGAGGCTGCATCAAGTGTAACAAAGATAGCTTCAAAAGTCCAAGAATAACTACTTGAAGACCCATTGGTAACAATGATAAACTCATCTACAAGATACTCAATAATTGTTTTAACTTTTTTGAATGCACTTTTACAAGCACTAGTAGTAAGATAGATTATTTCATTGGTACATCATAGGAAACATATATAAACTAGTTAAAATCTTACAATACTCATAAACCTAATCCTAGTGACCTCTTCTCTTGCAAAGTCATTTACCTAATAGGGGATTCCTACAAATGAATATGCATCCATTTATTAGTTATAATATGTTACAAAAAATATTTTCTCTTAGAAATAATGAAATTTCCTTGATATAATGCTAACAATGAGCTTAGGACTTGTAATCTCTATGTACAAATTTTTGAACCATGTGAGTATTTAACTACACTCAATATTTGTACACTTCTCTAAGATGCTAACTCTTTCCACCATACTACAAAAAATTGTCCAATGCTAGATGGTTGAAAGAAGGAATGGTCCACCAATTTGAAAGTTAAGAATTGATCTTTGTACTCAAAATAAACATTCCAAGACTTTCATTTCAACAAAGATTTGACAATAATTTTTTAACAATGACCAATCAACAAAAGTACTTTACAAAAATATATTGTTAGGTTGCAACAACTGTAAACTTCACCAAATCAAAACACCAAATTTTTATGTGAGGATGATGCAAAAACAATAAATAAGACACAAATCCTTTACATGCTTCTCACAATAATTGTCAAGGAGGAAAATTTTAACAAATTTAATAGAAATACAATTCAAATGCCTCCATAAAAGCAAAAAATATTCATATGCCCTTCTAACAATTTCTTTAAATTTGGATAATGATAATACTCCTTGTTTGGAATTTATTTTTAATCTAGGTTGTATGCTTCACTAGAAAGAAAAAAACATGTTGTCATTTCTATAAAATAAGATAAGCATATTATTATTCTCTCTATAACACATAGGTTTATGGGTTTCCCCTAGTCCTTCTATCCTTTGCTAAAACATCAAATATGTAAGAATCCAATGAGAATTGAATTAATGTAATTCATACCATCCTTCCTCCTTGTGTTCACAAATGCAGCCACCTAAGATAACATGCCATCTATTCTTTTCAAATGCCTCAACATTCCCTTACATAGTTCAATAAACATCCTAGTCACTACAACTATAAATTGAATCAACATGCATATGAAACAAACATAGCAACAAATAGTCTCACTTTCCTTTTATTCACTTAACAAGAAAAATCCTATCAAATCACAACCTTAGAATATTATTACACTTTGATACCAAATGATTACTTTTGCAAGGGATTAAAACTTATACCACATTTATCATGCCATACCTTAGATTTCCTTAGTTTGGTATGCTAGGGTTGTTCACAACCACACATGTGTATATCTTACAATCTTTACATAATCATAAATCACATTATATATTGTAGAACTATCACATGCATATCAATTTTACATTCTTTGATACCATATGAAAGGAGAAATTGGTATGTGTAGGATCATCATGGAAAAAATAGGCCCTTAAGTGGTGAAAAATTCAAAAAAATCAATGTTAGAAAACTTGACATAAAAATTTGAATAAGTTATCTATATTATTTCAAAAATATGTAAGAATAGAATTTGTGGCAAATTGAATGTAGTTTCTAAACTACTAGGTTTATTTAAAAAAAAAATCTATTTGGTGAAAATTTGAAATTTCAATGCAGTAGTACTTAAATTTCAAAGAAAAAATAAGAATTAGGCGTCTGTCTGACCACCCTAACCACAATAAAATGATAACTATTTTTTATAATATTTTAGATATAAGTCGAGGACTCATTTCTCGATGTGATGCATATTTTTTTGTAATTTTTTTCCAAGTAAATAATTAATTATGATTTTTTTATTATAACTTTTAAAAAATATAAAAAACTCGTATGTTTGACCACCTTAAGTTGGTCAAAACTTCATGAAATTCATTTTTTGTTTAATCCTATAGTATGCAAAGCATAGAATGTGACACATGTTTCAAATTCAAAAAATGTGATACTCTTTGAAAGCTATAGATGCTTTTCAATCAACCTATCAATTAGGACTTTAGTCGTAATTCAAATAGAAAATGAATAATAATTATTTATTAAATTTAAAGTAAAGAATAATTTATATTGGTGGAAATCTGAGAATCTCCTTTAAAAACCATTTTCGTTTCATCAATTTTGGGTTAAAAAAATGTTGTCAGCCACATACCCTACAGATACCCATCATATTGCCACTTTTTGGCCCATTATGATCCTACACACCCAAATCTAGATGAATTATTCACTATATAGTAGTCACCTTTATACAAGGATAGAGCAGTTGCATAATTGGTTGGTTTAATTGAAGATAGTTAAACTATACACCTCCACTATCATTATCAATGTAATATGCTAACAAAGGGAAGATTCCCTTAGTTACACACCAAATTCATCTTGTGGTTTGGATATTTAGATAAATTATTCCTCACTTATTGGTTGTTCGTATATACAAATTCTATCATTTACTAGGAGTATTCATGTGTCACCATTAGTTTTTTTCAATCAAATAGACCCATTATCAAATACTTCTTCTACCTCACAGGTGTTGGAATTGGTTGTCATTGATGTCAACAATTGGTGAGATTATTGTTGTAGTGTCAAAAAATGGGTCCTGTGACATTTCCCACACTCATTTGGGTCATCCTTGTCAATTTTGGCTTAATTTTTCCTTCATTTAGTGTTGTAATGTGGATAACACATCCACATTAGGTCTTAGGCCCTTGTGAACTAATGTAATTTTATGGTGCCTTGTAAAAGTGTTGTGAAGTGTTGTAACACACTTTCACACTTTTGTAGAGTTTTATAAATTAACTAAGCATAATGAACATAATTTTAATCATAATTAATCTTATCCTTGCCTTATTTGGAGTGTTGTAAAGTGTTGTAACACACTTTCACATTCCTCTAGGCTTGTCCTTAATAATTTGGCTTTCTTATGCTTTAATTGGCCCTATTTTGCATCCAGAAGCTTCATTTAATGCATCTTTTTGAGGATAATCCTGACACAAATCAACAATCAATAAAAATTTAGGTGTTTCTGGCTTTTATAGCCTAGATTTGGTGTCTAGGACTCATTTTCCACCTTGGGAAAATGAGTCCCACCTAGGTCTTTTTGGCCCCAATAAAGGTTTCACACATTTATAAACACTTGATTTTTGGTCCCATACATTATGTGTGACGGGGCGCATTCGCCACCTTGGGTGAATCAGTCTCGTGTGACCAAAATTCAAATTTAAATCAAATTTCTGGTAGGATTTTATTCTCCTATATCTAATGTCTACTTGTAGTGTTGTAATTTTGAGAATTCTTGCATAATTGAGTATAAATACAAGGTTCTTTTTCTCATTTCATCCTATCAAGCAATCAAGTCACCTAGCACTCTAGAGTTCACAAGATCATTTAAGCATTCACAAGAGATTTCAAGGCATTTCAAGGAAATATTTAAAAGCATTCAATGTTAGCATCTTCATGTATTAATCATCATGTCAAAGATTTCTTGCATCATGTTGTTTTAGAGCTAACAATTGCGATGTAGGATTTGTGTTTCAAGCAAGTGCTTCATTCAAGATCTATCAACATCAAGCTAGATTCTAAGTATACATCCATTGGAGCCATTACTTGCATGTTTGTGGAACCTCTCAAAATGTAATATATGTGTGGTGTGTGGGGAAAAGATGGTTTTAGAGTGATTCCTACTTTACCAAGGTTTCACCCAAGGATAACCCTCAAGATTTCAATGCAAAGGATATTGAAATATAGAAATTGGGTTGACTTAGGGGCTGAACATAGCAAAAAGGGTGTTCACCACCAAGTGTAAGCTTGGAAAAGACAAAATGTTGGAAAACACAATGTGATATGAAAAATGACCTAGAAATGCAAGTAAAATGTAATAGAAAACTATGAAATTAGAAATGTGCTAATAGGAAATTGAAGAAGGCAGGATGGAGCTCTAGAATCTTGAAAAATCCAATGTTGAAGCTAACTGGGACTCATATGCCAAGCTGGGTGAATAAGTCTAATTTTGGGTAAACTATGCCAGAATTGGTTTCATACAAATGGGTACTCAGATTTGCAAAAATGTTGTTTAGGAATGTATAGTGGAACTCATTTTACAATAGTGGTGAATCATTCCACTTCTTTTTTTTTAGAAATTTAGAAATGGATTTTATGCCTCTTGGTCTGCTCTTTTGTTCCTGATTCAGATCTGAGTCTGAAACTACAAAACTTAGCTTGTAGACCTTCGCCAAGCTTCTCTTGGGACTTAGTGACAATTTTGACAACTTGTAGAGCTTTGCAAACTTTTTTTAACCTAACACCTTGGAAAATATAAAAACTAGCTCTACAAATCACACACAAGAAGGGGGAAAATGTTGTGGGGTAAGTGAATAGGGGTTTTCCTTGCTCAAACCCCTTGTTGGTAATTAAACCCTTGAAATAAAATGAAATATAATAGAGAATGATGAATGAAAAAAATACAATGTTACAACACACCAAACCCTTGTAATGAGGTATTTCAAACATGTAAGTAATGGCTCCAATGGATGTAGACTTGGACTCTAGCTTGGTATAGATAGATCATGAATCACACAATCCTACATCACAATTGTTAGCTCTAAGAAAACATGATGCAAACAATATTTGGCATGATGATTGAAACTTTAAAATGCTCTTGAGTGCTTTATAATCTACCCTTGAAATTCCTTGAATGCTCTCATAAACTATATGCATGAATACTTGAATTCTACGTATGAAAATGAGAGAAAGAACCTTGTATTTATACTTAATTATGCAATAATTTATGAAATTACAACACTTCAGGCTGACCTTAGATCTTGGAGAATAAAAACCTACCAAAAATTTAAATTAAATTTGAATTTTGGGCTAAAGGGGACTCATTCACCACCCTAGGAAAATGACTCCTACCTAAGGGGACTCATTCGCCTAGAATGGCGACTGAGTCCCACCTTAGGAATTTAAGGTGGGTTTTGGGATTTTAATGTTTTAAATGATATTTTTTAGGATTATTCTCAAAAATATACATAAATAAGGCCTATGGATGTAAAATGGGGCCAATTAAAGAATAAGAAATCCCAATTATTAATGAAAAAACTATAAAAGTGTGAAAGTGTGTTAGAATACTTTACAACACTTTGAAATAAGGCTTGGTAAGTGATGAAAATAGGTTATTTAGGTGAAATATATTAACAAGACCTTAGAAAAGTGTGAAATTGTGTTACAAAACTTTACAACAATTAGTTAAGGTACCATTTGAATCCTTTTAGTTCAAAAGGGCCCAAGACCTAATGTGAATGTGTTATCCACATTACAACATTAAACTAAGGAAAAATTAAGCCAAAATCACAAGGAGGGCCCAGAAAAGTAAGAAAATGTAGAAGGGTTAATTTTTCGATGACTCCATGTAGCCTCCACTTTAGTGAGAGGATGAACCTACTTCAAATTCATGCTAAAGTAGACCAACACACACATCAAGAGGGTTTCAAATGTACCCATGCTAGCAAGATGGGACAAAAATGATCAAGAGGGGTGATCAAGCCCCCAAGATAAAGATTTTATGACAAGCCAACATAAGCACAAAGGAACACACTTGAAAATGATATCAAGAAAAACAAGGCACACACATGCAATTTGAAAGAGAAAAAGGTGAAAAAAAAAGAATCAGATCAACCTTCAACTGTTTGTCAGACATGATGTAGATCAGATCTAGGTTGTTTGTCTAGAAAAAACCTAATCACTCTAAGATGAAAAAACTCATGGTTGTTCGATGGGTGAGAAAGCCTAAAAGGTGAGAAGCATACAGTCATGGCTGGTATGCACTCACACACACTTAGGTGGTTGTGGGGAAATTCATGGCTTAGATTGGGCTTCCCACTCAAACATACCAATATTATACCTCCTGATAACTTTAATAAGGCTTCATAAAAGAAAATGAATTTTTGAGCTTCATGAGACAAGCAAAACTTCATATGCTTGGAGCTCATGAAAAAATGCAATGGCACTACAGGCATGCAAGCTATATTATGCACGGTGGCCATATAAGAACAAATAAAAAGTGCAATATGCACAGAATGTTCAAAGGAGTCTTGCTTAGTTCATGTGAGGTCTTTAACTTAGTGAACATTATACCTAATGTCTCAAAGAGAGGACTAATCAAAGAATAGAATATTTTCAACTTAAGGGATGTAGTGCATCACATGAAACCACTAAGAGGAATATAATATACTAGGATTGATCACACTCTTGAAGGACATTATACCAATGTCATTCAAAAAGTGACATACGCATCATATGTGTTAGAATTGTGTGACTCAATCTCACAGGCTAAAACCTCTGAAAGAGCCAAGTCGGTGTGACATCCTTATTATCTAGCTGACTGGAAGTTGTGCAATCTTGTGGAATGTTCAGGTCACTGAGACCTTGTTGCTGTCTTACTGTCTGGAGTTGTTGCTATGACATTTCTTGTCTTTGTGATCTCTCTCCACCTGATAAGAACTCTCACTGACCGTGGTTCATAGTGGTTGTCGGGGAGACTTGTGGCGACAACAGTTATTGGGGAAAGATATGAACATTCGGTATAAAGTGTTACTGACAAGAGATGTCTCACCGAAGGGTTATATACTTGGAGTCATTGGTGTAACATGGATGCTTCGGTATAACATCTCAGTGACAGTATAAGTCTCGCCGATGGGAATACTGGTGTTGATGTGACTTTTGAACATCGGTATGATCTCTTGGTGAAAGTGGTAGTCTCACCGACTGTTATGAGCTCGATATGATGTCTCACTGAAAGCGATAGTCTTTCCGATAGTGCTACATGTGGGGATCGTCAGTATGAAGTCTTGGCGATATGAATTGTCTTACTGACAGTTTTGCTTGATGAATATCGGTATGACATAAAGATCTATGAGACTCTTGGTGATAGGAGAACTCTTAGAGATAGAGATTCACAAGATGGATTTTGCATTTGATATAACATCTTGCCAAAGGTGACGACTCTTGCCGATATTGACATTTGGGCTTTGTGGCATCAGGGAGACACAGTTATTGTCTCACCAACATGCGAACACTATTTGAATTGACCGATTGAAAGACTATCCTACGTGGTGTGACTTTGACCAATCAAAGAGAAGAATGGGAACCATTGGAAGTTAGACTATTGTGGCCATTCAATAGACCAGAGATGACATGGATATACTCAGAGATCGATGATGATGTTTGGTTGGATGATAAGTGGGATGAACAGTTCAATGAATAGTTGAGTAATTGGTGTGAATTCAATTCTGAGAGCATTGTAACTTGAATGTTCTGTACAAGGTTGATCATTGTGTATGCTATTGCAATTTGACATCAGAGAGTGAAGCCCATACTCTGTATGTAATTTTTTTTACTGTAATACAAAGGGATTTTTCTTTGTGTGGTGGGTTTTTCTCCTATAAGGGTTTTCCCACGTAAATCTGGTGTTCATGTGTGTATGATCATTTATTTGTTTCTTTTATTTCTTTCAAGAGTATCTTAATTGGACTGTAATTGAAAATATAAAAGAACCTCTGCATTCTTCCCTGAGGTTTTTACGTTAGGAGAGTTATTTCCGCACCTTAGCTTTCCTTACAAGTGGTATCAAAGTCTAGCCAGTTGTGTTATCCTTATGGGTATGTTGGGTTTTTTGTGTCAATTTTGTTTCAGTGGGAGTCTTGTAGAATTTTGGTAATTTGAATTATAGGTTAAGATGGAAAGCACGTCAGGAAAGATTGAAATTGAGAAATTCAATGGCAGCAATTTTGAGTTGTGGAAACTTAAAATGGAAGATCTGTTGGTTGATCCTGATCTTTGGATTGTTGTGTCTAGAACGAAGCCTACAAGAGTGAAGCAAGAGGATTGGGACCTTGCAGATAGAAAATAAAAGGCGTTGATAAGGCTCTATTTAGTAGACTTTCTTCTCCTGAATGTTCATGAAGAAAAGACTGCATCTTCCTTGTGGAAACGATTGGCAGCTATTTATCAAGGCAAGTCCTTGGTGAATAAATTGTTCTTGAGGAAGAAGCTGTACTCTTTGAGAATGTAGGAAGGTGGGTCCATTGCTGATAATTTGAATGCTTTCAACATGTTGATTGCACAGTTAACATATGTGGGTGTAAAGATTGATGAAGATCGTTGTATGTTGTTATTATGTTCTTTGCCAGATTCTTGGGATCACCTGGTGATGGCTATTGGGAGTATGACATCCAATTTTAAGATGGAAGATGTTGTTGCTTCTTTGTTATTAGAAGAGATGAGAAGACAATCTTTTGAGATGGCGAAGGAGGCTCTTGCTGTTAGAGGCAGATCGAAAGAAAAAGGCAAGAAGAAGGACAAGAAGTCCAAATCCAAATCAGAAGGGAGATCAAAGTCTCCTAGCAAGAAGTTCAAGGTGAAGTGTTGGAATTGTGGGAAACTTGGTCATGTCTGAAAGGATTGTAAGGAGGAAAAAAAGAAGAATTAGAAGAATTCTTCTGACAATGATTTGTCTCAGAGTGATGCAAATGCTTTCATTGCGGCCTTGGCTACACATGCATCAGATGATGTCTGACTGATTGATTATGAAGCATCTTTCCACATGACATCTCATAGAGACTAGTTCACGAAGTATAAAAAATACGATGGTGGAAAGGTGTATTTGGTAAGTGATTCATCTTTGGAAATTGTTGGTTGTGGAAGAGTCATAATTCAATTCTTTGATGGAAGAGTGAAGGGAATCAATGATGTAATGCATATACTAGGTCTGGCTCAAAATTTACTTTATGTTAGTAAGGTGAATGATATTGGAGTGCAAGTCATTTTCTCTAGAAATAGCTACAAGATGACTAGAGGCTCTATGGTGCTAGCAAGGGGTGCTTGTATTGGTACCTTGTATAAGCTAGATGCACATGTTGTTCAATGCAATAATGTCTCTGTAAATTCACAAAAAGCTACTCATGGAGGAAGAGAGGAAAAAATTCCTAATAGTGTAAACTCTATGGAAGTTAAACTTCCAGTAGAAAAGACTATGCTCTGGCATCATAGGCTAGGCCACATTGGAGAGAAAGGTTTAAAAACCTTGAAGAATAAAAACTTGGTTGAGGGGCTTGATGATTTTAACCTTGAATTCAAATTTTGTGAACATTGTATAAATGGTAAACAACACCGTGTTTCATTTTATTCCAGTCCTCACAAATCTTCTGGTTTGCTTGATTATATACATTCTGATGTTTTTGGTCCAGTGAATGTTCCTTCTTTGTCTAAGTCAAGGTACTATGTATCGGTCATTGATGATTATTCGAGAAGAGCATTTGTTTATTATTTGAAAAGTAAATTAGAAGTGTTCAGTCGGTATAATAAATTTAAAAACCTTGTAGAAAATAAAACTGGAAGAAAAATAAAATGTTTAAGGACTGACAATGGTGGTGAGTTTTGTTCAGATGATTTTGAGAGGTAATGTAAATATCATGGGATTAAAAGACATGAGAGGTACTATAAAGATCATGGGATTAAAAGACATAAAAATACACCTTACACTCTACAACAAAATGGAGTTGTAGAAAGGTTCAACAGGGTAGTGATGGAAAGAGCATGAAGTATACTGAGCAGTGCTAGCTTGGAGGAGAACTTCTGGGTTGAGGCAGTTGCTACAACATGTTACTTGATAAACAGTTCTCCTAATTATGCTCTTGTTGAGAAAACACCTTTGGAAGCATGGTCTGGAAAGAAGCCCTCTCTAAGACACATTCGAGTCTTTGGCTGTGAGGCATATGCATATGTGCCAAATGAGAAAATATCTAAATTGGAGAACAAGGTTGTCAAATGTATTTTTATTGGTTATAGTGCTGGCATAAAAGGATACAAACTTTGGAATCCTGATACGGAGAAGGTTCTATACAGCAAAAGTGTTATCTTTTGTGAGTTGAAGCCTTCTACCTTGGATCTGTAGTTAGAGACAAAATCAAAAAACAAAAATGATGTAGTTGAAATTCCTCCAGCACCAGATAAAGAGGAATTGAAAATTCAAAATGTACCTAAAACTGAGGAGAGCTCAAGTAGTTCTGAGAGTTCTGATGAAGAACAACAACCTCAGCCTCAGCAAGTGAGGAGGTCAACTCATTAAAGAAAGAAACCTGATAGGTATGAGTTTTCTTTGATAGATTATACTTGTGCCTATGCTTTAATTTCTAGCACTGATGAGCCTAGGATTGTGAAAAAGGCATGTAGAATGTCTGATTCAAACTCTTGGTTGGAAGCCATGAATGAAGAAATGGCATCATTAGAAAAGAATGATACTTGGAGTTTGGTGCCCTTGCCTGAAGGCATAAAAGTTGTTGGCTGCAAATGGGTATTTAAAAATAAAATTGGTCTAGATGGAAGTGTGGAAAAGTACAAGGCGAGGTTGGTTGCGAAGGGTTATTCCTAGGTAGAGGGAATTGATTATTGGGAGATCTTTTCTCCTCTAGCTAAGCTGACATCTATTAGATTCCTTTTGTCACTTGCAACATTGTATGACTTAGATATTGAACAAATGGATGTGAAGACAAAATTTATTCATGGTGATCTTGAAGAAGAAATTTATATGTCCCAGCTTGAGCACTTTGTGGAGAAAGGTAAAGAAAATTTGGTTTGCAAGTTGAAAAAATCTATGTATCGATTAAAGCAGACTCCTAGAATGTGGTACCAAAAGTTTGACACTTTTTTTTTGTCATTAGGATTTGTAAGATCAAAATATGATCATTGTGTGTATTACAAAGTTGAAAGTGATCGAGTTCTTATTATTGCTCTCTATGTTGATGATATGTTGTTCATAGGCAATAGTAACTTAATGATTTATGATCTTAAGTCTTAGTTGTCTGCAAAGCTCAAAATGAAAGATCTTGGTGCAGCAAGGTATATTCTTGGAATGGAAATCACTAGGGACAAGAATAGTAGAAAACTTTGGCTCAGTCAGAGTAAGTATATCAAGACTGTTCTAGAGAGATTTTGCATGAATGATTGTAAGCAGCTAGTTGTTCTAGTTTTGCAGGGAACAAAGCTATCTATTGAAGACTATCCAAAATATCCTACTGAGATGGAGGACATGACCAGTGTACCTTATGCTAGTGCGGTTGGCAGTCTAATGTATGCAATGGTTTGTACAAGGCCAGACACTGCCCAAGCAGTGGGAGTACTTAGTCGGTTTATGGCTAATCCTAGAAGAACACATTGGAATGCTATGAAAAGAGCATTCAACTATTTGAAGGGCACTTTAGAATATGCATTGTGTTACCATGGAAATTTGGTTGAATCACAGAGGACTATCAACATTCGAGGCTATGTGGATTCTGATTGGGCAGGGGACATTGACAGCAAGATATCCACCTATGGATATATTTTCATGATGAATGGTGGTGTGGTTAGTTGGATGAGTAAGCGGCAGGCTATAGTCACTTTGTCGACTACAGAGGCAAAATACATGGCAGAAAAACATGTGTGTAAAGAAGCAATTTGGCTAAAATGTTTATGTTCTAACATTGGTTTTGATGCAGATCAAATAACAATTTATTATGATAGTCAGAGTGCTATTTGTTTGGTGAAGAATCCTACTTTCCATGCTAGGACAAAACATATAGATGTACAGTATCATTTTGTATGAGATATGGTGGAGGATGGAAAGGTCTCTTTAGAAAAAGTGGATACTCTGGAGAATGTTGCAGATGCATTGACGAAGCGAGTGAGCACAAACAAGTTCAGGTGGTGTGCCAGTTCGATGGACCTTAGTGCCCATGAATTTCAATAGTTTTTTTGTGCTCTGAAGGTGCCTATGTGATCTTCATCAAGTGGGAGATTGTTGGAATTGTGTGACTCAATCTCATAGGCTGAAACCTTTAAAAGAGCCAAGTTGGTGTGACATCCTTATTATCTAGCCAACTAGAAGTTGTGAAATCTTGTGGAATTTTCATGTTGCTAAGACCTTGTTGCTGTCTTACTGACTGGAGTTGTCACTATGACATTTCTTGTCATTGTGATCTCTCTCTGCCCGGTAAGAACTATCACCGACTGTGGTTCATAGTGGTTGTTGGGGAGACTTGTGGCGACAACAGTTATCGGTGAAAGATATGAACATTCGGTATGAAGTCTTACCAACAAGAGATGTCTTACCGAATGGTTATACACTTGGATTTATCGGTGTAACATGGATTCTTTAGTATAACATCTCAGCGATAGTTTAAGTCTCACCGATGGGAATACTGGTGTCGATGTAACTTTTGAACATCGGTATGATCTCTTGGAAAAAGTGGCAGTCTCACTAACTATTATGAGCTTGGTATGATGTCTCACTGAAAGCGATAGTCTTACTGATAGTGCTACATGTGGGGATCATCGGTATGAAGTATTGGTGATATGACTTGTCTCGCCAATAGTTTTTCTCGATGAATATCAGTATGACATAAAGATCTATGAGACTCTTTGTGATAGGAGAACTCTTGCTGATATAGATTCACAAGATGGTTTTGCATTTGGTATAACATCCTGCCAAAGGTGACGACTCTTGCCAATATCGACATTTGAGTTTTGTGGCATCGGGGAGACATGGTTAGTGTCTCACCAACATGCAAACACTGTTTGAACACCTTGACTGATTGAAAGACTATCCTATGTGGTGTGACTTCGACCAATCGGTGAGAAGAATGGGAACCATTGGAAGTTAGACTGTTGTGGCCATTCCTATGAGGAAGTTGAATAGACCGGGAATGATATGGATATACTCAGAGATCGATGATGATGTTTGGTTGGATGATCAGTGGGATGAACAATTTGATGAATAGTTGAGTAATCAGTTTGAATTCAATTATGAGAGCATTGTAAATTGAATGTTTTGTACAAGGTTGATCATTGTGTATGCTGTTGTAATTTGACATCAGAGAGTGAAGCCTGTACTCTGTATGTAATTTTTTTACTGTAATACAAAGGGGTTTTTCTTGGTGTGGTGGGTTTTTCTCCCGTAAGGGTTTTCCCATGTAAATCTGGTGTTCATGTGTTTATGATCATTTCTTTGTTTTTGTTATTTCTTTCAAGTGTATCTTAATTGAACTATATTTGAAAATATAAAAGCACCTCTGCATTCTTCCCTGAGGTTTTGATGTTAGGAGAGTTGTTTCCACACCTTAGCTTTCCTTACAATATGAACTAAGAAGGTTGCACTAAGAACGAGGAAAAAGGAAAATGAAAAAAGAATAATGCCAATGTATACCCCCACTTTAAAGAAATTTCTAAACACCATACTATGAGAAATTACTTTAATGTAGAAAATTAAAAATGCAAACAAGAAAGAAGACATGAGAGCCAACTTGGAAAGCCCTATGCCAAGTCATATGTTTCTAATTAAATCTACCTCATTTGAGAAAGAAAAGGGTTTCCCCCAAAATGAGAACACCAAACACATAAGAGATCTATGGATTTGGGGTCAATATGTTCTTTACTAAAATGATTTTAGAGAGCTTGGAACTATCATCATCCACCAAATACACATGGAACTAGAAGAATGACACAAAGAGAGTGAAGAATTTTTTTTTTTTGGGTCAACATGGAAGAGACATAGGATGTCTCGACGCCTTGCATCATCCCCAAAAGGAAAACACAAGACAAATGAAAATAAAGGAAAAGTTTTTTGGGTCAACATGAAGGAGACATGACTACCTCGATGCCTTATGTCATCCCCAAAAGGAAAACACAATAAAATGATAAAGAAAAGGGGAAGAAAAGAAATCCTTTTGAGTCAACATGAAAGAGACATGAATGTCTTGATGCCTTGCATCATCCTCAAAAGGAAAACACAAGAAAATGAAAGGAAAAAGAGAAAGTGATATTAGGAAGGAAAATGTGAGTCATCCTATGAGTAGGTCATCCACCTCCCAATCATGTTCATTATATACGGAAGGTGGGAAAATAGAAAAAGGGACAAGGGAAAGTGTCGAAATAGGAGAAGGACTAGGTTCAACACTCTTGATAGGATATTTTTTGTTTAAGCTCATCAAAGAGGAAACCAATGTGCTCAATTCATTATGCACATCTTTGTCAATTTTAGCAGTCTCGTCATCATCATCCAAGTTAATCACAATAGGAGGATGAATAATAATGTCCATCGAAGAGTTCAACTCTTGTTGTGATTGTTGTATTGGTTAATTTTCTTTTGGTTGGGGAGGAGGGTCATCGTGCATTTCTTTAGTCAAGTTCAGCTTTTGATTTTCTTCATTTAAGTCTTCATGCAACTTGTGAGCAAGGGCACATCTACACCTACTCTCTCAAGGACCTCTATTTCTTTTGGTTTTTCTTTTCAAGTTGTGAAGGAGTGGGTTGATCAACCATAGGTTTATTTTCTTCCCCAAGGGGAGGAATGGAAGGAACCACATGAGGTTTTTCAATCGCTTTCTCTTTGACTTTGTAATCTTGTTTGATTTTAGGGGGTGTGGCAGGGTTTTTTTCATTATTTCTTGACTGTTTATGGGATGTAGGTGAAGTTTCTATTTTAGGTTGGTCATTTAGGTCTTGTTTAGGTTCAAGCATGGTCTCATCAAAGATAGGAGGTGCAAAGTTTGAGGGAGACATATTTTGGAGGGATAATTCTACTATCTTCTTTTCCTTGAACTGTAAGACAAGAAAAAAAAGTCTTCTCTAGGCTTTATCAGTTTCGTGGGCTCAAGCCAAAATGATTCTAAGGAAAAGCTTCCTTTGGAAGGAAAGGGGTTAAATCCACAATGGTGAATAGTGAATATTTCATTATCAAATGGAAACTTTAAGCATTTGTGCACAACCGAAGGGATGAATTTCATGGAGTGAAGCCATAGATGGCCTAGCCTCACACAAAATTGGTCTGATTGTGGGATGATGAAGAATGTGAAGTCTAACATTTTTCGTTCGATTTACAATGGTAGGGTGATTGATCTTATCATAGAGCACACAAAACCATTATGCATCTTGATCCATTCTTTTGGTCTATCATATTCATCTTGATAAAGTTCATGCAATAGTAAGAATTCTTTGGTTATCACATTCTCTCCATATGTGGGATCTATTAGTACTCCATTAGTGGGCTTGTCGAAGATACGACCGACTATGTAGAGAGGACCATCAGGTAGATGTTTAATTATATCCCTAGAAGGGAAAGCAATGTCAAGAGGATGCTTAGTTCAGCCCTTATGAGGGATGACGTCTATCACCCCCAACATTTCATCAATAGGATTGATAGTATTTTTTTCATCATTTGTATCAACATTCATCACATCATTCTTTTGAGTTTCGCTAGCTTTGAAAAATGAAATATTGTGTTCAGGCATTGGGTTGGTAAAAATTTGCAAGTTTTGGTTTGGAGGGGAAATAGGCTTATTTCCTTGATCACTAACACCTCTAATGGATAGATAGCCAAAATCAGGGAGGTGTTACACAAGATGATTAAGATGCTTGTAGTGTTCTTGTTGGAAGAATAAAATCACGGAGAGGGTGGGGTGAATAAGTGATTTATAAAAGCCACAATATTTTTAAAGAGAAAGGATTTGCGTTCAATTTTAAACCAAGAAAACAAATTTTAGTTTGTGAAGCAGACTTGACTTGTGTATCAACTAAGCATAGGAATAATACATTGATATGAATAGACTTAAATGAACTATTTGTGCTTTCACTTGAATGAAACATCATAACATTAATAGGACAACTTCAGTATAAACATTTGCAAAAATGAAAAGACAATCATTGAACTATGAACTGATAAGGACAAACATCACAATCTAGCAATATTATCATAACAAATCAATGACACTATAAGACCATGAATTTGATGAGTGGAAAATCCTCTTGTGGTAGAAAAACCACTCCAAACTGATGCATTATTGGCTTAAATAAAACCACTGTTTACAATTCCTTACAAGAAGAATTTAGAGCACCCAATCTAGGAGCACCAACCCATTACAAATTTAGGAACACCCATTCCAAGGAGCACCAACCTCTTCTACAAAAAATTAGAATATATAAATATCAGAGGGTTTCTCCATTTCAATTCAACTCACATAAACCTTTCATACTAATACATCAAATATCCTAAAGATTCATTATGGAATCTCTAAAATACAAGACATATCAATTATATACTCTGCATCATATTTGCAAGATTTTCATTCCAAAATTTTGTGCATTAATACTTCAAAAATACCCACAACAAAATAGTGATCAACCACATTGCTTATATACTATTATGAATCTTCGTCGAAAACTAATTGCAATAATTTTTTTGCTTCAAGATACCTAAATACATTAACCCTTTACCTATTTGTTAAAAAATAGTCAATTTTTTTGAAGTAAAACAATGTCATTAACCTTTGAAACTTAAATCTTATTTTCTTAACAAAAATGTCTTAAAGCTAAATGTCTCAAAGCTCATTAAAAATATATTTTACTTTAATACCTATTTATGCAATTTAGAAATCAAACAAATACCAGACCAATGGAGACAACCACAACTACACAACTAAAGATGCCATTGTCAACTACCAAGTCCTTGCTAACTCATGATCTTCTATCCATGCTTCTAACAAACTCGTCTAACTCCTTTAGTGTTGACCAAAAAGAATAGATTTACAACTATGAACACAATATTCTCATGACGGCTAGGATTCCAAATCCTTCAAAAATAATAATGCCCTAAATTTCTTTCTTTCAAGTCTTTTGAAGACTTTATAAAAAACAATGATGCTTTGAAGACCAAAAACTCAATAATATACATGATTTAATCAAACATCATAATGACTATGAGGTTGATGTCAAATTCTTCTACCACATCATAACAAAACATATACATTGTCAGTTCCAAGTCACCAATTCAACAATCAATGACTTGCAAATTAACAGACAATAACATGCATAGTAAAAAATAATCATAGTACCTTGCACTACCAAGTCATCAAATGAATGAAGCTGATAACACATCTTTTATGTTTTGTTACTCAACACCACGTGATACAAGCATTATTCCCAAAACATTAATCAAAAACAATATTGATTCCTTGTTATTTCCATATCAAAAACTTTTAAGGTGTCAATAACTTGGTCACTGCCATGTGACTTTTAATAAAGTCATCCTTCTATGAGATGTAATCAGACCAATATAAACCATATAAATCTGCCCAAGCCTTTTAAGATAAAGGATTTAATAATCTTTTAAAATTAAATGTGATGCAAGTAATTAAATATTCAAAGCCTTAATATCACATGTTTTAGAGATGACAAGGTCTATAGACCTTTTGAATTTTTAGCATGAATCTTCATCACAATGAGAGCATAGAAAACCACCTTAACTCATCAACCTAAAATACTAGGCCAAAATATATGAAGTCATAGAAAATAATAATGCTAATATCAAATGGCCACAATGTGGTTGTAGACCTTCCAAAAAAAAAAAGTTGTCCAAAGCCTTGTAACATTATATACTTTATGACACCATGTATTAAATGTTAGCACACTTATGTATAATATGTGTCTTGAAGATGAAAAATACCCTCTTAAAAAATAGTCAATGAAGAGAATACATATAAGCAAGTTAATACTTGTAATCCATGCTTCTATGCAAACTTCTTGTAAATGAGTATGTTTTGTGCAAACATAATATGTGCCACTCATATATCACTTGAGTTGTCAGCCCAAGTAAAAATGCACAAATGTATAAACAAATGTATAAATTAAAATTAATCTTCTAGTTTAGGTATGCCACTATAACTTGTAACCCTGAAGCAAATGCATGGCCTAAAATAATGAAAATATGTCAAACATCAGTACCAACATGTAAAAACTAAAACTTGAAAGTGCATGTCATGAACCATGTGAATTAGCATATGAACCAACTATAATCATCATGAATCAAAACAAGTTGAGAATGTATTAGCTGAGAATGCATCCTAATGTATCAGCTAAGAATGCATCCTATTAACATCCACCAAGCATATCATAAAACCAACTACATATAAACCAATCTAAGAATGCAAAGAATAGAACTAATGATGTCATGAACACCATAAAACAATTTTGGCATCAAGGACAAACTAGCATATAAACAACTGAAATCCAACAAACTCCCCCTTTGTCCTTGATGGAAAAACACATATCATCTCTCCCCCTTTTTTCCTCGACGACCAATTGAGAAGCCAACCAATTATCCAATACAATAATCAGCTACAGTAGAGCAATATAGCAACAAAGCAAAGATGCAAGAGAGCTATGAACAAAAATATATAGAGACAAGCTCCCCCTATTAAGAAACAATCAACATTGGAAGCATGTGTGGCAAAGAGTAAGACATCAAATAGATTCAAAGCATGATATCAATCTCTTTTTGTGTTAGATACTTCCTTACTCTAGAACTTAAAAATATTTGAAACCTGTTACTATGTTGTACCAAGAACCAATAGTTACAAATTTGTCCAAGAAATCTCCACTATCATCTATGCACAAATCATTTAATATTAGCAATTGAACTAGGCTGCTATCTGTATTGGACTAGTCAAGTGAGATGAATCAAGCAACAAAATTTTTGTCTTAGAAAGAGATACATAATCATAAACACTTTGATCATTATCTTGACAACATAGGATCATCACTTATACTACTCCCCTATCAATAACAATTTTAGAACTGATTTCAAGATGCTAATATGAATCATTGTCTCATGTGATCGAGGACTCCTGCAATCTATTCCACTCATGACCAATGAAGCATTTATACATTTTATAGGAACATTATTGTTTTTATTTATTTACCATGCTTCAAGGAACATACCAAGAATCCAAATCCAACATATATCAAACATGAAACAAATAATTAAACCAAGGATATTATAACACTGTCATAGAGGAATCACAAATAAAGTCTCAAAAGCTACATGTCTATCATGGCAATATCAAACTCAAACTCCACCTTGCAAAATTATCTTGTAAAAACACACTGTCACCTTCTTCTTCATATATTTACTAGGACACTCACAACTAAACATTATCCTAAAAGTGCAATTTTTTGTCACCAAACACATTATCAAGTCTTCAACCTCTTGCAACTTTTATCATGAATACATGACTCCAAACTAGTACAGATGACCTGTATCACAAACTTTTGAAGATCAATACCACTGCTATTAAGTAGAGGCTCTGTCAAATAAGAGTCACTGTCAATCACAAACCTGTTAATCAATTATCTGCAAAAAAAAGAATTCTAGAATCAACAAAAATTGTAAATGTATCATGATCTATCCAAACAATGGTATTTGTCAAATATCCCTATACCACCACTAAGCCATATGACAGACACCAATAATCTTGACAACTATCCTTTAGAATCAACACAAGATTAAGTAATTTGGAATGTATTAAGCAACTCTCAACTGCTTATGATATGCATCATAAAATCTATGTTCATTTACTACAACCTTCAATTATCATACATTCAACCTTGAAATCACCATCAAAACTTTACGAGGACTGAGAACCACATAACATCATAAAAAATAAAGCACTGTCACTATGGAAAACAAACTACTATACTTTGATTACTAAAAATAATGCAACTTATTGAGAATATCAGCCAAGTTTTCCAAAACCTTCACACCTGGTCCTGTTATGATCCTGTTACTGTAGAATGCATTCTAAGAAATGAAACTTCCACATTGTCAAATGAAATGAAACTTACTGCCTGATTTTGAATATGGTGTACAATAACTTATCAAAGTATAATGAATACATATCCAATAAAAATCATAAAACTATTGTTACGTTGATTGCTGCACAAACCACAATACTTGATCCAAAGTCATCCTGGTCCATGAAGCAAAAAAAATACACCAAAAATTCAAAAAAAAATTGTTTGACTACATTCTAAGACTCCTTGGGGATAGAAAATAAAACTTTGGATTACTCCCTCTAAAACCAAACAACCATTTAATTCTAAGAGATGATCCTTGTACATCATGCACAAGACTAAGTCCTTCCTTCTCCTTTCCTTGCTTTCTTCTCCAAACCTATATGGGGACTTTATTTTTCTTAGTCAATGCATCTACATTGTTATTTTTAAACGATTCCTTCAACTTACTCCTACACTATTGTTCATTATGCCCAAGTTTATGAAACTTAAAGCATGTGATGCTATTATCAATTTGAGGAGTAAAGAAATCATTCTTTCTTGACATTCCAAAACTTCTATGATCATATCTTCCATACCTTCTACAATTTCTTGCTCTATGACCATAAGCATGACAACAACAACAATATCCATGAAATTGAGAGTAGTTATACCTGATAAATGGAGATCTTGATGGTCTTTTTGTCCTTTCATCAACCCATTTATCTTCTATCTAAGCAAAAACAATATGGTGACCGAGATCAACCTTAAATCTTTGTGTTTGCTTGACTATAAACCTTTTTCCATCTGTAGTAGCAAACACTATCTTATTTTTAGATTCTTCTGTAGAGCTTTGTACAATCTCATATCCCACTCCTGTAAAATCCTTAAAATGCTTTTGTCTGCCAATCATCTCATTCAATAGATTAGTACTACGATCAAAATTTTGACTTTTACCTAATTAAACCTTAACACTTTCAAGCTCTTTTCTTAATGCAATTACTTCTCCTTCAAATTTTATACATTCAATTTTTTTAACCTCCAAATCAAACTTTACAACATCTTCTATTCTCTTACATTCTTCAATTTCAATTTTCTGACTTATAATCATATCATCTTTAAGAGTTAGTTATTTTGACAAAGAATCATTATATGAACATTTCTTCAATGAAGCAATCTCATTTTCTTGTTTATTACACAATTCATCCTTGTCTTTTAACTTTACTTACAATCCCTCTTTAGTCCTTTTTCTATCAACTATTTGGGCTTTCAGAAATTTAATAATCTTTTTATCATCATAATGATTTTGTATTACAACTTTTTTGACATTAACACTTTCTTCTAAGCATACCTTGAGATCAAAATTTTCCTTTCTAAGCCTCTTAAGTTCATCTAAGGTAGCAAGAAGTTCTTCTTCAAAATCAACCTCAAATTCATCACCTTCATATTCCTTTTCAGTTACTAAGTGAGCTCCTTCTTCACCAACTACAGGATTACATTTAGTATTAACTGGTAGGCGTGCCACTTCATTGGACTTGACACTAGAGTTTTTCTTCTGACTTTTTTGTTTCTTTTGCACTTACCCATAGTACTCCTCTTATCAAGAACTTGGTTGAACTTAATTTAATTAGGCTTATGCAAGGGTCTAGCTCTTTACACCAACATCAATCGAAATCATATATGTTTCCATAAAACACATAGACTATTCCATCAGCCAAAAATACCTTCTTGAACTTGTGATATATTTGACAAAATTCCAAGACCAGAATCAATCCAAGGTTGATTAGACCTATATAAGGACCCTATGCTATGATACAATTTGTTGGAAGACTAAAATCACTAAGGGGGGTGGTGGGTGAATCAGTGATTTATGAAAGCCACAATATTTTTAAAGAGCAATGATTTGTGTTCACTTTTAAACCAAGAAAGAAAATGACATTTTTTGAAGTAGACTTGACTTGTGTAACTAAGCATATGAATAATACATTGGTTTGAATAGACATAAATGAACTATTTGTGCTTTCACTTGAATGAAAGTTCATAACATTAACATGATAGCTTTAGTATAAACATTTGCATAAATGAAAAGAAAATCATTCAACTATGAACTGATAAGGAAAAACATCACAATCTAGCAATATTATCATAAGAAAGCAATGACACTATAAGACCATGAATTTGATGAGTGGAAAACCCTCTTGGGGTAGAAAAACCACTCCAAACTGATGCCTTACTAGCTTAAATAAAACCACTGTTTACAATTCCTTACAGGTAGAATTTAGAGCACCCACTATAGGAGCACCAACCCCTTACAAATTTAGGAACACCCATTCCAAGAAGCACCAACCCATTTTACAAAAAAATAAAATAATAAAATATCAGAGGGTTTCTGTGTTTCAGTTCAACTCACATAAACCTTCCATACTAATACATCAAATATCCTAAAGATTCATTCTAGAATCTTTAAAATACAAGACATATCAGTTATATACTCTCCATCATATTTGTAATATTTTCATTCTAGAATTTTGTGCATTGATCCTTTAAAAATACCCACAACAAAATAGTGATCAACCACACTATTTATATACTATTATGAATCTTCATAAAAAAATGAATGCAATAACTATTTTACTTCAAGATACCTAAATACATGAACCCTTTACCCGTTTGCTAACAAATAGTCAAGTGTTTCGAAGTAAAACAATGTCATTAACCTCTGAAACTGAAATCTTATTATCTTAACAAAATTGTCTTAAATCCAAATGTCTCAAAGCTTGTTAAAAAGATATTTTACTTTAATACATGTTTATGCAATGAAGAAATCAAATAAATACCAGACTGATGGAGACAACCACAACTGCACAGCTGAAGAAGCCATTGTCAACTACCAAGTTCTTATTGACTCATGATCTTTTATCCTTGCTTGTAATGAACTCGTCTAACTCCTTTAGTGTCATCCAAAAAGAACAAATTTATAACTGTGAACACAATATTCTCATTGCAGCTATGGTTCCAAACCCTTCAACAATAATAATGCCCTAAATTTCTTTCTTTCAAGTCTGTCAAAGACTTTATAAAAAAAAATGATGCTTTGAAGTCCAAAATCTCAATAATATACATGATTTAACCAAACATCATAATGATTTTGAGGCCGATGTCAATTTTTTTTGCCACATCATAACCAGACATATGTTGTTTGTGCCAAGTCACCAATTCAACAATCGATGACTTTCAAAGCAATAGACGATAGCATGCATAGTAAAAAATAATCATAGTACCTTGCATTGCCAGGTCATCTAATGAATTAAGCCAAAAACACATCTTTTGTGTTGTAACTCAACACCACCTAATTCAAGCATTATGCCCAAAAAAGTAATAAAAAACAATATTGATTCCTTGTTATTGCCATATCAAAAACTTTTAAGGTGTCGATAAATTGGTCATTGCCATGTGACTTTTAATAAATTCATCCTTCTATGAGATGCAATGATACCAATATAAACCATATAAATCTGCCCGAGCCTTTTATTATAAAGGCTTTAATAATATTTTAAAATTAAATGTGATGCAAGTAATAAAATATTCAAATCCTTAATATCACATATTTTAGAGATGACAAGGTCTATAGACCTTTTTGAATTTTTAGCATGAATCTTCATCACAATGAGAGCATATAAAACCACTTTAACCGATCAACCTAAAATATTGAACCAAAAGATATGAAGCCATTGAAAATAATAATTCTAATATCACATGACCACAATGTGGTTCTAGACCTTCCAAAAAACAAGTTGTCCAAAGCCTTGTAACATTATATACTTTATGACACCATGTATTAAATGTTAGCACACTAATGTATCATATGTGTCTTGAAGACAAAACATATCCTCTTAACAAATAGTCAATGAAGAGAATACATATAAGTGAGTTAATACTTGTAATCCATGCTTCTATGCAAACTTCTTCTAAATGAGTATGTTTTGTGCAAACATAATATGTGCCACTCATATATCACTTGATCTGTTAGCCCAAGTAAAAATGCACAAATGTATAAACAAATGTATACGTTAAATGAATCTGCCAGTTTATGTATGCAACTATCACTTGTAACCTTGAAGAAAATGAATGCCCTAATATAATGAACATATGTCAAACATCATTACCAACATGTAAAAACTAAAACTTGAAAGTGCATGCCATGAACCATGTGAATCACCATATGAACCAACTGTAATCATCATGAATCAAAACAAGATGAGAATGTATCAGCTAAGAATGCATCCTATCAACATCCACCAAGCATATCATGACATCAACTGCATATCAACCAATCTAAGAATGCAAAAAATAGAACCAGTGATGTCATGAACCCCATAAAATAGTTTTGGCATAAAGGAAAAACTAGCATATAAACTATTGAAAGCCAACAGTTCTATGACATTTCCATTTTGTCGATGATAATGGAAATAAGCATTTGATTTAAATCTCATGGGTAAAGGCTTATTAGGGTTGGGTGTTTTGACAAGAGGCAAGGTAATCATTTGTTTTTCTAGAAGTTGGACATTATGTTATGAAGGGTATCAAGTAAGGGAGTAAATTTTCTTTTTGGAATGCCATAATTAAAGGGAACCAAGGTTTTGATAGCATATACTTGGTTATTGATGTTTTGAGTTGGTTTTTGAGGGGAGTTGAATTTAAGGAATCCTTTATTTTGTTTTCTAAAAGGTTGGGAATTTTTTTGGTTTGTCGGCTTGGATCTCTTAATGTGGATAGAAGTGGAGCATTTATCTTGACTTCTAATCAAATTTTGGTAATCACAGAGTGAAGTGAACAAGTGCATGAAGGATGGTAACTACATCATGGTCAAATTTTCTTGAATCTTAGTTTGTAAGTTTTCTATAAACATATTTTGAAGGTGTGGGTCATGGACCTTGACATCAATTTGGGAATAGAGCAATTGATAGCGTGAGATAAAATCAGTTATCTTTTCTTCCTCATTTTGTTTGCATCTCATCAAATTATCCAAGGTAATCCTGGGAGTCATATGCACTTGGGAATGAATTACAAATGCATCAACAAGTTCATTAAATGAATGAATTGAATTGTTGGGTAAAGAAGAAAACTATTCCAAGGCAACATCTTTCAAGGACCTAGGAAAATTCTTTTCCAATAGTTTATTGTCAAGGACAAAGTCACTACATAAGGTAGTGTAGGAATTAACATGGTTAGAAGGATCTTGCTTCCCTCCATATTTCTCAAATCTAGGAACCTATATACCTTTTGGCATCGATGTTCACAATATCTCTAAGTACAATGAACTCATTTTGACATAATATGTAGGTGGACCATTTTGGTTTTGGTTGATGGTGGAAATTTTCTTTTCAAGGGATGAAATAGTTTGGAAGAGCTATGTTATGAGAGGGTCATTTCTTGTGTTATGGAATGGAATTGAAGGTGATGGAGTGTATTTGGTTGTAGGAAAAGTGAAAATAATGTTTATGGATGGTAAGGTAGAAGATACAACTTGTGATGCCACATAGGAACTAGGGATGCTAGCAGTAATACCTAGGGAAGGAATTACATTATTAACTTGTTGTATTGTTGTTGAGACTTAGGGAGTGGTATAGATATGGATGGAGACTATGGTTGTGGGAGGAGGAATTTGAATTCCTCCTTGGCTTGAAACATTATTTTTGTTGGAAATAGACACTGCACATTTCATCTAGTGTTGCCATTGATGGAAACCCTAGTCATTGATTCGATCCACATGTCAACATTTGATCATACTGGAAGTTAGATTGAAGTTTTGTGATTAACTATTAAACTAGAACAAAGCATCTGACATAATTGTGTTCATCGATCCATATGCAATTTTATATTATCATTTTGAGTTATGGATCTCAGGGAAGGTTTCTTCATGTATGATCTATGTTATCCTTGAATCTTAGAGCCTCATATTGATTCATGTGCAAGTTAGAAGACGGGTTGATTGATTTTCCATTTAGCAATGCAAAAAGGATGACTTGATGAATGTAGCGTGTTGTAGATATTTGAGGAGTAATTGTTTAAATTTTTTTGTGTATAAGCATGTTGATTGGGGTCCTCACTATGTTGTGGCTAACTTTGGTTTGTGTGCATTGAAAATTATTCATGATTTGAGTTGACGGTTTGTAAATATTTTATGTTTTATTGAAGCTGACATGTGGTTGATTAAATCCTTAGTTGTGGATATATATAAGTGATCATTTATATCATTTGGATGTATGCAAAAAGTGTGTTGGTGTATGTTGTGAAAGTTAGAAGGATTAGAGAGGGATTGTGCACAGTTCCACTCATGTAGAAAAAGGATTTGTGATCTTAATTAAAGTAGACAAAGCAGAAGAGAAAAATCAGACAGAAGGTCAAGAATGTGATTAATGTGCTTAACCCAAACTAAAATTAGGCATTATAAGATACTATTCTCTCAGTTCAAATCTTCTTTATGTAATCCAAATCTTTGTGTACGACCGTGAGTCTTCTTTTGTATCTGAGCAGTGAGCTCTAGGCAGTGTGCTTGAATGCATGCACATTCCTTTTGTAAACACTTTTATTTGAGTAGACTCATATTGTGGATTGACCTTCACCATGGCTTTTCCCCTAACAGGGTTTCCACATAAAAAATCCTTGTGTTATGGTGTTTTGGTTGCTATTTTTGTGTTCATGCATCTTTCTTTTGCTTCAATGCTATAAGTGGCTTAAAGATCAGGTTAATAAAGTTAAATTTTGCAGAACACTAATTCACCCCCCTCTTAGTGTTCCTTGATTCCAACAATTGGCATCAAATCCTAGTTCAATGGAAGAAGTTTAAAAGCTTTGGGAAGATCCAGGAAGTGATTCAATCGATTTAATCAGTCTTGAAAAATAACTTTTGGTAGCCCTAGATGATCTTGATTAGTCAAAATCTGAAGTCCAAGAATTGCAAGCAAATCTCATGAATGCTGAGAAATTCATTCAATCATTGAAATATAAAATGAATAAGTCTAGGGAGAAGAGAAGGGAGCTTTGTGATCAGATCAAGCAGAAAGAGAGTAAAATCATTGAAGATGAACAACTGAGTCAAGCCCTGAAGGAAAAGATAGAAAAATGTGAAAAGTTTGCTAGCGATAATGCAGTCCTAAAGCATGAGATGGAATCTATTATGATGATGATGACAAAGGATATTGAAGACCAAAAGAAGAATGAAGAAAATCTTGCTCAGTCCTTGAAAGAGAAATTTGAAGAATGAAGCCAAATTACTGATGGATTCAACTAGTTGGAGCTTGCATTGGAACAATCCAAAAATAATGAAGAAGAGCTTGAAAAGCATATTGTTGATCTTAGAGATGAACTTGCTACTGCAAATGAATTCAAGGAGAAGTTCAAGATTAGTTTATCCAAGCTTGATGAACTAATTAAAAGTCATAGGATTAGAAGTGACAAGTGAGATCTTGGATATGAAAAAGAAGAAAGCTCTACATCTGGACAAAGGAGTTTTAGGAAAGGAAATCAAATGAACAAAGTTGGAGGGTATCTGGTAAGACAACCTAATGCTCAAAGGTTCAACGGTTACTATTTTCTTTGCAATAAATTTGGTCATATGGCTACTTAATGTAGAAGTAGAATGAATTCAAGTGGTCCATCATTCTCAGGTCAGTGTTTCAATTGCAATAAGTATGGTCATAAGTCAAATGAGTGCAGAAATATGTGAAACAACTTTTTCAATAGAGATGTTAGATGTTATACATTCAATATCTTTGGCCATATTGCTAACTAGTGCAGATCAAGAGAAAATCAATGAAATAACTAGTCTAGACAAAGAAATGTTGTGTGCTATAATTGCAACAAATCAAGTCACATTGCAAGATTTTGTAGAGGTAGAAAGGGTCTGGTAAATCAAAGGAAAAACATGCAAAAGGGTGAAAAGGGAAAAACTACTACAAATGAGATCAAGAAGAAAATGAAGAAGACATGGGTGAAGAAGAGTCCCTATGATGCAGGAAATAGTTTAGCACCAAAATCTAGTTCTGGTAATTCCTTCAAAAATTAGTTTAAAGCCTATGGCCTATGGGAGTTCTTAAGAAAATATTTTAACCCCCTTGTTGGTAGTTGGTACTAGAATGTGACAGATTGCAATGATTGCATTAGTGATGTGCAAATATTTTTGGATCTCTTGTAAGGGAAATTTATGCAAAATTGAAGGTCTGCAGAAGAGTTTTCTTTCACAATCTGTGAAAACAGGGCATTCAGAAGACCTAGGGTAAAAGAATTTATTGTGATGAAAAAGTTAGGTGCACAAATAATAAAAAGTCATTTCTATCCTTCATTTGTCACAGTGCATTTCAAGAAGAAGTTTGGAGAGCTCCGAAGTGAACTTAGGAATTTTTTGGCAAAGATTCAAGTATGAAGGTGATTCGGCTATCAAACCCTAATCTGGAAAAAGGTATTTATCTATAAACTCATGAATTTGAAAATTCTAGAAATGGTTGCTTCATTGGTTGTGGATATTAAGGATATACCCCATCCAAAATTCATCAAAATAGAACCTTTAGGTGCATTTTCCTTCGTTCTGTATGGTGTTTTGCATATCAAAGATATTAGGGCATACATTCATTCAAATGTTGAAGAATTAGGTAGCTCCTAGTTGTTGAATTTGTACACCAATCACATTGTAGGAGAAGATCTCCATGTAAAACCTGAATTAAAATCTTTGGAGGAGAAGAAATTCACTTAGATTGTGAAGTTTCCCTTGTTTGAACAAAACAAATGGGTTCACTATATATTGAGTCGAGTGCATGTCAATTTTATGTGGTTAATTCAGCCTTTTAATATCACAAAGGAATCTATAAGGATTGTTACTAGTATGAATTCATCTAGTGGGTTGCCGACATTGAAAGTTGTGAAGAATCCAATAGTCATAGATGCAACTAGTTCAGTGTCTGACAAAAGAGCTATGACAATTGATAATATTATTGAAGTGGATGTGAGATTTTCTTCTATGGTCATTGGTTACAAGATTTATCACTCCATTCGAGACAATTATATATCCGATACAACAATCTATGCAACATATTAGATGGTCAAAGAAAATGAAAATTATGACCTATGTGAGTTACTCCAAAGCCAGTTAATTGAGAATCTTTGAAAAATCAAGAAGGATAAGAAGAATTCTTTCAAGTATGGTAAATTTTTGCTATGTTTATTCTTTTATTTCATGAATGAAGTTTTGAGAGTTGGAAAACTTCAATGGAAAGGTGATAGACTTGTAGCTATTCAAATTAGAGATATCTTGTATGGAATTGGTGATAGCAAAGCTAGAAAAACTGATATCTAGGGTTATTTCAAAAACTTTTAGAATGAGATGCAATCCAATGAAAGGATTCCTACATCTATTGTGGAAAATTAAAAGGATACAATTTTCTTCATGGTTGATATTGATCAATGTTTAATGGAAGCTACTGATCCTAGAACAATGTGGATAATTCCTATGGGTTATGAGGTTGAGGAACACATTTTGGAGCTATATTCTCAACACTTGGTAAGTAAACCTTAGGATCTGATAGAAGAAAGGTTTGGTACCTTTGAGAGAAACAATATGGAAGTTCATGCACAATTGAGGAAGCCAATGATAATTTGGAAGGTGAGAAAAGAAGTGGAAGCTTTTGTAGAAAGTATGGGGATATCCACTGAAGTTGTGAGAGAAGCTAGAAGAAAAAGAGAACATGCTAAAGAAGGAGAGCTAGCTAGAATTGAGTCTACTAGTCTGGAAACATCCTCTACTAGATCTAGACCCACAAGGAGCTTTGAACTCTCATTTAGTCCTGCAAAGAAGTCAAGTCCTATGAAAGCTCAAGTTAAGACATCTGAGACAGAAGGAAAGAGGGAGAAGGATAAAAGTACAAGAGTCTATGTCACCATTTTCGAGGATGAAGAAATTGAATCTAATGAAGAGGTAAGATAAATAAAGCATAAGGGCACCAAGGAATCAAAAGTCTCTAAGGACAAGCCCTTCAGTGAAGAGAAAGCAAAGAAAACGGTGAAAACTGACAAATCAGGTATGTCTGTAGAAGAAGTGGAAAAATCCTTGATTAAGGATGGAAATCTTAGGCCACTTTGTGAATGGTAAGACACCTTTGATAGTGTTGGTCAAATAATTCTTGAAGAAGCTACAATAAAGTATTTGAATAATTTCAATATGACTCATTGAAATAATGTCTTAGTTACCTAAAGCTCTATATGAAGTTTTAGAAATGAGGAGTGAATGCAAGAACTGAAGAAGAGAAAATGAGAGAACATATACTTGTTGATTTGTTTCTAGTGATGTCTATAGAAGAGATGAAGAATATTCTCAATGAAGAAAAAATAGATTTTAAGAGAAAGGCAAGGGAAAATAAGCTGATGATTGGGAAAATTGAAGAAGTTGCAAAAGATATTGAGAAAATCCTTAAAGTAATTTTGTTAAAGAATAGATACAATGTTGTTTCTAAAGAAGCTCATATTGAAGATATTCCATCTAGTCTAAGAATTGAAGAGGACACATTTGAGGATAGTCTCAATCCTCTAGATATACATGACACTAAAATTCCTATGGAGATTGAAGCTCCTAAAGTTGTGTCAGTTGATGAAGTTGAGATTCCTAAAGCTAAGGAAGAATCTGTGGTTAAAAAAAAGAAGGTTGAGGAGAAGGAGATTCCTATGGAAGCAAGAGACACTGCTAAGGCAGTAAAGGAGTTTTTGGAAGAGCAACAAGAGGAGTTTGACCCTAAACTAGTTAAAGGACCTATCAACTTGGATACTTTATCCCCTATTCAGAAGTTGAATGTTACATCATTTTCTCAAGCCAAGCCAAGGGAGGAGATTTTGAAATCTCATATTGAAGATAATGAGCTGTTAAATCTTGCATTGGGTATTTTGGAGAAGATCATGCCTTCATACGTCAAGGATTCATCTAATTCTCCCTCTGATCAGCTGAAGAAACTTGTCAATTTTGTAAGTACTCACCTTGAGTCACTTGAAAATTCCACAATGGATAAGGTTCAAAATGAATTTGATGCTAAGAGGTTTAGTAGGTTGAAGGGAATGATTGTTAATGATAAATATTTGTTAGCTACTTGTGTGAAGAATATTCAAGGTACTTTATCTGAAGGTGGAAACATTTATAAGTCATGCTTATCATTGTCTAAATTCACTAAGGACATTGAAAAGAAAATGAAAGAATATGAGAGATAGTTAGCAGATATCTCTCAAGAATTTGATCCTCTAACTATTTCTATTGGAAAGAAAGAAGGTCAAGTAGTATCCCTACTTGACAAGATTAAAAATTTGAAGCATGAAGAAGGCTGAATTATTGAAAGAGTACGTGAGCTGAGAGGACTAATTGTTCCTGAGATGGAGACAATGCTTAGTGTATTGAAGGAAGCACAAGATGTTATGGCATTTTGTGATCTGGCGAACCTTGAGTCTACAGAGATGAAATATTACTTATTATGTCGTCACATGACTATCTTGGAGAGTCTCAAAAAGAGTTAGGGCACTAGTTTGACCCTGTTGAAGAGTAATTTTGCAAATATATTCAAGTTTATGTAAGTTGTAGAAGCATGTTTGTACATATGCATTTTGTTCATAGAAATTTTTGTTTGATTTTTGGTATGTGGATTCCTGCCTTTTCCCTTGATGCCAAAGGGGGAGAGTGGTACAGTGAAAAATTCCTTAATCATCTCAGGGGGAGTTGTTTTTTCAAGTTTTGAAGGTTTCTAGTGTAATTCATGTTGGTACTGATCTGATCTACCACTTAGTCATTTTTCACTAAGTGTTTCCATCAATGCCAAAGGGGGAGATTGTTATAAAGAGAAACTGAACATGTCATCTGGTGTTTTCATTGATGGAAACCTTTGTTAGTGATTTGATCCACACGTCAGCATTTGATCATACCAGAAGTCAGATTGAAGTTTTGTGATTAATTGTCAAACTAGAACAGAGCATCTGACAAAATTTTGTTCATTGATTCATATTTAATTTTATATTATCATTTTGAGTTGCATATCTCAAGGAAGGTTTCTTCATGTATGATCTATGTTATCATTGAATCTTAGAGCCTTGTATCAATTCGTGTGCAAGTTAGAAGATCTAGTTGATTGATTTTTTGTTCAACAGTGCATAAAGGCCAACTTGATCAATGTAGCATGTTGCAGATATGTGAAGAGTAATTGTTTAAGTGCTTTTGTGTTCAAGCATGTTGATTTAGGTCCTCACTATGTTGTGGCCAACTTTGCTTGGTGCGCATTGAAAATTATTCATGATTTGAGCTGACAGTTTGTAAATAATTTATGTTTTATTGAAGCTGACATGTGGTTGATTAAATCCTTAGTTGTGGATATATATATAAGCGATCATTTATATCATTTGGATGTATGTAAGAAGTGTGTTGGTGTGTGTTATGAAAGTTAGAAGGATTGTAGAGTGATTTTGCATAGTTCCACTTGTGCAGAAAAGGATTTGTGATCTGAATTAAAGTAGACATAGCAGAAGAGCAGAATCAAATAGAAGGTCAAGAATGAGATTAATGTGCTTAACCGAAACTAAAATAAGGCATTAGAAGATGTTATTCTCTCATTTCAAATATTCTGGATGTAATCCAAATCTTTTTGTAAGATAGTGAGTCTTATTTTGTATATGAGTAGTGAGCTCTATGTAGTGTGCTTGAATGAATGTGCATTCCTTTTGTACACACTTTTATTTGAGTTGACTCATATTATGGATTGATCTCCACCATGGTTTTTACCCTAATAGGGTTTCTACATAAAAATTCCTTGTGTTATGGTGTTGTGGTTGCTTTTTTTGTGTTCATGCATCTTTCCTTTGCTTCAATACTATAAGTGGCTTAAAGATCAAGCTAAAAAAGTTAAATTTTGCATAACACTAATTCATCAGTGTTCCTTGATTCCGATTGTTTGTTGGCAAAGGACGACAAGTGGTTGAGGGAAGATGTTTTCCAAAGATTTTTACTATGTTTCTCATAAGGTAAAGGCTATCATCTCTTTCAAGCATGTAGTGAATGTTTTCTATGGTAGGAATTATAGTGGTTGAAATTTTTTTGAGACTTATTTGATGTTGTAAGTTTACTAGATCCTCATGAATTTGAATTATGTTTTCTTGTGGGATCCTATCATTCTTTAGTTCATCTTGTGTACTATCTGAAGACAAAGAGTTACTAAGGGTATTATCCATGCCTAGTGTATTAGTGTCAATACTAGGAGTGGAAGCTCTAGATAACCCAAGATCCACAATAATTATGTTATCATGAGATGACATGAGTCTTGAACTTCTTCTCACTAAAATATTAGCAATAGGACACCAAAAACTCATGCAAATCCTACTAAATGTGGGGTGAATGCAAATGCAATGTAAGATAACAAGAATGAAATGCCTATAACTGAAACTTTGGAAAGTAAAATAGAAATGTAGAAACAACAAATAGAAACTTAGAAAATGAAGACTGAATGCCAAAAAATGAAATGAAAATTATGCAAAGGGACTGATTCACCCTAAGTGGAAAATGAGTCTAGGGACTATTTTTTTTGAAAACTTTCAAAATTTTTAAATTGGATTTTATGATTTTTATGTTTTTTGATTCAAATCTAAGATATAAATACATAAATTTACTAATTTTCAATGAAATTAAGATTCAATTATGCTAGCTAAATGATCTTTTCACTAATGCAAATTTTGAAACCCTAGAATGCAAATTAAATAGGGAAAAATGTAATGCAATGATAATGCAAGCTAATTCTAGGATGTAAATGCACTCCAAATTAGAATTATGTTGTCCTAAAGGTGGGTTCACCAAAATGTAACCTCTAAAAATGTAATATATGTGTGGTGTGTGGGGAAAACATGGTTTTAGAGTGCTTCCAACTTTACCAAGGTTTCACCCAAGGATAACACTTGAGATTTCAATGCAAAGAAGATTGAAATCTAGCAATAGGGTTGACCTAGGGGTTGAATATAGAAAAAAGGGGATTAACTACCAAGTGTAAACTTGGAAAAGACAATGTTGGAAAACACTGTGATATGTAAAATGATCTAGAAATGCAAGCAAAATGTAATAGAAAAATATGAAACTAGAAATGTGCAATTGGGATATTGAAGAAGACACGATGGAGCTTTGGTATCCTAAGAAAATTGATGTTGAAGCCAATTAAGACTCATAAGCCAAGTTGGGTGAATTGGTCTAATCTTGAGTAAACTATGCCAAAATAGGTTTCAGACAAATGGGTACTCAGATTTGCAAAAATCTTCTTCAGGCCTATATAGTGGGACTTGTTTGCCAATAGTGGCGAATCATTCCACTTCTATTTTTTCTAGAAATTCTGAAGTGGACTTTGTGCTTCTCAATCTACTCTTCTATTCTTGATTCAGATCTAAGTCCGAAACTATAAAACCCAGCCTATAAACCTCCTCCAAGCTTCTCCTAAGACTTAGTGACAATTTTGATAATTTTGACAACTTGGAGAGCTTTGATAACTTTTCTCCACATAACTCCTTAGAAAATATACAATCTAGCTCTTCCAATCACACACAAGAAGGGGGAAAATTGTTGTGGGGTTGTGAATAGGGGTTTTCCTTGGTCAAACCCTTATTGGTAATTAAACCCTTGAAAAAAATTGAAAAAAAAATAGATAATGATGAATGAACAAAAGACAATGTTACAACTCATGAAACCCTTGCAATGAGCTACTAAAAACATGTAAGTAATGGCTCCAATGGATGTAGACTTGGACTCTAGCTTGATGTAGATAGATCTTGAATGTAATGCTCACTTGAATCACACAATCTTAAATCAAAATTGTTAGCTCTAAAACAACACGATGCAAACAATCCTTGACATGATTATTGACACTTGAAAATGCTCTTGAATGCTTGATAATATGCCCTTGAATTTTTTTGAATTCTCTTGTGAATGCTCAAATGATCTTGTAAACTATATGCATGAATACTTGAATGGTAGGTATGAAAATGAGAGAAAGAACCTTGTATTTATACTTAATTATGCAATAATTACTAAAATTACAACACTTTAGGCCAACCTTAGATCTTGGAGAATAAAAACCCGCCAGAAATTTAAATTAAATTTAAATTTTGAGCTAAAGGGGACTCATTCCCCAACCTAGGTGAATGGGTCCCACCTAAGGGGACTCATTCTCCCAAAATGGTGAATGAGTCCCACCTTAGGAATTTAAGGTGGGTTTCAGGATTTTAATGTTTTAAATGACATTTTTCAATATTATTCTCAAAAATACACATAAATAAGGAATATGGATGTAAAATGGGGCAAATTAAAGCATAAGAAAGCCCAATTATTAATGAAAAACCTAGAAAAGTGTGAAAGTGTGTTACAACACTTAGGTAAGGTACCATTTGAATCCTTTTAGTTCACAAGGTCCCAAGACTTAATGTCAATGTGTTATCCACATTGTAACATTAAGCCAAAATTACAAAGAGGGCCCAAATAAGTTAGAAAATGTAGAAGGGTTACTTTTTCGGTGACTCTAGTTTGCAACACCTTATTGCAAGGGTTTGGTGAGTTGCAACATTTTCTTTTGTTCATTAATAATTCTCTTTCCATATTTCATTCTATTTCAATTTTTAATTACCAAAAAGGGGTTTGACCAAGGAAACCCCCTATTCACTAACCCCCACAACATTTTTACCTCTTCTTGTGTGTGATTTGTAGGTCTAGGTTGCAGATTTTCCAAGAAGCAAAAGTGGAGAAAAGTTGTCAAGTCCCTAAAAGTTTTCAAAGTTGTCGTCAAGCCTTGGAAAAGCTTGGTGAAGACCTACAAGTGGAATTTTGTACTTTCAAATTTAAAAACTATTCAAGAAGAATAGAGTAGAATGAGAGGCACAAAATCCACTTCAAAATTTCCAAAAAAGGAGTGCAATAATTTTCCACTATTGGTGAATGTGTCCCAATGAGCAGGCCTGAACAAGAGTTTTACAGATTTGGATACCCTTTTGGCTCAAAATTTCTCTAATGCATTTTCCTAGAAGCTTGATTGATTCACCTAGGCTAGTGTATGAGTCCTAATCAACTTCAACAATATATTTTTTAGTGACCTAGACCTCCATTTTTCCTTCTTCAGTCTTTTAGGTCCACAAATTTTTTTCATAGATTTTTAGTACAATTTTTTTATCTTTTTAGGTCATTTAGAATTTTTTTTCATATCACATTTTGGGGTGATCCCATAGTAGTAGTTTACAATTTTTGGCCAAACTGGACACAAATAGATTTTTTAAACTAAATCTTCCCTTTCGGGAACCTATAGCAGCTAAACCGTGAGGAATTTGAAGATGATGCAAACTAGAGTTTCGTGAATTTTTTTCTATAGATTCTAACTATATTTTTTTCAAAAATTTTGGAATTATATTGCACTTCTTTTTCCATCTCCCTCGAAAACTAGTTTTTTTTTTTAAGAAAACAACTTTTCAAAAAAGTGACACTCACCGTATAATGCATAACTTTTTTTCCATGAAGGATAAAGTTCTAATTATTTTGAATTTAAATTTTTAACTACAATATCTAGTGCTTCCACTTGGTTAGATAGTTTTTTTATTGAAAATTTGTTCTTTAATCAAGTTTTGAAGTCAAACCAATTACAATTTAGACAGCGCGACTGTATAATGCATAACTTTTTTTGTATGTATCAAAATTATTTTTTGTTTTTTTGGATCAAGGACTCCAATATCTGGTGCACTCATATTTAAAAAAAAAATGATAATCTTCTATTTTTCCACATGTGTAGAACAAAGAGCTTGATTTTTAGTGAAAAGCCTACATTCACAAGAAATAAAAAATAAATATAATGATCAAATTAAATTTAATTAAAATTATGCTTTTTTTGAAGCCTATAATAAGGACTACATACTTACAAAAAAATAAAAAATTAAATGAATTCATTTGATCCCCCAAAAAGTAAATCAAAAATGGTTTTTTATCAGCATTGTGATAGGTGTAAAGGAGACTCCGTTATAGGTATGGTTTAAAACTAGCGGGGTTCTATCCAAGGGGGATTGGTCTAAGGTGGTTTGATCAAAGCCTATTGAATTTGAATCCTTTAAATGAAAATTTTCAAGGCTTGAATCATTATATTTTCTAAAAATATGTGATTTCAACAAAAATCAAGATCTCCATGAAAGTGTAAACCACTATTGTGGCAACACCCTTTGTTTTCTAATTCATTATCTTTTCCAAGTTTACACTTGGTGGGGAACCCTTCATTATACATCATTCAATCCCTAGAACATTCCCTTTACCAGGTTTCAATCTTCTTTGCATGGAAATCTCAAGGGTTTGTTCTCGAGTGAATGGTTGAAAACTATTGTCTCTCCTTTTAGGCCCAAAACCCTAGAAGTGAAAGAGAGCCCCCCACACACAAATTTATTTTTTCATTTTGGTGAACCTGCATTTAGAGCATCATATTTCTAATTTGGAGTTCATTTACATCGTAGATTTAACATTGCATTGCATTTTGCATTTGTTAATTTGCATTCTTGGGTTTCAATTCTTGCATTAGTGAAAAGCTAATTTAGCTTGCATTATTTCACTTAAATTCCTTAAAAAATAGTAAAATTCTACATTTGCATCTTAGGTTTACATCAGAAAACATAAAAAGCATAAAATTCAATTAAAAAATTTTGAATTTTTTTTAAAAATTAGTACCTAGACTCATTTCCCACCTTTGGCGAATAAGTCCCATTGCATATTTTTCACTATATTTTTTGGCATTTTCAGTTTAGTTTCTGAGTATTTGTTGTTGTAGTTATCTCTCTGTTTGAGTTTATAGATTTTTTGTTTCATTCAATTCATTGCATTTAGCATATATTTATTCATCTTGTTCATTTCTTAAGATCAAAATTACATTTACAACATTGTTGCATAGTTTAGCATCTAAAATTTGCATCATGGATACATCTTTTACTAAGCTTTGGATGTAATTAAATTCCTTGGTGGATGTGTCAATTTTTACCTTTGGAAATGACCTTAATAACATTGAACTCTCTCATGCTCACTCAACTCCTAACACATGTCCTCCTTGTGATGTTGATGTCATTGGAGAAGATGATGACAACATGAATAAGTTCCTAAATGATTGTCTTGACAACCTTGAACTGAATGCATCCTTTGATCCATCCATGAACCAACCAAATCCTCCTACCATACCACCTCTTGATATGTTTGGTTACTTACATCCTGAAAAAATAAATTGAACCTAATTTCCCTACAATAGGTGAACCTAGTTCTTCTAGACAAACAACCAGTCAACCATTTTATGATAACAATGTAACAAATACTCACATTAACCTTGAAGAAAAATATGGAAAAGGTTTCACAATCTTGAGCAAACAAGGATGTGACACAACAAGTGAACATGAAATTCATCAACTCTTAGAGAAAATACCAATGGATGAAAACATAAATGGGTTAGGATATCAAGATCCCTCTTGTAACAGAAATCCTCCTAGAGAATATCTAAGGCTCTGAGATGAAGGTATGGTGATCTTTGATTCCCCTCCTAATCTATATTTCCTTCTCCCTAAAGAGAAACCAATCACTCATAACAATGACAAGGATCATAGGATCACCTTAGGTCCTCCTCCTTTGCATTCAACTAAAGAAAAAGGTGAATCTAGCAAACACAAGAGGCCTTGCAAGCTAAAAATACTAAAGTCTCCTCACCCACCACCCAAAAGTGAATGACAATTACAATTGCTTTTGAAAAAAGAATTGATAACATTACCACATATGAATTGATTAATTATATATCCTAAAGATGCAAAAATTCTACACTATGCATATCATCATATTCTTGGACATAGTATAGATGAATGTTGTGCATTCTAGTTAATATTGAAAAACTTTCACTTTGATGGAAATGATTTCCATCATGTGATTTCCTAGTTTTCTATTGTTTCACCCCTTGTCATGAAATAGTTGTAGAATATTCCATTCTCACTATTACATGACCTTTCCAATCACCTACCTTGGCTCATTCTTGTCTTACACTCAGTGGGGACAAGTAATTGTTATCCATGTCCTAGTAATGCATTTGTCATCGTCCCTTTAGTTTGTCATTCACCTTCCACTTATAGAGGCTGAGATTAGGAGGTGAATGAATTTATTATAGGCTAAATCACATTTTCCTCACTATTCTCTTGATTTTTTCTTTTTATTTTGTGTTATTGAATGTGCATGATGTGATCCCTTATGACATTCTATTTGATGTTCTCTCTCTCTTTGTGGCATTCCTCTATTTATACCTTCATTCTTCTATATGTTGTGCATCATTTTCACTTTTTCTTTTCCATTTTTCTTGTATTTTCCTTTTGGGGATGATGCAAGGCATCAATACATTCATGTCTCCTTCATGTTGACCCAAAATATTTTCATTTCTCTTTCACTTTTTCTTTTTCATTTGTCTTTTGTTTTCCTTTTGGGGATGATGCAATGCATCAAGACACCCTATGTCTCTTCCATGTTGACCCAAATGATTTTTCTTTTTTTTCTCTCTCTTTGTGTCATTCTTCTAGTTCTATGTGTATTTAGGGGATGATGGAAATTCCAAGATCTCTAAAAAAAACTTTGCAACAAAGAACATACTAACACCAAATCTACAGATCTCAGATTATGTGTTTGGTGTTTTCATTTTTGGGAAAACCGCTTTCTTTTCTTTTTCTCTTGCATAACACAATTTTACTTAGAAACATATGACTTGGCATAAGAACTTTCCAAGTTGGATCTCATGTCTTCTTTATTGTTTGCATTTTTCATTTGCTACTTTAAAGTAATTGCTCATAGTATGGTGTTCAATAATTTATTTAAAGTGGGGGCATACATTAGCATTATTCATTTGCAATTTTTCCTTTTTCTCTGTTATTAGTGTAGCCTTCTTACTTCATACGATGCATTTTTCACTTTGTGGATAACGTTGGGTGTGATGTACTTCAAGAGCATGATCTCTCTTAGCATATTACATTCCTCTTAGTGGCTTGATGTGAAACACTCCATCCTCTAATTTGTGAATTTTCTGTTCTCTGATTGGTCCTCTGTTGGAGACATTAGGCACAATGTTCCCTAAGTTAAATACCTCACATGAACTAAGAAATAATTCTTTGAACATTTCCTATTTTTCATTTTGCATTTTTTGTTATATTTCCACCTTACATAACATAGTTTGCATGCCTATGGAGCCATCATATTTGTTCATGAGCTCCAAGCATACAAAGTTTTTCTTATCTCATGAAGCTCAAAAATTTATTATTGTGTGGCACCTTATTAAGGTTATCAAGTGGTATAACTATGGTATCATTGAGTGGGAAGCCCAATCTAAGGCATGAATTTCCCCATAGCCACTTGTGTGTGTGTGAGTGCATACCAACTATGAGTGTATGTTTCTCACCTTGTAGGACTTCTCACCCAATGCACAACCAAGATTTTTGTCACCTCAGAGTATGTGTTTTTCTAGGCAAATGACCTAGATCTAAACCACATGAGATGGAAAAATGGTCGAAGCTTGATCTAATTCTTTTTTTATTTTCTTTTCTATTTTTCATCTTTGGTAGTGTATGATTGGCCTTATCATTGTTATTTATATCGGTTTCATGTGTGTTCCTTTGTGGTCATGTTGGTTTGCCATGGGATCTTGGTCCTAGGGGGTTGATCACCCCTCATGATTATTGTCATCTCATCTTGCTAGCATTGGCTCATTGGAACCCCTCTTGGTGCATGCTTTTTTACTTTAGTGTGAGTTTGAAGTAGGTTCATCCTCTGACTAAAGTGTGGCCTAAATGTAGTGTCAAAAAATTGGTCATGTGACATTTCTTGCACTCGTTTGGGTCCTCCTTGTGATTTTTTTCTTAATGTTTCCTTAATTTAGTGTTGTAATGTGGATAACACATTCACATTAGGTCTTGGGCCCCCGCAAACTAATGTAATTTTATGGTGCCTTGCAAAATTATCGTAAAGTTTTGTAACACACTTTCATGCTTTTTTAGGGTTTTATAAATTAACTAAGCATAATGAACATAATGTTAATCATAATTAATCTTATCCTTTCCTTATTTGGATTGTTGTAAAGTGTTGTAACACACTTTCACATTCCACTAGGGTTTTCATTAATAATTTGGCTTTCTTATGCTTTAATTGGCCCTATTTTGCATCCACAAGACTCACTTAATGCATATTTTTGAGGATAATCCCTACACCAATCAGTAACCAATCAAAATTTAGGTGTTCCTAGCTTGTGTGGCCTAGATTTAGTGTCTAGGACTCATTCTCCACCTTGGGTGAATGAGTCCCACCTAGGTCTTTTTGGCCCCAATGTAGGTTTTACACACTTCTAAATAATTTTGAATTTTCGTCCCATACATTATGTGTGACGGGACTCATTCACCACCTTGGGAAAATGAGTCTCATGTAACCAAAATTAAAATTTAAATCAAATTTTTGGTGAGTTATTCCCCCAGATCTAATGTTGGCTTATAGTGTTGTAATTTCGAGATTTTTTGCATAATTGAGTATAAATAAAAGGATCTTTTTCTCATTTCATCCTATCAAGCAATCAAGTCACCTAGCACTCTAGAGTTCACAAGAGAATTTAAGGAATTTCAAGGGCATATTTTCAAGCATTCAAGATCATCTTCAAGTATCAATCATCATGTCAAAGATTGCTTGCATCATGTTTTTTTAGAACTAACAACTGTAATGTAGGGTTTATGTTTCAAGCAAGTGCTTCATTCAAGATCTATAAACATCAAGCTAGATTCCAATTCTACATCCATTAGAGATATTACTTGCATGTTTGCAGTGGCTTATTGCAAGGGTTTGGTGAGTTGCAAAATTTTCTTTTGTTCATTCATCATTCTCTTTCCATATTCATTGTATTTCAAGGTTTAATTAAAAACAAGGGGTTTGACCAAAGAAAACCCCTATTCACTAACCCCACAATTTTTTTTCCCTCTTCTTGTGTGTGATTTTTAGGTATATGTTGTAGATTTTACAAGAAGCAAAAGTGGAGAAAAGTTGTCAAAGTTGTCATCAATCCTTGGGGAAGCTTGGAGAAGACCTACAAGTGGAATTATGTAGTTTTAGATTTGGAAACCTGTCAGGAAGAATAGAGCAAATCAAGAGGCACATAATCCAATTCAAAATTTCCTTAAAATTAGGAGTGGACTCATTGGTCACTATTGGTGAATGAATTCCATTGTCCTTTCTTGAATAATGTTTTTACAGATTTGGTTATGCTTTTCGCTGAAACCTTCTCTTGTGCATTTTCCCAGAAACTGGACTGATTCACCCAGCCTGGTGTATGAGTCATAGTTAGCTTCAACAGTAGAGTTTTTAGTGACCTAGACCTCCATTCTACCTTCTTCAGTATTCTTGGTGCACACTTTCTATTTCATAGCTTTTTAGTATAGTTTTTCTATCTTTCTTAGGTCATTTAGCATTTATTTGCATCACATTGTGTTTTCCAATTCATTGGCTTTTCTTTGTTTACACTTGGTGGTGAACCCTTCATTATACATCATTAAATCCCTAGAACCTTCCCTTTCCTAGGTTTTAATCTCCTTTTCATTTAAATCTTGAGGGTTTTTTCTTGAGTGAAAGGTTGAAAATTTTCCTCTCTCCTTTTAGGTCTAAAACCCTAGAAGTGAAAGAGAGTCCCCCCACACACAATTTTCTTTTTTTCAATTGCATTGGTTGTATTATTGACATTAGTTTTCAGCACTCTAGAGGAATGTTACATTATTTTTGGGAATTGGTTGTCATTGTTAACAAAATTCATTTTGGGTTGTCATTTATGTATAATGATATGGTGTTGATGTTTATGTCATACCTTGTTTGATAATAAACAAAAATGTCTTGAGTATGGTTTTTGTCAGTAGAGTTGATTTCATGATGATATATTAAGATGAGAATTACAACTAATATTCATAGTGGAGAGATGTTGTTGATTGTCTCTAGTACATTTTATTCTCTCTACTATTGTTCCTTTTGAAGTATGTGTTACTACAAGGAAGATCTCACCTTCAAAACTTCGTACAAGTTTTTTTTCTAGGAAGTTGTGTTGAAGAATGTATGAGAGAATGCTCTACATTCATCCACTCTTGAAGATATTCTCTTGCATCTTTGGATTTAGTGTTTATGCTCTATGGATGTTTCACTCCTATCATTTTAGGTCACCTGTATTGTGGAGGAGATTTTTGTTAATTGCATAAGTTTGGCAGTGTTGTTGGTTGTCTAGATTGGTCCTAAAAATTCTATGTATTTCTCTACATTGATGTCTTTTCTCTTGTAGGATGGTGATTGTGTTCTCAATGATTGTGTAGTTTCTTATTTTAGTTTTCATGTGTTGAAGTAGTCTATAATTTGATCTGTTAATGTTATATATCATGGTTGTGCATTATGTGCTCTAGTTATGAAGTGCTCTACACTTTTTTTCTTTACAGTAGTTGTTTGTGGCATGAAAGTATAAAATAATTTTTTGGAAGTGTTTCTAGATATTCATGGAACATCTATTTTTGATCTGCATATCAATGGTTGATCTCTTCTAGTGTTGTATTATGTTTGAGTTGGTCTTTTGGGTAATTTTTGGATATTTGGTTGACAGGGCTTGTTCTCTTTCTTGCATTGTGTGCTTAGGGGTTTGTACCAACATATTAAGTGGTGTTAAGATGGATTTGAGTCTTGGCCTATCATTTTGAGAATCATACTAAGTAAATTTCAATTGCAAGTGTGTTTTTGGGTTGACTGGTATTGTGCTACACATTTCATCTACATGTTTCCTTGTTGCCAACTTAGGTTTATGTGTGCCAGTGTGTGAACTATTTTGGATTTGATTGGAAGATGTAATAAGGTTGCTTTTGGTCCTCTCTATATTTTGTATAGGACTGCATTTTCCTTTTGTGGCTGACTTGTTGAATTTTTTATCTTTCTTCTAGCTAACCTAATTGATATTGTGTTAAGTTGTGGAGGATATAAATTTAAGATCTAACAAGTTGCAAAGTGAGTATGTGGAGTGTATTAAATATATCAAAAAAGAAGTGTGAGTGTGTGGAAGATAGATCAATTGTTCTTCAATGTGTCAATCACTAGAGTGTATTGTTGACATATGTTATAAATTATAAATCTTCATGTATCCTACTTTGAGATAGTGAATCTCATCAAGTCCTTGTATATTTCCCTAGAGGTGTGTGCTTCAATTTGTAATTTTCTAATATCTTATCCTAAGGTTTTATGCCTTATTTTGCAAGTTTATTGGTAGTGAGCTTCATATATTGTGAGTTAACTCTCACTGTGGTTTTTCCTTGTAAATTTGGTGTTATCTTCTGGATGTGTATTCCTTGTTCCATTTTTATTTTTGTTAATCTACTTAAGGATTGAATTTCTATATCTTTGATTGTTGAGGGTTGTTGACCATACGAAGGAACTAAATTGCTATATCTTTCTTTGTTCTTGGTTTGTTTAAGGGTTTCTAATTTGATAACAAAGTTTTAGTTTTTTAAAGGGTTTATATTTTGAAAAGACCAATCCACCCCCCCACTCTCAGTCTCTAGGTGTGTTGAACAATTTTTATTAGATCCAAGTTCCTCTGAAGAAGCTTAACCACTTGAGGAAAATTTTCAAGATGGAACTTGGTGGAGCTTACAAAGGTAGTAGGTTTGATGGAACAAAAATTAAACCTTCTAGATGTTGTGAATGTGATGCCATCTAAACTCTCTAGGGTTTGGTGTTTGACAATCTATCGAGGATAGTTATAATACTCTTACTAGTCCTCCTATAGATCTAGCTAAGATCAAGTTGCATGAGAACAATTTCAAGGATAAGAATGCTATCTTGTGTGGGTTAGAGCTGATTCAAAACTTTTGAAAATGATGAATTTAAGTTATTTTATGGATGTTTTGGGAAAATGTATTAGCATATATGAAGGAGACAATAAAGTAAAGAAAACCAATATGCAACTTTTTAAGAGAAAATTAAGACCCTAAGAATGACAAAGGACAAATACATTGCAAGTTATATGCTTTGGGTGAATGAAGTAGGTACTGACATCACAAGTCTTGGTGGAGAATTAAAATAATATGATATTGTGAAGAAGGTTCTGAGATCTCTCCCTGAATCTTATATTCATAAGGTATCTACTATTGAAGAATCTAAGGAATTGGATCAATATTCTATAGATGAAATATTTGATGCTCTCATAGCCATTGAAATGAGAGAATTTGAAAAAGATGTTCCAAAGAAGGAAGTATCATTTAAATACAATAAAAATATACAACATGAATCTATGGATTAGAATGATGAGTTTGATAAAGTTGAAGAAAAAATTGTAAGAATATTGAAGAGAGGCATTGAAAAATACAAAGGTAAGATACGCTTCAAGTGTTTCAATTGTGGAAGGATTGGTCATTTTGCATCTAAATTTTCCTTATAAAAAATTAGATGATATTAATGAAAGAGAGAAGGTTGAGTTTATATTCCAAGGCAAAAAGGTTTCTCAAAATATGATGATAGTGATTCAAATGATGAAATCCTATTCATGTATTTGAAATATTAAAGGGAAAATATGGGACAAAGTAAGAGGTCTAGTACTTTGCAAGTTGATCAAAATAATTAAATATCTATGGTTGTGGGGACCATGTTTCATGCAAAGGAAGAAGAAAACTCTTAGGTGATTGAAAACAGTTTCTCTAACCATATGACTAGTGACAAGAGTAGGTTCATTAGTCTTAATAAGGTTAATGGTGGAGCTATTAAGTTTGGTGGTGATGAGTCAGAAAAAATCTATAGAAAGGGTGCTTTAAAATTTTATGGAAAGAATAGGACTAAGGATGTCCTCCATATCAAAGGTCTAAAACATAATCTTCTCATTGTCAATCAGATGTGCAACAAGGGATAGAATATTTCATTTCATGCAAATGGTTGTGATATTAGGAAGGAAAGGTCCAAAATACTAGTTACAAAATGAACTAGGACAAATGGAAATTTCTATCATCTAAAGGAGGCTAAGAATAGGACTAAAGATGTACTCCATATCAAAGGTCTAAAACATAATCTTCTTATTTTCAATAAGATGTGCAACAAGGGATACAATCTTGCATTTGATGCAAATGGTTGTGATATTAGGAAGGCAAGGTCCAAAATACTGGTTACAAAATGAACTAGGACAAATGGAAATGGCTATCATCTAAAGGAGGCTAATGGAAAAATATGCTTGTTGGTTCAATCTAGAGAGTGTTTGTTGTGGCACAAAAGGATGGGACACATCAAATTTGACAATATGGTAAAGATTAGTTCCTCTCATTCTATTAGAGATATTCCTAAAATAATGAATCTTTCAAATTCTTGATGTGAGGAGTGTCAAATGGGAAAGAAAAGAAGGACAAGTTTCAATAGCAAGGAGTGCTCTCCTACAATGCCATTGGAGATAATTTACACTAACCTATGTGGACCTACACGAAGGAGTCAAAAAGGTGAAAATTATTTCATCTTTCTTATTGATGATTACACTAGAATGACTTGGGTTACTTTTAAAATCTTCAAATAAAAAGTAGAGAATGAGATGGATGTTAAGCTCAAATACAAAAGGTGAATTTACCTCAAATGAACTTGTATTTTTTGTGAATATCATGGTATTAGGATACATCTATCTAATCCTAGGACCACTCAATAAAATGGGGTAGTGGAAAGGAAGAATTTGATAGTACAAGAGATGGCTAGGGTTATGTTGAAAGATGTTGATTTTCCTGATATGTATTGGAAGGAAGCACTATACTATTTATTTGCTTAATAGAGTTTATTTTAGGGTCAATAACACTAATAACCCTTATGAGTTGTGGTATGGAAGACCTCCCACTATCAAATAATTCAAATTTTTTGGTAATAAATGTTATATCAAGACATATGAGGAAGACCTTGGAAATTTTGATTCAAGGTGTGATAAAGGGATCTTTCTTTGCTACTCAGGTAGAAGAAAGGCATACAAATGTTACAACAAAAGATTGGGAAATATGATTGAAAGCATAATTGTTATGGTAGATGAAGATTTGTGTCAAATATCACAAGAACTAGAGGTTTTTGGATGTAATATACCTCCTTGGATTGAAGAAGAAGAAGTGAAAGAAGAGAAGGATCAAAAACTCCAAGAAAATATGTTCAAAAGAAATATTTGGTAGATCAAGTTATTGGAGACAATAATGAAGTTGTGCTGACTAGGAGAAGGTTTGCAAAAAAAAAAGTGAGAAAGTAAATGTGTGTTTACTATCAAAGGTGGAGCCTAAGAACTTTTGTGATACTAGAAAATATGATGGTTGGATAAAGGTAATGAAAGAGGAAGTGGATCAGATAAAAAAGAATTAGATATGTGAATTTCTTCCCAAACCAGCTAATAAGAATGTTATAGGAACAAAGTGGTTGTTCCATAACAATGTGAATGAATATGGTGAAGTTGTGAGGAACATTTAAAAAGATTGGTATGCAATGGTTATTCACAAGTTAAAGGTATTGATTTTAAGGAGAATTTTTCTCTGGTAGCTAGAATGGAGTAAATAAGAATATTTATTGCCTTTGTTGCTCATAAGAACTTAAAATTATATCAAATGGATATCAAGTTAGCCTTCTTGAATGGTGATTTAGGGGAAGAGGTATATATTGAGTAACCAAATGGTTTCTATTTATTATAAGATTTGGATATGGTGTGCGGACTCAATAAAGCTTTGTATGGACTCAAGTAAGCTCTTAGAGCTTAGTATGCTCAGTTGGATAAGTACTTAATTCAACAAGAATTCAAGAAAGGTACTGTAGATAGTCATGTTTGCTTTAAGGTTCAAGAAGAAAAGTTGTTGATTATGGTTGTATATATTGATGATATCATCTTTGGTGGCAATGATGATATGTGTTAGAGGTTTGCAAAAGTGATGAAGAAAGAGTTTGAGATGTCTATGATTGGTGAGTTGTCATTTTTCCTTTGTCTTCAAATTATTCAACTAGGTGATGGAATCTTTATTTCTCATGCTAAGTATGTAAAGGAGACATTGAAATTTTTTGGCATGGAGGATTCCAAATAAGTAGGTACTCCTATGGTTATTGGTTATCATTTAAGCAAGATTGGTGAGTCTCTAGAGGTTGATCAGGCTCTTTATAGGACTATGACTAGAGGTTTGTTGTACTTGACTACTTCTAGGCCTGATTTTATGCATGCATTATGTTTGGTTTCCAGGTTTCAAACTAATCCTAATAAATCTCATGAGAAAGTTGTGAAAATAATATTCAAGTATTTTAAGGGAACTTCAAATTATGTTTTATTGTATAATAAGGATGATATTTTTTCTCTGAGTGCTTATATTGATGCTAACTAGGTAGGATGTGTGGATTACTATAGAAGTATTAGTGGAAGTAAATTCCTTCTCATGATAAGTATGTAAAGGAGACATTGAAAAAAGTTTGGCATGGAGGATTCCAAACTAGTAGGTACTCCTATGGTTACTGGTTGTCACTTAATCAAGATTGGTGAGTCTCCAGAGGTTGATCAAACTATTTATAGGTCTATGAATAGAAGTTTATTGTAATTGACTACTTATAGACCTGATTTTATGCATGCATTATGTTTGGTTGCCAAGTTTCAAACTAATCCTAAGCAATATCATGAGAAAGATGTGAAAACAATATTCGAGTATTTTAAGGGAACTTTGAATTATGTTTTATTGTATAATAATGATGATATTTTTTCTTTGAGTATTTATACTGATGCTAATTGGGTAGGATGTGTGGATGAACAGAGAAGTACTAGTGGAATCGAATTATTCTTGGGAGATAGATTATTCTCTTGGCTCACTAAGAAGTATCACTTAGTGTCCTTATCCATAGTAGAAGATGAATACATTTTTGCAACATCTTTCTACACCCAGGTACTTTGGATGAGGTAGAATTTAAAGGATATAAAGGTGTTTTATGATGAAAAAATTCCTATATTGTGTGATAATACCAATGCAATTAACATTTCCAAGAATTTGGTAGTACATTCAAGAACCAAACACATTTCTATCCAGTATCACTTTCTAAGTGAGAAGGTTGTAAGACAAGAAGTTTTATTTGAGTATGTTCCTACTAAAGATAAGATTGTAGATATCTTCACTAAGGTTCCTTTAAAGGATACTTTTGAGTATCTCTAGCAAGAGTTAGAGGTTATTTCCCCTCCTTGTTCTAACTAGATGTATAATTGGTGCATATATCTAGGGGAGAAATTCATGTCGTATCTTTTTCTCCTAGATTAATGTGTGATACCTCTTAGGGTGTAGGTAGTTGGTTGATTGTTATTGTTAGGGGGAGTTGGTATGATTACTTGAATAAAATGTGAAAATATTGAGCATGTGCATTTGTTGGTCAAAGGGGGAGAATGTGTTGTTTTTTTAATTAAATACCTTTTTACCTTTGTGCTTGAAGCTATAGAGTGTGCTATTTCTTTTAATTTGCAGGTGTTTGTGGCCCTTTATCCTTGATTTCAAAGGGGGAGAGTGAGAAATTGTGTGTTTTCATCAATGCCAAAGGGGGAGATTGTTGTTATTGATTATCATTGATGTCAATACTTGATAAGATTGTTGCAAGTTTGGCATTGGCTATCATTAATGAGTTGATTGTCATTGATGTGAACACTTGGTGAGATTTTTGCATTGATTGTATTATTGGAATTGTTTGTGAAGACTTGGGAATATTGTTACATTATTTTTTGGAATTGGTTTTCATTGTTGATAGCATTTAGTTTGGGTTTTTGTTGATGTATGATGATATGGTGTTGATGTTCATGTCATGCCTTGTTTGATGATAAGTAAAAATTTCTTGAGTATGGCTAATGCCAATAGAGTTGATTTCATGATGATAAATTATGATGAGGATAAAAAGTAATATTTATTGTGGAGAGATTTTGTTGATGGTCTCTATTACATTGTATAATATCTCCTATTGTTCTTTTTTAAGTATGTGTTTCTACAAGAAATTTTTGGCCTCCACAAGTTGGTGAAAGTTTATGTTCTAAGAAGTTGTGTTGAAGACTGTTTGGGAAAATGCTCCACATTCCTCTGAGGTTAAAAATATGGTCTTGTGGTTAGGGATTTTGTGTTTATGCTATTTGGATATTGTACTCCTATCTTTTTAGGTCACCTATGTTTCTAAGGAGCTTTCTATTAATTTTAGAAGGTTGGCAATGTTGTTGGTTTTTTGGATTGTTCTCAAAATGCTCCAAATTTATCTACATTGATTTCTCTACTCCCATGGTTCAGTCATGGTAGGAGGGTCCTCAAAGAGAATAGTCTAGACTATGCAGCAAGAGTTACACAAAAAAAGCCACACAAAATATGAAGGAAAGTGCAGATTCAAACATTCATATTACCAAAATTTTATTTACAATTAGTCGACAACATCTGGGTTCATAGATTGGGCTCATAGGCTCGATAAAACATGCTTGAAATACAATATTCCTATATTCTCCTTAATACGAGCATAAATCTTATATGTCAAATCCCATATTCATCTACTTACCCATCTAATGATTTTTTAAAATAATTTATATCACGTCCTGAGATCTAGAATCTTCCACATTGGCCAAAGATCATTACAATCTTCAATGAAGAAAACGTAACCTATGCATGAAATAAGTCAGCCTTAAATTTGAATTTCTCCTCAATAGGTGCATAGAATGAAGTGTGGACCTAAATTAAGGTCAAGGAAACTCCACATAACAATTCAAAACACATTGTGAGGATCTGCAAGTTATAGGAAGGATCCAAAATAGACAAAACTAGTCGTTAGGCTTGAAACTACTTTGGTTCTTGGTCATAGAAACTCACTTAATCCATAAGTGATAACTTGCCAAAAAAAGATCCAATTGTTCTAAAATCTTGGAATAAGGGAAAATGAACATGTCCACGATGAAAACATAGATCTGCAAGGTTTGGTGAACAAATATGTTGAATCTACCAACTTGAACTGAATAAGAACTAAACAAGAACAAAACTGAAATGAAAATATTTTTAGTAGTCACAGTAGGAGGGTCCTCAAATGGAATAGTCTAGACCATGCAACAAGAGTTACACTATAAAATCCACACAAAATATGGAGGAAAATGTAGATAGAAGCATCCATATTACCAGAATTTTAGTTACAATTCCTTGACAAGATCTGGGTTCATAGATTGGGCTCACAGGCCTAATACAACATGCTTGAAACATAATATTCCTATATGCTCCTTAATACAAGAAAAAATATTACATATCAAATCCCATATTAATGTACTTACCCACCTAATGATTTGTTAAAATGATTTATATCATGTCCTGAGATCTAGAATCTTCTGCATTAGCCAAAGATCATTACAATCTCCAATGAAGGAAACATAACATGTGCATGAAATAGGTTGGCCTTAAATTTGAATTTCTCCTTAGCAAGTGCATAGAATGAAGTGTGGACCTAAATCAAGGTCAAGGAAACTCCATAGAACAATTCAGAACACATCACAAGGATCCACAAGTTATGGAAAGGATCCATACGAGAAAAAACTAGCCATTTGAAACTATTTTGGTGCTTGGTCGGCTTGAAACTATTTTGGTGCTTGGTCCTAGCAACTATCACTTAATGCAGAAGTGGTAACTTACTGAAAAAAGATCCAATTATTTTGATATTTTAGAATAAGGGAAAATGAACATGTCCATGATGAAAAAATAAATTTGCAAGGTTCCATAAACAAATATGTTGAATCTGCCTGCTTGAATTGAATAAGAACTGAACAAGAAAAAATTGAAATGAATTTTTTTTTGTTTGATACAAGATTGCAAAGAACCAAGGATGCTCCTACATTAGACATCCAAGGTTATTTGAAAAGTGAGTCCCTCACTTAGCTAGGGTGATAGGGAGGTTGGGTGAAACTTTCACAGTTTCATGCTCTATGTCTTGTTAGAAGACTTTCAAGGTGTTTTTCTCCATCAACTTAACCTATAGGTCCCCTTCTCATGTTTAGGTACCCTTGGTTCTCCTGGCCAACCCCACTATCAACACCTATTCAACCAACCAAGTCAAAATTGGTGTCAAAGCTCTAACTCTTCCTTAGCCTTTAATCTGCCCTAAAGACTAACAACACATCAACTCTCCATTAGACCTTTTCAGGGGTATAGACATGCCTTCAATAGTTTCCAACCATCCTCCTAGGGTTCCTGAAGTTTCACAACACTTCACCCTTTTCATCGCTTTCACAAACGCTCATCTAGGGTTAAAAAGGCTACTAGCCAAGAGCCCCAATTAGGCCTCCATCTTCGAGTAAACTAGTCTTTGCTCAAAAATATTTTAAGAACATCCCATCCTTTCTCTAAGGTCCTTGGTTCAATTGCACAACTCTCAAAGATTTTTGGGGTTTTGGGCCTTTATCAGTCGTACAAAGCCAAATCTTGAAAATGGGCATAAACTAGGGTTTTAAGCCATTTTCTTGTTGCCTTCAATCTATCAAGCCGTTTCACTCACCAAAAAAGTTAGTGGAACCTCCTCCTACTTACTAGACCTTGGTAAGACCTTTCCCTACCTTCTCAAATATGATTTTCAGCAAGAAACAATCACCCCTACAAGTTAAGTTCCTTACACTCCTTGTCTTCCCTAGCTGGGCTCTTCCTGGCTCGCCTAGTGCAAGATTTTGCTGACAACTCCCATGCTCACACCAACCCTAGAACCTACCATATGTACACACATGGAGTCTAGACACTATTCCCAAAAGTTCATACAATTTGTATGGTGGGAAAGTGGCCTAGCACTCCATTCTTTCCTGACTGTCTGGTTCAGACCAGTAACAGGGTTAAAATAAGAATATTTACAAATAGTGAATAAAAATGAATAAAGGAACTAAATAATGGCACACAAGCTTAGAAGACTAACAACACTACATCCTCTGTACAAAACAGTATTAAATTCAATCCATTAAAGCTCTTCCTTGAAGCAAAATCAAAAAATGTCTCACAAAACATTGTTTTACTTCCAATTCACAAAGTTTTCTCACAATGCTAAAGCTTCCAACCCTGCTCTCAAGTCGAGGCACACCTTAAATAGGGTTCCTCAATCAGTTATCTTCTTTGGCTGGACTTATTCATGACCTAATGGCCAAAGTTACAAAATCCACTGTGTTTTCCAACTTTTGCCAAATGTTAGCAACCTAAGCAAGATGAGTTACCAAACTCATCCATCCTTTCACTTCTTATTCTACTGATCACAATAGATCAAGACTTATTCATAAACCTCAAATGCTAACTAAATGGTCAGCATGACCTCAAAATAACACATCAAAACAAAATTTAACCTAGACTTCTTAAGTGCCTAGTGTTTCCTAGGTGATCCTACACCATTCTCCCCCTCCCTGCACAAACACTAAGGAATGTGAGGAGAGATTAGTGACACATCAATGCCCTACTTCTTAAACTCGGCTGCATCTACCCAAGTAGCCTCAGATTCATGTTTTTTCTTCCATTTGATAAGATGCTCCATGTACACCTTATGCCTTGCATATTTGCTCACTCTTGACTTCAAGATCCTTTCTGCTTGTAGCTTGTCTAGAGTAGGTAAGTCTATGTTGCTTACATCATTGAAAATATCCCTACTGTTCTACTCTAAATAATTGATTGATCCCTTATATTTGGTCAAATCAGCTACATTGAACACTGGTGAAATCCCTAAATCTGTAGGTAAATCCATCTTGTATGCATTTTTCCCATACTTGGCTAACACTTTGCATGGTCCCACTCTTTTCATCTACAATTTGGTTGATGTGCCCTTCTGCAACCTAGATTTTTTGAGGTGAACCATGACATAGTCTCCTACTACAAATTGCAAATCTTTTCTTATCAAATCTACCTTATCCTTCAACTTTTGTGTAGCCTCGGTGATGGTCTTCTTTACCTGGTCCTGAATCTCTTTCATGGTCTAAGTGAAGTCCTCTACATGTCCACTCCTATTCTCCATATCTCCTAGATCTCTGAGCTCACACACACCTCTTGGGTACATCCCATACACTATTTCAAAAGGGCTCTTCCCTGTAGTTCTGTTCACACTGTCATTGTATGCATACTCAGCCTATGATATGACCAAGTCCCATGTCTGTCCATACTCCTTGGTTAGGCATCTGAGAAGGTTACCTAACACCCTATTAACCACCTCTGTTTTACCATCAGTCTGAGGATGGTAAGCTGATCCAAAAGACACATTGGTACCTAATCTACCCCATAGAGTATTCCAAAAATGACTCATAAACTTCACATCCCTGTCCGATACAATGCTCAAAGGAAATCCATGGATCCTTACAATTTCCTTGAAGAAAAGATGAGCAATGTAACTAGCATCATGTGTGGTCTTGCAAGGAATAAAGTGACTCATTTTGCTAAACCTATCTACTACCACATAGACACTGTCAAACCCTATCTTAGTCTTGGGGATTCCTACCACAAAATCCATGCTGACACGCTCCCATGGTCTGTTGGGAATAGGTAGAGGTTGATACAAACCTGCATTGCTAGCTCCCCCTTTGGCTTTCATACAAACTCCACACTGTTCTACATGCCTCCTGACATCCCTTGGCAACTTGGGCCAATAATAGAACCTCTGCACTAGTTCCATTGTCTTGTTGATACCAAAATGACCACTAAGACTACCATTGTGTTTTTCTTGGATAAGATTCTCCCTCATAGAACCTTTTGGAACACACAACCGATTTCCCTTGAATAACAACCCATTTTGTAATGTATACTCTGAGTATTGGCTATGAAAATGGTTCTCAAAGTTAGAACATACCTTGTAAGCCTCTGAGAAGTCTTCATCTTCTCCATAGAGATCCTTGAAACTCTCTATCCCAATGCTCTTGATCTGTATCTCTTGCACTGTCAGCAACCTTCTACTTAGTGCATCTGCCACCTTGTTCAATTGTCCCTTTTTGTGCTTGATGGTGAAGATAAAAGCTTGGATGTATTCCATCCATTTCAGATGACTATTACTTAGCTTCTCTTGAGTGTTGATATAGCTAAGTGCCTGATTGTCAGTAAAGACTACAAAACTTTTGAGCAGTAGGTAATGCCTCCACTTCCTAAGTGACTGAACTAAAGCATACAGTTCTAGGTCATAGATAGAGTACTCTACCTTAGCTTCATTGAGCTTTTCACTAAAAAATGCTATAGGCTTGCCTTCTTGGCTTAGCACTCCTCCTACTGCAACTCCACTAGCATCACATTCCACAGTAAAAAACTTGTCAAAACTAGGTAACAAAAGTATAGGCTGAGTTGCCACTTCTTGTTTCAGTTTCTCAAAACCTTTCTCAGCTTCTTGAGTCCACTTAAACTTAGTTTTCAAACCACCTTTGATTGTGTCTAGGACTGGTACACATATGCCACTAAAGTTCCTTATGAATTTTCTATAAAATTGGGCTAATCTATGAAAACTTCTTACCTCTATCCCTGTGGTTGGTGTAGGCCAGTTTAGGATGGCTTCCACCTTGCTTGGGTCCATCTTCAATGATCCTTGGGATACTACAAACCCCAAGTACAAAAGCTCCTATTTGAAGAACTCACATTTCTCTAGATTGATGGCTAACTTCTCCTCTTGCAACCTTTTAAGAACCAACTCCACATGCTTTAGGTGTTCTTTTTTTGTCTTCCTAAAGATGAGTATATTATCAAGATATACCACCACAAATATCCTTGTAAAGTCTTTTAGCACTTCATTCATGAGTCTCATGAATGTGCTAGGGGCATAAGAGAGGCCAAATGGCATCACTCTCCACTCATACAACCCATCATTTGTCTTAAAAGTTGTCTTCCACTCATCTCCATCCTTGATTCTGATCTGATGGTATCCACTCTTGAGATCCAACTTAGTGAAGTATTGAGCTCCTCCAAGACAATCCATCAAGTCCTCAATTCTAGGAATAGGGAACCTATACATGATTGTGATTCTATTTATTTCCCTAGAATCAGTGCAAAGTCTCCACTTGCCTCCTTTCTTGGTTGCTAAGACCACAAGTACTGCACATGGGTTGATGCTCTTCCTAATCAATCATTGATCCAATAACTCCTACACTTGACTAGCTACCTCTAGGTTTTGATCTGGGGTAAGCTTGTAGGATTCTTTGTTTGGAAATGAAGCCCCTGGTATGAAGTCAATCTGATGACTAATGGCTCTCTTTGGAGGTAAGGTTGCTGGTGTTCCATCACTCACTATGTCCTTATACTTCTCAAGCAACTTCTGGACTACTCCGGGTATGACTATTTTCTCAGTCTTGTCCTCTCCCTTGGTTTGTACCATGAACACATATCCTTCACCTCCTTGATGTAGGTTGTTGATGAACTCTTTTCCACTGCTTAATAAGACACTAGGGGTCTTTGACTGTCCTTCTTCCTCATCTGATAGTGACTGCAACTTGAATGTTTTCCCTTCCTTCTTGAATGAGATAGTATTTGCCTTTCCATCATAGATGACACCTCTGTCATACTACTATGGTCTGCCCAATAGAATATGGCATGCATCCATGGGTAATACATCACAAATTAACTTGTCCTTGTATCCTCCAATGGAGAACTCCACTGTTGTCTGCTCATTGACAAGAACACTTTGTCCTTTGTTCAACCATGTTACCTTGTAGGGATTAGTGTGGGGTACCTTTTCCAACTTCAATTTCATCACTGCCTCCTCTGATATTATGTTGTTAGTAGACCCTAAGTCCACTATAACCTTACACACCTTTCCTAATATCTTAAACCTTACTCTAAATAAGGCTCTTCTCTGTTTTGGCTCTTCCTTGACTGGTTGTTTGATCAAAACTCTACTAAACAACAAATTCTCCCCCACTTTTGATTCAATGTGACTAACCTCTGGTGATTTGACACTCATGTTGTCCTCTTGTGCATATGCCACTCTCTTCTCAGTATTTGATGAAGATTCTTTCTCCAAGCACCTATAGGCTAGATGACCCACTTGACCACAATTATAACATTTCATATTGGAAAAGTATGAACTACTTATGCCTGCTCCTCTTCCTCTATTTGAACCTCCTTGAGGTCCTCTACCTCTGTTACAACCTCCTCTAGAATTTGTTTCACCTCCATGCTTTGTGAGTTTAGACTCTCCCTGACTTCTTGGTTCAGTCCCTCTACCTTGATATCCACCTCTATGTCCTCTTTGATCTCTACCTTTACCTCTGCTCTTAGAAGTATGTTCTTATTTCCTCTTGCTTCTTTCCTCAATCTTTATAGCTAATTGGTAACATTGGTGTACTGTCTTGGGACTAAGAAGAGTCATTTCCTCTTGAATGTTCCACTTCAAGCCATTAAGATATCTAGCCACCTTGATACTTTCATCCTCTTTCACATTAGACCTCATGCAAATTTTTTGAAACTCCTCAGTATAAGAGTTCACATCTTGGTCTCTTTGCGTCAAGCTCTATCTTTTCTTATGCAACTGAATCTCATAATCATCTGGCATGTATGATTCTCTTACCTTGGCAACCATTCCCTTCCAAGTAGAGATAGGTTGCTTGCCTTCTTTTTCCCTCTCTATCTGAATGAACTTCCACCATGTCAAGGAAGAAAATATTAGTCTTGATTTGGCCACCTTTACCTTGTGTGCTTCTATGACCCCATCACACTCAAAATGGTTTTCCATTCCCTCTATCCAATCTACAACTAAATCAGCTTCCATTTTTCAACTAAATAGTGGTATACCTTACAGTGCTTTTCCACTCAAAGCCTTCAATGCTTTCAAGAAAGGTTCTTCTTTTAAAATAGGGTCAGGTTCAGGGACCTTATTTTCCTCTACAACCTCTTCTTTCTTAGGTATCCTTCCTTCAAACTGTACATCATTCAATGCTTGCTCAAGTTGGTCTATTCTCTCCTTGAATAGCCTATTTTCTTCCTCCTACCCTTCAACCATCTTGGCCAACTCTGAATTTGTCACCATCATGGAAGAACCACTAGACTCAGTCTTAGACATACAATAGTCAATTCCAAATCTTTAACTTGCTCTGATACCAATCTGATAGGGAGGTTGGGTGAAACTTTCACAGTTTCATGCTCTATGTCTTGTTAGAAGACTTTCAAGGTGTTTTTCTCCATCACATTAACCTATAGGTCCCATTCTCATGTTTAGGTACCCCTAGTTCTCCTAGCCAACCCCACTATCAACACCTATTCAACCAACCAAGTCAAACTTGGTGCCAAATCTCTAACTCTTCCTTAGCCTTTAATCTGCCCTAAAGACTAACAACACCTTAACTCTCCATTAGACCTTTTCAAGGGTATAGAGATGCCTTCAATAGTTTCCAACCATCCTCCTAGGGTTCCTGAAGTTTCACAACACTTCACCCTTTTCATCACTTTCACAAACCCTCATCTAGGGTTAAAAAGGCTACTAGCCAAGAGCCCTAATTAGGCCTCCATCTCTGAGTAAACTGGTCTTTGCTCAAAAATATTCCAAGAACACCCCATTCTTTCTCTAAGTTCCTTGGTTCAATTGCACAACTCTCAAATATTTTTGGGGTTTTGGGCCTTTATCAGCCGTACAAAGCCAAATCTTGAAAATGGGCATAAACTAGGATTTTAAGCCATTTTCTAGTTGCCTTCAATCTATCAAGCCTTTTCACTCACCAAAAGAGTTAGTGGAACCTCCTTCTACTTACCAAACCTTGGTAAGACCTTTGCCTACCCTCTCAAATAGGATTTTCAGCAAGAAACAATCACCCCTACATGTTAAGTGCCTTACACTCCTTGTCTTCCCTAGTCGGGCTCTTCCTGGCTCGCCTAGGACAAGATTTTGCTGACAACTCCCATGCTCACACCAACCCTAGAACCTACCATATGTACACACATGGAGTCTAGACATTGTTCCCAAAAGGCCATACAATTTGTACGGTGGGAAAGTGGCCTAGCACTCCATTCTTTCCTGACTGTCTGGTTCAGACCAGCAACAGGGTTAAAACAAGAATATTTACAAACAGTGAATAAAAATGAATAAAGGAACTAAATAATGACACACAAGCTTAGAAGACTAACAAAACTACATCCTCCATACAAAACAGTATTAAATTCAATCCATTAAAGCTCTTCCTTGAAGCAAAATAAAAAAATGTCTCACAAAACACTATTTTACGTCCAATTCACAAAGTTTTCTCACAATGCTAAAGCTTCCAACCCTGCTCTCAGGTCGAGGCACACCTTAAATAGGGGTCCTCAATCAGTTATCTTCTTTGATCAGACGTATTCATGACCTAATGGCCAAAGTTACAAAATCCACTGTGTTTTCCAACTTTTGCCAAATGTTAGCAACCTAAGCAAGATGAGTTACCAAACTCATCCATCCTTTCACTTCTTATTCTAATAATCACAACAGATCAAGACTTATTCGTAAACCTCAAATTCTAACTAAATGGTCAACATGACATCAAAATAACACATCAAAACAAAATTCATCCTAGACTGCTTAAGTGCCTAGTGTTTCCTAGGTGCTCCTGCACCATAGGGCTAAAGGAAAACCAATACGATCTACCTCAGCCTAAGAAATCCAAAAGAATCCTCCTCTGGTCTACCTTTCCACTTCACAAGATATTTTTTGTACTATCTTCCACACATTCTCTTCCCATCTCTGATATCCAAAATCTCTTCTATCTCATCTAATTTTTTTTTGGGAATCTGTTTCTCCCATTTTTATTTACTATCTTCACTGAATTCTACTTCATAATATTGATGTAGATATTAAATGTTGAAGATAGGTGATATACCCACACCATCCCATAACTCTACTTCATATGCATTTCTTGAATCAAATTTCTTCAAAATATTATAGGGTCCAAAATTCCTCATCTTGAGGTTATTATATGTGCCAACTAGAAATATTTCCTTCCTAAAATACACCATCACTTCATTTCCAACTTCGAACTCCTAATGTCTCCTCTTTTCATCTACTCGCTCCTTATACTTATGGTTAATATCTTCCAATTGTTGCTTTACCTGAGTATTCACTTTCTTCATATGTTCTACAAATTCGTCTACTTCTACACCCATTTTATTTTCCTTACTGATGTCTCACAACTTTGATATACCTCTAGGATGAACTCAGTAACAATCTAAAAAGGTTTCTCTCTAGTACTCATGTTCACTAAATTATTGTAAGCAAACTCTTATTGTGCAAGGAATAAATCCCAACTTTTGGATTTATCCTCAACCAAACATCTCAAAAAATTCCCAAAACTCATGTTTACTACCTCTATTTGTCCATTAGTTTGTGTGTGAAAAGTAGATCTGAACTTTAAATCTATCTTTAATTTCTTCCAAAGTGTCCTCCAAAAGTATCCAACAAACTTTGTAGCTCTGTCTGAAACAATACTCCTAGGTAATCCAAAAAATCTAACCACTTCCTTGAAAAATAAGTATGCTACATGTATGGCATTTGTTGTCTTCTTACAAGGTATGAAATGTGCCATTTTAGAAAATCTATCCACCACCACAAATATAGAATCATTACCTCTTTGTGTCTATAGAAAGCCAAGTATGAAATCCATGTTGATATCCTCCCAAGGTCTTTCTAGAATTGTCAAAGGCTTATATAATCCAACATTTTGTCTACTCCATTTTGTAGCTTGACAAACTCTGCAACCCTACACAAATTTCCTAACATCCTTATGTATCTGTGGCCAAAAGTAATTCTCACTTACCAATGCTACTGTCTTATCAATTCCAAAGTGTCCTACCAATGCTCCACTATGTTTTTATTTCACCAAGCTATCCCTCATTGAAATTTGGTGTATACACAACTGATTCCCTTTGAACAACATATCCTCCTAAATGAAATAATCCAACCACTAACTCCTATCCTCCAAGACTGGTTCTTTACAAGCTCTCCAAGGTTTTGCAAAATCTAGGTCTTCCTCACACAAGTTTGTCAATTCATCAAAGCATAATACCTCAACACTCATCTCTTCTAGTAAATTCCTTCTCCTACTCAAAGCATCAAAAACTCTATTTGACTTTCCACTACTATGTTTCAAAACAAAAGTATAACTATGTAGGAATTCTACCCATCTCATGTGTCTCTGATTCAACTTACCTTGACTATTCAAATACTGCAATGCTTGATGATCTATATACAACACAAATTCCTTAGGTAAGAAGTAATGTCTCCACTTCTTCAAGGCTTGAACTATGGCATACAACTCTTGGTCATACACTGAATACCTTATCCTAGCATCATTCAATTTCTTACTGGAATAAGCTACATGTTTTCTTGACTTAATACTACTCCAATTGCATTTCCACATGCATCCCAGTCTACCTAAAATACCTTATTAAAGTTTGGTAACGCCAACATAGGTTGCTCAGTCACTTTTTGGTTCAAAAACTTAGAACTCCAGTTTTCTCTAGATGTCCACCTAAAACCTTTCTTATCCCCTCTCATTGTTTCTATCATAGGACTACAAATAGAACTAAAATTCCTAATGAACTTCTAGTAGAAACTAGCCAATCCATGAAATGATCTTACCTCTCCAATACTTTCTAGTGTAGGCCATTACACAATGGCTCTTACCTTCTTAGGATCCATCTTCAATCAATCTACAAATATCACAAATCATAGATATACCAATTCTTCCTTCATAAAATTACACTTCTTAATGTTTATCAACAACTGCTCTTCTGTCAACCTCTACAAACCTTGTCTTATATGCAACAAATTTTCTTCTCTAGTCTTACTAAAAATTAAGATGTCATCCAAATAGACAAGGACAAACTTACCCAAGAATTTCTTCAATACCTCATTCATCAGTTTCATGAAAGTACTCGGTGCATTTGTTAGTCCAAAAGGAATCACCAACCACTCATACAATCCTTCATTTTTCTTGAATGTTATCTTCCACTCATCCCCTTCTCTAATTCTGATATGATGATATCCACTCTTCAAATCTATGTTTGTAAAGTATTTAGCTCCACTCAAACAATCCATAATATCATCCATCTAGGGAAAAGTAAATATATACTTCACTATGATTTTGTTTATGGCTCCAGAGTCTATACGCATCATCCATTCTCCATCCTTCTTAGGTGTTAGCATAGGAGGTATTGCACAAGGACTTAAGCTTTCTCTGATCAAACCCTTCTTCAACAACTCTTGTAATTTTCTATTCAACTCTTCATTCTTTTCTAGTTTCATCTGGTGTGCTACTTTATTAGGAAAACTAGCTCAAGAAATTAGATCCATGCAATGACTAATACTCCTCATAGGTGGCAATCCATCAGGTACATTACCTAAAATGATATATTCATATTCTACCAACATATCCTTTATCTCCTTTGGTTGTTCTTCTACATGCTTCAAGTCTTCAACCTTCTAGGAACCAAGGAATAACACATGTTCTCATGTCTCAGTCCATCTAGAAATCTCCTTCCATCAACCAGAAAAATTCTATCATTCATACAAACCTCAATTGTAGGAACATCCTTCAATGGCAACAAAGTCTACTTCATCTCATTAGCAACAATGGTATATGTGTTATTCTTCCCATCATGAATAGCCTATCTATCATACTACCAAGGCCTTCCTAAAAAAATATGGTATACATCTATAGGCATGATATCACACAAAACTTCATCATGATAATTTTCTATCTTCAATTTCACCAAACATTGTTCACTTACCAATACCTTATGCTCATCTTGAATCCATGCTCTCTTATAGGGCTTTAGCTATTTCAATCTTTCCAACTTCAATTTGGTCACCATTTCTTCAGAAACCAAGTTCTCAGATCTTCCACTATCCATAATCACTCTACAACATTTACTAGCTACCTTGCATCTGGTCTGGGATAAATTCTTTCTCTACAATGGTTCCTACTCCATCTCACTTTGACACAATACTCTTTTGTTGACCAACACTTGAACTCCCTCTTTCTATTTATTAGATGATTGGGCATGATCCCCCTCAACAAAGGTTGTTCTTCTACTTTTCTCTGTCTTTCTACTTGTCTCTCCCTAATTACATTCAAATGCTCTATCTCCTTCTCCACCACACTTAAAACAAGTTCCCCTGAATAATCTTTTCTCCTATCCTCTATCATCTTTTCTATAACCCTCATTTTGGTAACCACCATATCCTCCTCTCCAGTAAGATTTTTCATCATCTCTATAGTAAAAATTATCATTCTTACTGACTTCCTTATCTTTATTCTGATTTGCAAAATGTCCTCTCCCTCCTCCAATAAAATTTCTTCCTCTATGAAATCACCACCTCTTCCTCTTTGTCTCTACTCATGTATTTTACTCAAATTCTCTTATGCTTTTAGGGCAGATTGATATGCCTTCTCCACACTCGAAAACTTGATCAAAATAATCTCATCCTATATATAAGGCTTGAAGCCTTTCACATATCTAGCTACTTGCTCGATCTCATCCCCCAAATGTCTAGATCTAATATTCAACTTGTAGAACTCCTCATTATACTATGTCACACTTGAATCCTTCTGCTTCAAATTTTGCAACTTTCAAAATAGTCTGATCTAATAGTCTATGGGCATTAAGTTCATCTTTAACTTATTCACCATCTGATCCCATGATTTTATCTTCTCCTTTCCTCTTATTTTCCTATCTATCTGCAAATTTTCCCACTGAAGGGATACATGTCCTTTCAACTTTGCACAAGAAAATTTTACCTTCTTTTCTTTGGCAGTACCTTCAAAATCAAAATACTTCTCCATCTCTGTTATCCTTGATTAAGCAACTCATCTAAATCATACTTACCACTATAATCTGATGGATTGAAATGTGGTTTAGTATTTACTCTATTTAGGGATCTTATGAACCTCTCTTCTCCTTGATCTAGACTAGGTTTATTTTCCCTTTTCCATTCTTCCAAATCTTCTACCTCTTTATCACTCACATCATCAACTAGTTGACCTCTCCTCTGGGCCATTTCGACTGCTTCTAATCTAGCAGCAATTCCTCTCAACATCTTCTTCATAGCTAGGTCTTCATTTTTACGTACTCCATTTCCTCTACCATTTCTTCTTTGTGCCATCTTTACACAAGTCCTTTGTAGTTGTTGGTCGGATCTTCAGTCCACCACCCCACAACACATCTTCGATAGGACTCCAAAAACTTTGACAATATCTCACGGAATGAATCTCACTCTAATACAAATTTGGTGTAGTCACGGTAGGAGGGTCCTCAAAGAGAACAATCTAGACTGTGCAAAAATATTTACAAAATAGAAGCCACACAAAATATGGAGGAAAGAAGTTCAATTACAATTAGACAACAACATCTGGGTTCACAAATTGGGCTCATAGGCCTGATACAACATGCTCAAAATACAGTATTCCTATACGCTCCTTAATACGAGAAAAAATATTACATTTCAAATCCCATATTCATCTACTTACCCACCTAATGATCTATTAGAATGATTTATATCACGTCTGAGATCTAGAATCTTTCACATCGACTAAAGATCATTACAATCTTTGATGAAGGAAACATAACATGTGCATGAAATAGGTTGGCCTTACATTTGAATTTCTCCTTGAGAGGTGCATAGAATGAAGTTTGGACCTAAATTAAGGTTGGGGACACTCCACAGAACAATTCAGAACACATCGTGAGGATCAACAAGTTACAGGAAGGAGCCACAAGAGACAAAACTAGTTGTTAGGCTCAAAACTATTTTGGTGCTTGGTCCTAGAAACTATAACTTAATCCAGAAGTGATAACTTGCTAAAAAAAAGATCCAATCATTCTTAAATCTTGGAATAAGGGAAAATTAACATGTCCATGATGAAAATATAGATCTACAAGGTTCAAGGAGAAAATATGTTGAATCTGCCAACTTGAACTGAACAAGAACTGAACAAGAACAAAACTAAAATGAAAATATTTTTGGTTCATGCAGGATTGCAAAGAACCAAGGATGCTCCTGCATCATCCCACGTCTTAGTGAGTGTACATTCAATGATTGTATAATGTCTCATTTTAGTTTTTATGTGTTGAAGTGATCTGCAAGTTGATTTTTTAATGTTATATCTCATGGTTGTGCATTATGTGCTTTTGGGATGAAGTGTTATACTCTAATTTGGTTTGCAATAGTTGCTTGTGGCATGACAATATAAAATATTTAATAACCCATTATAATTCTACTTAAATATAATTTCCAATTGACATTATGAATATTAAATTTTAAAAAGACAACTTAAAACACTATTTTCAATCATAACACATGTCTATTATTTTTATTTTCTATTTTTTTGTTTTTTTTATACTATAGGAATCGGTTGGGTATTCACCCCCCTATAAACTACAGTGTACCTTGTAAAAAAATTTCATGTGACTAGTGAAATAATACATGTCTAATTAAAATATGATTTAGAATATATATTAATTTCCAAATGTCAATTACAATATCCAAGTTGACTTGGCTCATTGGACCACAAAGTCAATACAATATAAAATTTATGTGAAGGTTACATCATAATCCTTTGATAACTTGAAAAACTTAAGGCTTCCTTTTGTAACTCGCCTCATCTAGTGGATGAGAACATGGCTCAGGAACTTTACCACCCAACCACAATTCCTATGCTTCCTCAAAGTTCTTCCTACTCGAAGAATACCTGACCCTACATGGAAATTTTAGCAAGAGAACAATTTGCAAGGAAAAATCTAGTGCATGGCCAAAAATTGACATGCATTTCAATCTATGATTAGAAAAATCCAAGATCTATGCTAGGAATGGTAGAGAGTGTCATCAAATATAAGTACATACATACATAATGGGCTAATTGCTTGGAAAAGCATTAAAATTAAGTTTTAACAACAAAACATAGGTTTTGGATAAGGAAAAATCTATACCCTTTGTACTCCATTTCGACACCTATCCTAGAAGGTAACTTTCAACAACACAAGTATATTCCTTAGTAACTAGCTACCGTCTAGCAACATCTACCCTGAGGCTCTCTAGTCTACTCAGGTGTTGCTATTCTACTAAACAAAGAAAATATTCTTAAACACATATCAATGGAAAAGAATTTAAGTTTACTTTATTTAACAATCTAAGAAATTCAGAAGGATGAATCAAGTCATTCTAATCATATAATCATCTATTTCGTTCATACATTGACTTGTCACATGATTACATTCCATGTCTTCTACCACTTTGTATTTAATGTAAATCAATAGACATTACAAAAGAAAATGAATAAGTAACAAAAGAAGGTATATCACAAGTATGTGTATGTACACATATGAAGGTCTATGTGCATACTATTGGTTGAAAGATTTATCACCCAACTCTATATTCTCACACTGACTAAGGTGACAAATGTAACCACAGTTGAATTGGTAATAATATAATTTTCAGACCAATTGTCTACTTATTTTAAAAAGTGGTAGCTACCTTCATTTGATATTCAATTAATAATTTTTAACTGATGTTGCTTTTAACCAAAGAGAAAATAAAGGAAGGGGATTTTAACTAGAAATCTTTAAAGGAATTCATTGACTTCATATGATAAAACTAATAATACTCCACAACTAAAGTTAAATCAAATATCATGAAAAAATCCTTATTCATAGATAAATGATACTACAGTGATACAACAAATCAAATTATCTATCATTCCAATAATAGATCACACACTAGTAGAGCATTCAAAATAAGAAGAATAGATTCATACACCATAATTCCAAGATTACGAATGCATAAATTCCACCATTGTCTTTTATATTAGAATAACAAAAAATAGTAAATCAAGATAACAAAAAATTTCTCTAATGAGTAAATCAAAGTTTTCCCAAAAGATCCGAATCACATCAACCAAACCTATATTTAAAGCATAATCTAATTGCCTTTGGTAATGGTTTCTTGAAAGTAACTATACCAAATAATTGAAAATAGTCTTTAACTTAAAAGAGACAAATTAAAAGAAAGTACTATGAAATACGAAAAATAACTATGCATTATTTCCCTCACCTCAGTCTCTTCATCTTCCATATCCTTGACTGCTTCCTACTACAACAATTTTTCTTGTGCCTTCATCCTAGATTTGTAGTCTCTATACCTGGTAATAATTGCAAATATATCTTTGCTCCCTCATTTTACGGTGATCTATAGTCTAGTTATCCATTTGTTTAGAGTAGCCTCAAACTCATTTAGAGTGTTAGACCTCATATTTTCTTTAGTTTTAAAGGAATTTAGGTATACTTGCAATCTACTGAGCTTTGAGAAAGATTCTTTGGTCATTGTGGTAGGATTTTCCATCTCCTTATTGAATACTTTGAATTTCATACAAATTTCCTTCTAATCTAGAATCTTCTCATAAAACTCATCAGTTATTTCTACTTCTAGGTCATGACAATTTCCTTTAATCTCCACCAGCATATCTAGATACCTTTTGAGTGCTTCAGAAATCTCCTTTACTAGGTTGTCATAAATTCTTAATTTCCACTCCAATGAGCTTAACCAAGAAGGATCTAACTCCTTTGGATCATTCACAATTTGTTCATTGATCAATTTCATTTGATCCATGGAAATCAACTCTTTCATTTCTTGTGAGAGCACGTAGAGGTTGGTCTGATCTTTCCTAATCTGTTGTAGCTCTGTCATCAATTCATTCCTTTTATCAACAACTTGAGTGTAGAAAAGCACATATTTACTAATAAAGAGGATAGTTTCTTGAGACATTTCATCAATCCATTCGCTAGTAGCTTTCAAATAGCTCAGATTCTTTCTGATTAATTGCATTGTAGACTAATCAATAACTCTTGCATGAGAACTTGAGGCTTCACTAGATATAGAAGGCGGGACTATAGAATAAATAAAAAAAATTAAATCAAGAACATGAGAGGGTATGTGCAGGATAATCATGGAAAAAACAAGCCCTTAAGTGGTGAAAAATTTAGAAAAATCAGAGTTAGGCAACTTCATGTAAAAATTGAATAAGTTATCTATATTATTTCAAAAATACGTAAGAATAGAATCTATAACAAATTGAATGTAGTTTCTAAACTACTAGGTTTATTTTTAAAAATCTATTTAGTGAAAATTTGAAATTTCAATGCAGTAGTACTTAAATTTCAAGGAAAAAATAAGAAGTAGGTGTCTCAACCTAACCACAATAAAATGATATATTTTTTTTATAAGATTTTAGATATAAGTAGAGGACTCATCTCCAAATGTGATGGCTATTTTTTGTAATTTTTTCCCAAGTAAATAAAATTAATTATGAATTTTTTATTACAACTTTTAAAAAATATAAAAACTCATATGTCTGACAACCTTAACTTGGTCAAAAGTTCATGAAATTCAAATTTTTTTAATCCTATAGTATGTGAAGCATAGAATGTCACACATCTTTCGAATTCAAAAAATGTGATATTGTTTGAAAGCTATAGATGTTTTTCAATCAACCTATCAATTAGGACCTTAGTCATAATTCAAATAGAAAATGAATAATAACTATTTATTAAATTCAAAGTAAAGCATAATTTATATTGGTGCAAAGCTGAGAATCTCCTTTAAAAAACCTTTTTGTTTCATCAATTTTGGGTGAGAAAAAGGTCATCATCCACATACCCATCATATTGCCACTTTTTGGCCCATCATGATCCTACACATACTTGAGATTGCAATTTCACCGTTTCCTTTCTTTCTTCCTTTACCTGCTTAATCAAGGCATTAACTGAATAATTAGTGTGATACACATCACCTTCAAGTCTTTTGACGAGGGTGCAACCCAAGACATAGAAAATTAACAAACCAAACATAGAATGTTTTTTTTTAAATTCTAAAAATGATCTTCTTACATGTAGAGGATCTGATATCCTCAAGTTCTAGAAATATGAAAACTATAGAATTACAAAATAACCCCTTTTTGCAATATGTGAACTTGTCCCCAAAAAGCTACCCTAAATATTAGAAACCCACCCATAAATAAAGCTCCCTTTTTAGATTGGAGCCAAAAAAACATTCAAATTTGAGTTTTTGGCGGTCTGGTGCCAAAAAATACAACTTGAAATTCAAATTTCAAAAGTACATTCAAAAATTAGTATCTTCTAGAAAGTGCGCCAACTTCTGGGATCCATAACTTTTGATCCGGGACTCTATTTTTTGAACCATTTGAACCATTGGAAATGTCTCAGAGTCAAGAACGTGCACAAAATACACCATGCCAATTTTGGAAAGTTTTGGGGCCGTTTCAAGACCGTTTAGTGCCTCAAAATTTTCTTGGAAGGTTTTCAGGTGCAATTCTAGGAGACTAAAACTACAATATCTTTCAACCCGGGAATAGAAAAGAAAAACCATAAGTTGGGAATTATATTATGACAAAAAGGGTATCCAGAAATGTAAAAAAATATAAGAAACTACCAACATGAAATGAAACTCTTTTTTTGGGTGATGCAAGATTGTCCTTACACCACTAGATGCTCCTGCAGACACCTAGGGTAGTTTGAGAAGTGACCCCATCACATCTCAAATGGTTGAGGAAAACCCAAATAGTCAACCTCTGCTTTAGATAGCTAGGATGAATCTTCCATAGGCCTTTCTGTCCATTTCACCAAATATTCTTCATACTGCCTATTTCCAATACTCCTTCCCACATGGCTATCCAGGATTACTTCAATCTCCTCCTTCTCTGAAGTAGGTGATGGAATGTCATAATTCCCTATTGTTGGTGCATCCTCTGTACCACCTTCATGATACTCTTTCAAATTTGAAATGTTGAACATAGGGGAAATGTTGACTCCATATGGCAACTCTACTTCATATGCATTCCCTGAATCATGCTTCTTCAAAATCTTCTAGGGATAGAATTTCTTCATCTTTGATTTGTTATAGGTTCGCACTGGAAACCTTTCTTTCCTCAAGTGGACTATTACTTCATCACCAATTTAAAACTCCTTATTCCTCCTTTTCTGATCTTTCGTGGCCTTACATTGCATATTCATCTTGTTAATATGTTGTCTTACCTTCTCATGTATATCCTTGATGTGCTCTACAAAATCTTTGGCTTCGACACTTATCTTCTTCTCTTGGTCCATCTTCCTCAATTCTCAAGTTGTTCTAGGGCTGGCTCCATACACAATCTAGAATGGTGATCTACCAGTGATTTTGTTGACATAATTGTTGTACGGAAATTTTTCCTAGGGTAAGATCAAGTCCCATCCCTTGGATTTATCTCCTACCAAGCATCTCAGTAGGTTACCTGCACTCCTGTTCACAACCTCCATCTACCCATCTATTTGTGGATGGCATGTAGAATTGAACTTCAACTCCATTCTCAAATTATTCCACAAGGTCTTCCAAAAGTATCCCACAAATTTGATGTCACGATCTAAGACAATACTCTTTGGTAGACCATGTAGCTACACCACCTCTTTGAAGAACAAGTCAGCAATGTGGACTGCATCATGGGTCTTCTGACATGGAATGAGATGTGCCATTTTTGAAAACCTGTCAACCACCACAAATACTTAATCATTCCCTCTTTATGTCCCTGGCAAACCAAGAACAAAATCCATACTTATATCCTCCCATGGCCTCTCTGGTATAGGTAAGGGCTGATATAACCCTATATTTTGGGTCACTCCTTTAGCCATCTAGCATACCCTGCAACTTTGTACATACTTCTTTACATCCTGTGACAACTAAGGCCAATAATAATGCTCACTGATAATGGAAATGGTCTTATCCCGACAAAAATGTCCTGCCATTCCTCCACTGTGGTTCTCCTTAATCAGGTTCTCCCTCATGGAACTCCTCAGAATACACAATTGGCTTCCCTTAAACAACATTCCATCCTAAATTATGAAGTCCAACCACCTCCTATCCACTATAACAGGCTCCTTGCAAGCTTTCCAAGCCTCTACAAAATCAGGATCTTCTAGATACAATATTTTGAGTTCATTGAACCCAACCACTTCAATTTTCATCTCTATCATCAATTTATGCCTCCTACTTAAGGAATCTGCAACCCTATTTGACCTCCCACTCCTATGCTTTAGAAAAAAGGTATAGCTCTGCAAAAATTCTACCCATTTCATATGCCTCTAATTTAATTTTCCTTGACTATTCAGATATTGTAATGCTTGATGATCAATATACAAAACAAATTCCTTTGGCAATAAATAATGCCTCCATTTCTTTAGTTCTTGAATTATTGCATAAAATTACTGATCATATACAAAATAATTTCTCTTGGCATCATTTAAAATTTCACTGAAATAGGAAATTGGCTTACCTTCTTGGCTCAAAACTGCTCCAATGGCACAACCACTGGCATCACAATCCACCTAAAATACCTTATTGAAATCTGGGAGGGCTAGAACAGGTTGCTCTATCACCTTTTGTTTCAACAGTTCAAAAATTTTTGCTGCTCCAGTGCTCCACTTGAACTCTTTTCTATCCCCTCAGATTGTTTGAGTCAAGGGTGCACAAATACTACTGAAGTTTCTAATGAACTTTTTGTACAAACTAGCCAAACTAGGGAAAGATCTCACCTTAATAGCAATTCTTGGGGTAGGCCATTCTAGAATAGCCTTCACCTTCTCTGGGTCCATCTTGAGACCTTCTGCCAAGACAACAAACCCCAAGTACACTAGCTCCTCTTCAAAAGACTACACTTCTTCATATTAATCAAAAAATTCTCCTCTCTTAACTTCTCAAAGGCTCTCCGAATATACATCAAATGCTCATCCACAGTCCTGCTAAAAATAAAAATATCATCTAAACACACAATAACAAAACTTCCCAAAAACTCTTTAAGTACCTTGTTCATGAGCCGCATGAATGTGCTCAGTGCATTGGTTAGCCCAAAAGGCATGACAAACCACTTGTACAAGCCCTCTTTGGTCTTGAAGGAAGTCTTCCATTCATCTCCCTCTCAAATCCGGATCTAGTGATAACCACTCTTCAGATCAATCTTTGTTAAGTACTGAGCTCCACTCAAACAGTCCATCAAGTCATCCATCCTTGGCAAGGGAAATTTGTACTTGATTATTATCTTGTTTATGGCCCGAGAGTCTGTACACATCCTATACTCCCCATCCTTCTTTGGTGCTAGTACTATAGGTATTGCACATGGGCTCAAGCTCTCTTGAATCAAACCCTTTCTCAACAACTCCTGAACTTGTCTATTTAACTCCTCATTTTCTGTTGGAGTCATTCTGTGAGCTGCCTTATTTGGAAAACTGGCTCCAAGGATCAAGTCAATCTAATGACTGATCTTCCTCATTGGTGGTAAACCCTCAGGTATGTTATCATAAACAATATCCATAAACTCATCCAACAACCCAAAAACTTCTACTGGCACCTTCTCACTATCCTCCTTACCCACTCTAAGAATCAATGCATAGCACACATGCTCATGCTTCATACCTTCTAAAAAATTTCTTCCATCAACATAACAGATTCTAGCACTACTGCATACCTTTTCTTCAGCCTCCTTCAGGGGTTTCAACTTGTGATGAACCCCATCCTTCATTAGGGAATAATTTTTTGCATGGCCATCATGTATAGCTCACCTGTCAAATTGCCACAGCCTCCCCAACAACATGTGACATGCATCCATGGGGATGATATGATAGAGTACCTAGTCATGGTAGCTCCCAATCTTGAACTTCACCATACACTGCTCATTGACCAGAACTTTGTGGTCCTTCTGCAACCAGCCAATCTGATACTGATGTGGATTCCTTTCCCTCCTTAGCTTCAACTTTGTAACCATTTCCTCTAACACCAGATTATTTGTGCTCCCACTATCAATGATGACATCACAACATTTCCCTTCACATTTGCACCTTGTGTGGAATAGATTTTTCCTCTATTTGGGTTCCTTCTTTTTAGTCACTCATGCTCTTCTAATCACTAGGGCTTCTCCCTTTTCAACATCATTTGAATGTTCAGATTGAGCCTCCTCATTTGCATATGTAACCCTTCCATGACCTTCCAGCCTTTTGTCTTCCCTTCCTTGATGTTGCAAACATTCATAGGATCGATGTCCTTCTTCACCACACTAGAAACACATTCCTTTGAAACCACCTCTTCTGGATCCTTTTCCAGATCTCCCTCATCCTCTACCTCTTTGATCACCATTATTTTTATCATGAGGATGGTAAAAGTTATTCTTGTAGTTTCGACTGGTACCCACATCTTCATTTTTATTCTCATCATCATTTTAGCTTCCAAAAGATCTTCCACTACCCTTTCCATTCTGACCTCCTCATCCTTTTTTCTTGTTGTCAAATCTTTTGTTCAACTTCTCTTCAACTTTCAAAGAAAACTAGTACACATCCTCAATGGTGGTCATTCTGACCAGGCTTACCTCCTCCTGAATGATCAACCATAACCCATTAAGATAATGGGCTACCTTCTCCTTGTTGGCCTCTGTATGACCCATTTTGATGATCATCTTGTGAAAATATTCAATGTATTCTTTCACAGATTTACTTCCTTGCTTCAACCCTTGCAATTTCTTCAATAGATCTAGCTCGTAGTCCACTGGTATGAACTTCTTTTTATTTTCTCCACCATGTGATCCCATCTGGTGATCTTGCCTTTTCCTCTTCGGTTTCTCTCCAGCTGGACCTCTTTCCACCAAATACTGCAATGGCCCTACAACTTCATTTTTGCAAAATTTACCTGGTATAGGTCCTCTATCTCCTCACTCAAAATATTCTTCCAACTCATTGATCCAATCGATCAACTCTTCTAGGTTTAGACTTCCAGAAAAACTGGGGACTTTTGCTCTGGGTCTTTTCTCGATCTTCGAAATGGCCCTTATCAGTTGCAATTGGTCTTGATCGATTGCTTCTTATTCCTCTTCTACATTTGAATCTTCATCCTCTTCTTCATCTTCACTTTCTTCTCTCCTTCTCCAGTTTAACCCTTTTCTCATCTACTCCTGCAATGCATCAATTTGTCTCTAGAGGGCTCTGAAATCCTCGATCGCCAGTGGATCTCTTCCACTAGCATTTCTGCCACCTTGATCACCTCTGCAACCACCACGCCCACCAGGAATCACTCTTGGAGGCATCTTTCTTGACCTCAACCCACAACCATGATCTTGGAGAGAATTTCCTAACGATCGGCGATTTGTCCACACGCTCAAGAGAACCTCACTCTGATACCACTTGATGAGGATGCAACCCGAGACACAAAAAATTAACATACCAAATAGAGAATTTAATTTATTTTTTTATTCTAAAAATGATATTCTTACATGTAGAGGATATGATATCCTCAAGTTCTAGAAATATGCAAACTACAGAATTACAGAAAAACCCCTTTTTCGCAGTATGCAAACTTGTCCCCAAAAGGCTACCCCAAAAATTAGAAACCCGCCCATAAATAGAGCTCCCTTTTTTTCTTGGAGGAAAAACAACATTCAAATTTGAGTTATTGGTAGTCTGGTGCCAAAAATTACAATTTGAAATTCAAATTTCAAAAACACATTCAAAAATTAGTATCTTTTAGAAAGTGCGCCAACTTTCGGGAGCCATAACTTTTGATACGAGACTCTATTTTTTGAACCGTTTGAACCGTTGGAAATGTCACAAAGTCAAGAATGTGCTTCAAATATACCACACTAATTTAACAATATGCTAGGTTTTTTTTTATTGGTCTTCTTTTTGGGAGTAGGGGTAGATATATTGTCCTGTTCACACACTGTCTTCAATTTAGTTGTCTCTTTAGGCTTCTCACCATCACACCCAAAATGTGAATTTGCATTAGAAGACCTAGTATCCAATCTCCCTGATGATGTACTCACTGCAACAGTCTGAGTGGACCCCTATTCATTTCCCTAAGATGATTTTGGTTCTTGAGTAGAACTTGTAGCCTGTCACCATTTTCCTTATAACCAGTCCTGAGTTCTTTTCAACACTGGAGTAGCTTGTATATTCATATTCAAAACTTCATTATTATTCCAATCAACCTTGGGATGAGATTTATCAGACAATTTTTCATATTCAGTCGCACCTTTGAGAATCTAGAAAGAAAGACCAAAAAATTGTATGTTCTTGAGGGTTAACCTCATATAATCTCTTTGAAAGACTTCATTTTTCATCAAAAAAAATATTCCCAAAAGTTCTCAATAGAAGGTTGATGATGAAATGAACTCCCTCCATATAAATTTTCTCACAAAAACCTTGCTATCAAAATTAGCCCTCATGAATAAGTGTTGGAGGTTATACTCCTTAAGAATTCCTTCAACACATTTGGCCATCTAACTATTTTTACATGTGAACAAAGGAGTTTTCAATAGGAAAAAATACCCCTGCTTCCCCATATTCATGTTACATTGACCACAACCATTTTTCTAGAGACCTCCAGGAACACAAACAAATCTTCAAGATATATAGGCAATATTAATGGGGCTTTCTCAAATCCTCCTATCCTCAAGCAGAAAAACCTATCAAATTGAATATAGAAAATTTTAAACTTTGATACAAAAGACATCAACTTAGGAGAAAGACACATTTCAGGGTTTCCATGCAATTTCCTCACAACTTCTATCAACAATGCATCATTGACAAGGAAAAAATCTCCTATTCCAACTTGCTTGGTAAACTATGAATAACACTTATATATAGGAATACTAGATGTCAGAGGTATCTATGGCTTTAATCCTGGCCAAAAGGATTGTTGACTAGCGATAATGTATATTAAGCAAGAACATAGATGGAAGGTAGAAGTTTTATGGAAATTAACCAATTGTTCATTCAAATGAAAGAAAATTATCTCAGCCCAATCAATGAACACATTCTCATCACATATAACCAAAATAAACTAACAAATTCAATCTTCAAAAGACTCAATTTGCACATTTCCAACAATGTGATTTAACAAAGCAATGGCATCTACGATTTCCCCTCTGAAATGCATTCTCTTAAGTTAGGCAGGTAATTGTGACTTACCTCTTTTCTCTGACTTCAACCACCCCTTGGCCATAAAATTCTTGCACGAGTCCTCACTAGCTTTGAAAAACTCACTAGCCATCGCAGTAGACATGTCCTTTATTGGTCTTCTCTCAAGAAACTTTAGCACGTGGGAAACTACTTTAGGAGAAATTTTAACAATGACAATCTCATCCACGGCTTTGCTTTCCTATGTTTCTAGAATATATCTTCTTGTGCATGCATTTATTAGGTCCATGCTTAGCACAACTTCTAATAAACCCCTAGCATGAGCTAATTTTCTTTCTAATAAGTTTATGTCAACAATAGATCTTTTGTTGCTTTCCAAGTGTACCCATAATTCCTCTAGCTTAAAGGATCCCAGCTCTGTTTCCCTTATGTAGAGCCAACAATTTCCAATTTCATACTGCATGAGCTCATAGTACACAAAGGAACACTCTTATGCTTGAAGAAATAATTGCAAAAAATGGAGGTACAACTGAAGACTTAACCAAATAAATTCCCACCACCTTAATTCATTTAAAATAACAAGATGTGCATTTGGTGTTGAATTAATATGGCACTTTATTTTAATCCTCGATAAAGAAAACCCTAATATTTTCATACTTTACAAAAATCCTTGATATGACATCCCCAGGTTCTATCGTACACTTCATTAAATGCATAGGAGGCACCTTGAAACATGTGGGATGGACAACATATCACCTTTTCACAAAAAAATGAAACTTTATAACCCAAAGTTAGGAGTTATGAAAACCTCTGACTCTTCGACTACACAATAGACTAACACATTTGATGCTACAAAAAGAGAACAAGTTGGGCCATCGAGTGGTTAGGAAAAACATGACCCCAATGACATGGTTTAAAGACACCAAGTGCGAGTGACTTAGGTTTCAAAACTTAAAGAATGTGTGACAAAAGGTTAGAAACCTAGAGGATCCCATGACAAAGGCTCAAATGAAGGAAAAGACTATAGACTTGAGCAGAAAGTAAGAAATTAAAGACTAAGGAATACAAAATTTAAAAGTACATGATACATAGTATACCCATGGGTAACATTGGCTCTGAATGGGGACTAGAACTAACATGATGTAGAGAATCTAGAAACATGGCATAAATCCTTATTCATTGGGCAACAAAGTCAAAAACTAGACAAGCCAAAAACTGAACAAAACAAATAAGAAACTATAGACACCGAAATCTGGTTATTAGCCTGCGACTTCCATATTCTGCATAATTCTTATTCTTCATGGTCATGATTAAATAATGTCAATTATTTAATTAATTCATCTTTTATTAATTCATCTATTAATTAAATAATATTAATTATTTAATTAATTCACTTCTCCTTATTCTATCTAATTAATTAAATAGATGCTTGTTATTTAATTATGTTACTAATTAACCTTCTTCTTGTTAAATTAAATAAATCATTATTTAATTTATTCTTTATCATATTTCAACTATAATTAAATAAAGTCATTATTTATTTAATTATTCATTTAAAATCCCCTTCGTCACTTAATTAAATAAATCTTATTTATTTAATTATCCTTCGAATATCGAGTTTTGAATTAAATGAATTATTTAATTCATTAATTCTATTTTAACACATTCTTCTATATTTTAGATAATTATGTGAGTTATCTAAGTATTCACTTTCACTCAACTCGACATCTATTTTAATCGTTCAGTTAACTATTGATTTAATGTCTGAGTGGCGTCTTCGAGTAATCTCTTCCTCTAATCATGCAATCATCCACTTCTAACTCAATTGCGTGTACATGCAGATTAATTAAATATTATTATTTAATTAATTAAGTGTTGTGCGTGCATTCAAACAAAGAGTTGCTTTAATCAATCTTTATCTTTGTCATGCAAAGATATTTCTTCTATTTTTGAATGCCGAACAGAAGATTAAATCATTTATTTAATCTTTAATTCTATTTCTAATTCGAATCACTCATGTCAATTCTATCAGTTATCTGAATGCATGTCCAATCTCTCAATCTCAACCGTTTGTTAATCTTTCAATCTTGGCCTGTCGTTCGAATAATCAATTTTCTATAAATTGATTTGTCATTCTTCATTCCAATCTCTCTCTCGAAATCTCTTGCGAATTTTGTAACTTTTGGAGAGCACTTTTGTCTTGAATCTTCGATATTTTGCTAATCACTATCTTAGGCTATACTTGCACGAATTACTTGAAAATCTGAGGGCAATTATACCATACAAGCGAAATGGAGAAGGGAAATCGAGATAATTCATGGAAATACGTTTGAAGATTGGTGAGATCATTCTAGTTTTAATTACGTCTTTACTTTCCCATGTTCTTTGTTGCTTAACGTATGAATTTGCATGTTAGATTTAGTATTGTATGCATGTGTGCTTTTAATCTACTAATATTCTGGTGTGTCTATTGTGCAAAGGCTTGTTTCATTTTCAGACGTTAAATTTTGGTGAACCTGACGTGAAGACAACATCTTTCGCGAATCCGTAGATCTTTTAATTTTCAATTTTGCAGATTTTTCGTACGGAACGACGCATGTGAAGTTTCTGCACCGCAACTGATTTTACAAATCGCATGTGAAGTTTCTGCACCACAATTGATTTTTCGGAACCGCATGTGAAGTTTTTGAACCACAATTGAGTTTATGAACCGCATTTGACAGAGAAACGACGCATCTGGAAATTCTTGAATCGCAAGTGATATCCCGAGCCGCAACTGAAAAAGAAACGACGCATCTGACTGGTAACAAAATGACGCAATTGACTGGTAAAATTTTATTTCTGCTTTCGGCAATCTGGAATTTTCAATTGATTTTCGTGTTACTGATATTTGATTTTCAGCGTGTGGCCTTTTGGAGTTAACAAGCTTTTGCAGGACGATTGGCGAAGACAAAATTGAAAATTACTAATGATATCTTCTGCAGGACGCTTGTCGAAGACCCTAGTTAAATTTTGAAACAGATTGTTTGGTAGCGTAGCAAATCTTTCATTTGGTTAAAATTAAGTGTCTACTGTGTTTGGTGCGAAAGCACAAGTCTGGTTGCCCTTACGATTTGGTATATCAGTATCCTCTCCTTGCGCATTGGTGCGATCACGGGTGTAGAGAAATGGTTACCAACTCTAGAACTTGGGCCTGTTCTGGTGGGAAAAAGTACTCACCCCAGAACAACTTCGGACCGGTAGCACCCGAACCTGAGGGACTGCCAGCCGGTATACAAAAGTGGGTTCTTGGGGAAACCCAAGAATCACGAGTGTGGTTCCGCGAGATGGATCCAAAGGGGACTCGTATCGTATGGATCACACCCCACGAACGGAATGCCCGAATTAAATACCCTTTGTTATAGAGACCAACCTATTTGTGGCCGTTGCTTGGTATTAGTGCAGGGTACAATATCATGCCTGAAGATTACTCACTACTGATCCCCTTGAGTAGAGATAGCGGTTCTTGGGATGTCATTACCCAATGAATTCATAATTGGTGTGCTCGAAAGACATTAATGAGCCGTGGAGGTGAGCCAATGCCACCAAATTCCTAAGCTATCCGCTCTCGAGAAGGAAAGGTGTTCATCACCAATCTGGGGTATAACTGGTGGGCTATACCAAGTATACAAACCCTAGGCCTTTGGCCTATTAGGATGTCCTTGTCTGTTATCACTTTAAACAATCTTTGAGTCCAAAATCGAAACTGAAAACACTTTGTCTTACGATTGTCTTTGATTGTCAAAATTTGATCATAGAAAACCGGGTCAGTTTAAATTTCATGTCACTAAAAATTCACACAGAGTCGCAATTGTTCACCAGAAAAACGCATCTGGTTGTTAGAGTCGCATCTGTTAATTTTGAGTCGCATCTGTAAGTTTTGCATCGCATCAGTAATTTTTGAGTCGCATCTGTCAGATTGGCTCGCATCTGATTTATATAGGTCGCATCTGGTTGTTTTGAGCCGCATCTGTAATATCTGAATCGCATCTGTTTTGGAAACACCGCATGTGTTATATTCTGAGTCGCATCTGTCAGCTTGAGTCGCATCTGTCATTTTGAACTGCAACTGTTAAATTTGAAACGCATCTATCTGATTACCAGAAAAACCAAAATTCACTGTCACTGTCCAGTTAGCAGGGTTATACCAGTTTCAGTGGTCTTCATATAAACAGTCTTCGAAAACAGAAACCTGAAATGATTTGCTCAATTTTGCATCCTTTAGGTTCATTTAGTCATTACCATAGTTGTCTTCAGTTAGATTTTAGCTTCATCATAGGGTACATATCACCTTGCATTAGACTTTTAGAGAGGTCACTTTTACAAACTTTAGGAGTAGTCTACCATCTATACTCTAGAAAGGTCATAGTGTCAACGAAATCTGTCATTGAACCTAGTCTTATCATCATATACTTTGTCCTACAGAGAGTCATCCTAGCTCATCAGTCTAGTTAGGAAACTCAACTTGTCTTTGATCTTCGTCCTACATTGGTTCCTTGACTTAACTAAATTGACACTTTGGTTTGACTTTAGGTAGTTGGTCCCTTCACTTTGGGTTTATAGAATTGATCATTTTAGGGTCTCACTTAGACTTCTTGCACCTTTAGAGTCTAGACTAGTATCATCATAGGACATCCCTTATTTTGCATAAGAAAACCCCAAAAACATAGAATAGAGTCATACAGTTTCTAGATATAGTTTTGCATTTCCCGCATATTGAGCTTGTCTTACATGGTTGAAACTAGGTCTAAGAGAAGAGAGAGAGAAAACATGTCGAACCCAAGCGAGTTCATCAACCCATTTTATTCAAGACCTCATAAGACTCTATTAGACAAATTTACCACTAGAAACACACAAGGACATGTTACAACAGAAGACATAGAGGCTGCCGCACAAGACCCTGAGTTTGCCTCTTTTGTAGATGAGTACCTAGCAAACGATCGTCAATGGTTCTTAGGAAAATTGCTAGCTGAAGGTGCTACCTTACCTCTAGGATTTGACATTAGTACCTTACAAACTCAACCTACACAAGGGACGAATACCACGACTGCTAGTACTACTATACCTCAAGTCAGCACGACTATGCCATCTAGCACGTCTACACAGAGTATGACAGTCCATACGTCCCCATTTGGTACACCTACAATGACATCGGGATTTAGTTTCACTACAGGGGCTTCATCATCTATTCCCTTCGGTCCTATTAGCGGGAGTAAAAGACCTAAAACATTAGCCCATACATCTTATGTCGGTGTCACGAGTGCGCAATCAACAACCACACCTACTGCTAGCATTATAGGTACCTTGCCACAGTCGATGGCCATACCTAGTGTTCAGGTCACTAGTACTATACCAAGGATTACACAAACAGGGGGCATTCCCTCCTTCCAATATGGCAATCAAAATCCACCTTTCCAGACTAGCAGTCAAAACCAATTTACATCGGTTCTGAATCAGAACCCCTTTTCATAGATTGGTAGTCAGCATCTGTCTACCCAGATTCCAAGCCAAAACTATTTCACATCGGTTCTGAATCAGAATCCCTTTGTACAGAGTGGTACTCAGAATCCATTTACACAGAATCCAGGACAACATCAATCTATGTCGATTCCAAACCAGAATACATTTACCAACATTCCGAATCCAAATCCACCTCAGATGCCAACGTTCAATCAAAACCCATCGCGAGACTTTGGATTTCAGAATACATACATGGATCCGCATAATCCTTCTAGCACATATTTGACTCAAGTTGACGTCCTACAAACACAAATGCAGGCATTACAAATGCAAATGGATAACATGTCAATGTCAACTAAGAAATCATTTTCACCAAAGGACATATGCCCATTCCCTTGTGATAGATCATTGTACATGACACCTTTCCCTCACGGATATGTCATACCAAATCTTCCTAAGTACAATGGCAAACGCAATCCAGTAGAACATATCAGGGAATTTTCTACCATATGCATTAATGTTGCTTACGACCCCATGTACCTTATGAGGCTATTTCCACGAATTCTTGTAGGGGTTGCACTAGAATGGTTTTCGGGTCTAGATTCTGGCATTAGATCATGGGGAGAGCTAGTCGAGAAATTTGTGGAGCAATTCTCCTTCCACATTGACCATGAGATAAATATAGCAACTTTGTGCCACACCACACAAGACGAAGGTGAAACATTCATTGCTTTCTTCCAGAGATGGAGAAATATTGCTAGTAGATGTCCTATCGAGATACCTGAAAAACAAAAGGTTACAATGTTTCAAGAAAACCTTCATCCAAAACTCAGAAGTAACTTAAGGAAACATTGCTGCATATCTTTTTCGGAACTAGTGGAAAAGGGGGTGATAATAGAGAAGGATCTCATTGAAAAGGGTGAACTCAAGATGACAACACCCAATTGAAACACAATCATACAAAACGCCCCCACCCACATAAATAGATTCTGGTCTCGCAACAAAAATGTCACCAATGATGGGGTGGTGGATGCTAAAACATTACAAACAAGACCCCTCCTCACATTACAAGGACCTCATACTTTTGCTAACATGCTTAATGCTGTCAATCAACCTCCCAACATGGTCCAAAACACTCAATGTCCACCACAAAGGAGATTCCAGAAATGTGAGTTCACTCCCTTAGGGGAACCCATTGAGTCGGTGTTCAAACAGCTGTTACAACACAACCTCATACAACTGCAGGAACCAAGACAATACGATCCAGGACAGTTTAAACCAACTTGGTGGGATGACAACGCTTTTTGTGATTATCATAGGACTAAGGGACATAACCTACAAAACTGTCGACAACTGAAGAACATCATACAGGACCTTGTTGACAAGAGAATCATTGAAGTTAGTGGACAAAAACAAAAGACATCGAACACTGATCATCAAGTATTTTCAGACCCACTACATGACCATGGGAAAGGAACTGTCCCCAGTTCAAGTACTAAGACCAATATGTCAGCCAATTATGCGAATATAAAACATGACTATGATAGTGGCAAAATCATTCATTGCCTTCGCGCCGCCAAGGACAACATTAATACCATTACTATCAAGGCTAATCCGGAATGTGCGGTCAATACTCGTCGTACAAAGTTTGTTATCCAAGGCCCTCCATCACAGCAAGCATCACAACCTTCCAAGTTACAATATAACCTACTTGACCAGTTGGGGAAGACCCCAGCCCAAATTTCAATCTTGGAATTGTTGCATATCTCCCCCGAGCATCGGTCTATCCTCGATAAGGCTTTACAGAACACCACGGTCCCTAATGACCTTGATGTCAATCATTTCTAGGAGATGGTGGGCTACTTGACCAATAATCATCATGCCACATTTTCTGAACAAGACTATGCCACAGATAAGATGAACCACAATGACCCTTTATATCTAGAAGTCCTTGTTGATGACACCAAAGTTAGACGAGTTTTGGTAGACGGAGGAGCAGGGTTAAATCTATGCACTTTAAAATTAATTAATGCATTAGGTATTTCAGAAGCATGCGTAGACACCACCAAGAGTATTGTCATTAAGGCTTATGATGATGAAGAAAGAAAATCAAAGGGGGTGGTAACACTTCCTATCAGAATTGGTCCTGCAGTAATGGAGACAAAGTTCCAGGTCTTGGATCTCACCCTCCCTTATAACCTTTTGCTAGGTAGACCATGGATTCATGCCATGAAGGCAATCCCTTCCACATATCATTAGTGCCTTAAATTCCCTTACAATGGCATCAAAATAACTATCGATGGTGATCCTGATCCTTTTCAGTATTGCACTAACCTAAAGGACATCCCTCAATGTCAAGTGCCAGTCAACCAAGAGGCCTCATCGTCTAATCCATCTTCTTATGTTGACCCGTCCACGCTCACTCGAACATCTATTACACCTTCACTTCCCACTACTCCTAGGGTTGAGATCCAAGACAAGGGTTGTGGAGAGTATTATATGAAGACTTCCTATTGTGTTAGCCACTTGGTCCCTCCTAAGTCATATGGTTTGCCTACAACAGGTAGGGGATAGTCTATAATCACTATACATGTTCCCCCCACAACAACTTTCACTAAATGGGGTGAATTAAGCAAAGAGGCTGTAGATACAGAAGATGTTACTTCCTGGCTGTATAAGGAAGATAATCAAGAACCCCTTTTACTTGCTCATATTCCTACAAGACTATACGGAAAGGGTTTCAAAATCATGCAAAGCAAAGGATATGATGGACACAGTGGTTTAGGCTTAAACCAAGATGGCAGAATTGAACCAATATTTGTTTCTTAGTGGCCAAAAGGAGTAGGGCTAGGGTTTCAACCGATTCAGATTGGCGTTCCTAGTACTCCATTACCCTTACTTGAGGAAGTACGTGCTTCAGAAGACATTAAGACATCTCACAAACCAATAGAACAAAATCATTCTAACTCGCCTGACTCTAATGATTATGAGTGGGATTCCTTATCCTCTACTTCTTCCATGGACCTTGACAAATTATTTGGAGAACTTGACTTGCTGTTAAGTTCCTCACCAAATCTTTTAAATTCTTGTCCACCAAAGAAAATGACAAAAGAGGAGTGGTTTAAACACTACTATTGGGAATCACTTGATCCTACCTCTTGGCAACCTGAGCCACCTCTTTCTGATTGTCAAACCTTGACATTAGGCCCACCTATTTATCCACCTAGACCCAAACCCAAGAGCAAAAAGGACTTGGTACAAGACTTTTGTGACCACATGAATAATTCAATTTTTACCTTGACTCCATTAGACTTTGATAACTCTGACGATGACATGCCTCTAGTTTATCCCCAACTCATAGATTGGGATCAACAAGATACACCCGTTTTAGATACTTTTGAGAACGATGAAGCGATTGCTGAGTTCCTGGGATTACGTGAAGGCATACCTAATGGGGATCATAAAGCTGGTTTTACCATTGACTTGGAAAATAAAGCATACTTTGGGGAATCTGTTCAACCCTCCAGTTGCAAAAATGAGAAAAAGAATAAACAAGATAAAAATTATGAGTCTCTAGGTGAAAACCGCAAGGCACCTCTAGACCATGAAAAAGTAAAAAGAAAGGACGCATCCGAAGGTGAAAACCTCTCTAAGGCGCCTAAGGATGGAGGTTTGAACATTCTCCCCATTGCATAGGAAAAGTCACCCATGCTCGTGGAAGAATCAGTAGAAGTCAACATAGGCACAAAAGAGAATCCTCGATTGATTTATTTAGCAGTGTCACTGACAACACAAGAGAAATCAGAGTTCCACAACTTCTTTGAACAAAGACAGATTAATTTTGCTTGGTCATATGCCGACATGCCTGGGTTGGATCCTGAACTTGTTCTACATCACTTGCCTTTACAACCAGGTGCCAAACCAGTGAAACAGAAGTTGAGAAAAATGCATCCACAAATTGCTTTATTAGTCAAGGCAGAACTTAAGAAATTATTAGACGTTGGTTTCATCAGACCTATTGACTATGTAGATTGGATTTCCAACCTTGTACCAGTCACCAAACCAGCTGGGGGCATCCGCATCTGCACTGATTTTAGAGATATCAACAAAGCTTGTCCTAAGGATGACTTCCCTTTGCCTAATATAGACATGATAGTTGACATGACAGCAGGGTATGAGATGTTGTCCCTTATGGATGGATTCTCAGGATATAACCAGATCAGAATAGCCACTAAAGATCAACCGAAGACAGCCTTCACTTGTCCTTGGGGAATGTATTGCTAGAATGTTATGCCCTTTGGACTCAAGAATGCAGGAGCAACCTATCAACGTGCCATGACCACTATCTTTCATGATTTAGTACACACTTGTATGGAGGATTATGTCGATGACCTTATTGTAAAATCCAAGACAAGGGCACAACATTTACAGGTTTTAGACAAGGTATTTCAGAGGCTAGAGAAGTATAATGTGAGACTCAATCCAAAGAAATGTGTGTTTGGAGTCAAGTCAGGAAAGCTATTAGGTTATATCATTTCTAGATGAGGCATTGAAGTAGATCCAGCTAAGGTAAAAGAAATTATGGACATGCCACCACCCAACAATCTCAGTCAACTAAGGACATTACAGGGAAGGTTGCAATCTATCAGAAGATTTATAGTGCAGCTAGCAGACAAGACACATCCTTTTCAACATCTACTTAAGAAAGGAGTACCCTTTGCATGGACACCTAGGTGTGAAGAGGCTTTTCAACTGATTAAAGAATATTTACTTACACCACCTGTTTTAATGCCACCTGTTGAAGGAAGACCATTGATTCTTTATATCACAGCAACCCATTCATCACTCGGAGCATTGCTTGCACAAAATGACGATGAAGGTCATGAAAGGGCAGTCTATTATATCAGTCGGACTTTGGTTGGTTATGAGCTCAACTATAGTAACATTGAACGTGCCTGTCTTGCAGTAGTATTTGCTACCCAAAAACTGCGACACTACATGATAAACCATCAAACAATGTTGATTGCTAAAATAGATCCTCTGAAATATCTTCTTAGTAAGGCAGCATTAACAGGACGACTGGCCAAGTGGGTCATGATACTTAGTGAGTATGATATACAGTATGTAGAGAGAAAGGCTATTAAAGGACAGGTCATTGCTGATCAGTTGGCTGATGCACCAATACAGGCAGATCACCCATTAGTGGTAGACTTTCCTGATGAGTTCATATTCACATTTGACACAAACATACATGGAAACTGTACTTTGATGGCTCACATACAAATCATGGTTCAGGGGCTGGGATATCGTTTATCACACCACAGGGTGATTCCATCCCTAAATCATTCAGGATTGCATTTCCATGCACTAACAACATGGCGGAATATGAAGCTTTAGTGACAGGTTTATGCATGGCAGTCAAGTGGAAAATCAAGAACCTACAGGTATATGGTGATTCTCAACTAGTAATAAGACAGGTAAATGATGATTATGAGACTAAGGATGAAAAGCTTGCTCCGTACAAGCGCATGGCTGATAGTTTTAAAGAATACTTTGACAAAGTCAAGTTTCATCAAATACCTCATGTTTTAAACAAAAACAGAATGGCTACTACCCTCCTTGACATTCCTAACAACGTGCCTAAGTTTGAGTTCTTGGTCGAACAGCTTTTGGTCCCCGCCTACGATATCCCAGATTCTGAAATGGTGTGTGACATTGTTGGTCCTGATTCCCCATGGTACAAAGAAATCTATGATTACCTTCATGCCGAAGTCATCCCCATTGGCCTATCCAATAACCAACGTAGGACATTCCTTCGCAAGTCAGCCAAATATACCATCGTCGGAGACACCCTATATAGACGTGCTTTAGATAATACCCTACTGAGATGTCTTGATTCTACTAAAGCACAAGCAACCTTGCGTGGGGTGCATGAGGGTATATGTGGTTCCCATTCTAGTGGTCCTACCTTAGCTAAAAAGATTATGAGACTGGGTTATTATTGGCCTACTATGGAAAAAGACTCATATGTCTTTGTAACAAAATGTCGCCAATGCCAAGTTCATGGAGGTTTGATACATGCCCCAGCACAGGAGCTCCGTCCTATCACGTCACCATGGCCTTTTACCCAATGGGGACTTGACCTCATAGGTAAGATCCACCCCACCTCATCTAATGGACAAAAGTTCATTATTACTGCCACTGAGTACTTTATGAAGTGGATTGAAGCCATTCCTATGACATACATTACCGACACACAGATTTCTAGATTTATCTTAAACTATATCATTTGTCGGTATGGTGTCCCTCAATCTATAATCACTGACAATGGCCACCCATTTAAGAACCAAGAAGTCCATCACTTGTGTGATCAATTTCATATTCAACATCACTTCTCTACTCCATACTACCCACAAGGTAACGGCCAAGCGGAGGCGTCTAACAAGACCATCATTAGAATCCTCAAGAAGACTGTCAATGATGCTGGTCGTGACTGGCATTTACAGCTTAACCCTGCCTTATGGTCTTATCGTACAAGTATCCGTACTCCCACTGGTGCTACCCCATACTCACTTGTCTTTGGATCTGAAGCCATTTTTCCTATTGAGGTCGAGATTCCATCCCTAAGGGTATCACTGAAGGGCCACATTGACGATGAAGAATACCGAGTGTCGAGACTCCATGAGTTAGAATTCCTGGATGAGCGTAGACAGAAGGCACTGGACCATCTCCAAGCATATCAGAACCGCCTTCGTCGTAGCTATAATAGGAGGGTTTTAAACAAAAATTTTGACATTGGTGACTTGGTTTTAATGGAGAATCCAAAGAATCAAGCAGAAAGAGACAAACCAGGAAAGTTTGAACCTAATTGGTTGGGACCTTATGTTGTTACGGAAGCTTTTGGATCAGAAGCCTATCAACTCTCTACTCTTGAAGGCGAACCATTGTCCTCACCAATCAATAGTATGCATCTGAAGAAGTTCTACACATAGCTTTTGGGAGCCTTTGTCTTATTTAGCAAAAATGCAAAAAAAAAATCAGAAAATAAAAAAATCGTTATCAAGGTGAAAACCTGGCAAACAGTCGTCTTGGTAACACCAAAAAAATTAGTTAATATGGAAAATAGTAAAGATAAATCAATCGTCCAATGGTGAAAACCACTTCGGTGGCGCTTTGGATAGGTACCATGGTGAAAACATGGCAAACAGGCGCCATGTGTACTCAACCCTGCTCCTTTGTCTACTATTATTCTAATCTATCTTGTACATACTACCTCTCCCTGTACATAGTCTTTATCCCTGTACATAGTCCACTTCCCTGTACATAGCCCACATTCGTGTACATAGTCCACTATCCTGTATATATCTTTTACCTTTTATTGTCCATCATTTGTATATATTCATCCTAATAAGTGGTAGTCTTTTCCATAGCTTGGAATGATTGACATCGAGAGCATTTCATATCCCCCATCTTACTCTATTCATAGTCAGTTGGTCTTATACTCGACTGGGGGCAGACATTTGACATGTGTCATATTGGTTCTTACACTGTCTATGTTGAAGACGTAAAACCATGGAAAATCCATAAAAACATCACAAAATGACCTGAGAAAACACAAAAACATCGAAAAACTTCAAAAAAATCCAAAAATAGAGTCAAAGTCAGTCGCGCTTGTCAGTCTTTGTCATTTGTCAAACTACGTTGCCTCTGTGACTGGACGTAGGCAAGGCCATCTGCCGATGTGCCCCCGAGGCATTAGGTCAGTCGGTTTAGGTTTGTCTGTATAAATTCATGAGTCAATCCATATGTCTATATGACAAGGTCATTGGTAGTGTCGAACTACGAGGTCTCTGTGTGTACAACGTAGGCAAGGCCATCACACGATGAGCCCCTGAGGCCACACTAGTTCAGTCCATTAGGGTTCATCGCATTCACTTTCACACACGTATTTTCTATTTGTAGTCAGTCTTGTCGGTCACAGTCAAGTCGAACTACGAGGTCTCTGCGTGTACAACGTAGGCAAGGCCATCACACGATGAGCCCCCAAGGCCACACTAGGCCAGTCCTTTAGGGTTTGTCGTCACACACAGTCAATTGTTTGTATATCATATCAAGTCATGCATCAATCTGGTGAACAAGTCCGCAATGTCTCTGAGTCATATCAAACAACTTGCCAAACAAAACAATTCAAACAGATCAACCAACCGTCTGCTACAAGATGTGTCCTTCTTGGAAACAGATGTTATCAAAACATTCAACCTATGTCTTATTCAGGATGTGTCCTTCGTGCATAATCGACAAGGTCAAAACAATCAAACATAGGCTTACACAGGTTATCACATCAACGAAATTTGACTCAAAGTCTTATACGATACATGTCTTTCTGAAACCAGGCTTTTTCATGCCTTATACAGATAGTCATAACATCAAAACCAGACTCACAGTCTTATCTGGTATGTGTATCTCTTGCAATCAGGCTCTATCAATCAAACAAATCAAACAAACAAATCATGTTTTTGGCAAATATTTTCATTGGCTTATTGACTTTATTGGTTTATTTATCTTATCATTTATCTTGAATTGATGACTAGGATTCATGTTACTAGCTTTCTCAATGATGTCCCATGAAGGATTTAGAGAAGCAACGACGTATCAGAATTCTATTTTCTTTGACTGCTGTCTGTCGACTGTCTTTTAAATTTGATTTTGAGTCATGTTACTAGTTTCCTCAAGGATGTCCCATGAAGGATTTAGAGGAGCAATGACGTCTCATGACCTGTCTTTTCTTTTGTTTGTTGTCTATGGTTTGTCTCGACAAAAAGACTGGGGCAACTTGTGTCCTTAGTATGAGTTAGTGACAATCCTTGTCTGCGACTGTCTGTTTTTAGCAAGTGGATGATCTTGCACACCTTGATTTATGTCATATCCTAGTGTTTGTCTCCATTTGTATTAGTCCTGCCCAATGATGATAAAGTGCAATACCTTTTGTGATACGATAAAATATTGAAGATTCCTAACACTAACATTTATCTTCTGTCTTTTCATTCTTTGTCGATCTTCCATTCTGCATTAACAATTCTTCTTTCTTGCATTATGACAGAGTCCTGTGACATGAAATGGTATACATCATCCTGCATCAACATACATGTTAGAAACATACACATATATATAGGCATATGTTACATTTAGCTCATCGTGGCATAATAGAAAATAATCATCATTTAACATTGCATATCATAAGTAATAAACTGTAAATACATACATCACATGTCATTATATATATAACATCACATACCATCTCATCATCATATAGAATCATATGTCACATAGAATCAAGTTTATCGCATTAGTTGCATAAACAACATAAAGTACATACAACCATCCATCACATAGGCATATCATATAGACATCACATGTATGAATCAAGACTGCATAATCAATAAATAGACAATGCATATCATAAGAATCGCCGCCAAAAATCATATATACATATTGCTCATATGTGTCACATCACAATGTCATAATGTATCATAAATACATGGAAGCCCGCAGGCTATCGGATCAAAATACAATGTCTCAAATGGACCTCAAAACTGTATCTCTATCCTGAACTACCACTGCCATCATGTCGGGAGTGTGTAGGGGACTGATGCTAGGAACCTGCTGATCTCAGAGCTGTGGGAGGTCTGTCATATGGCCCTGCTTTACGTGGCTGATCCACTCCCTCTGTGCTCACTGTCCGTGTGTGGGTCCTGGTCTGAGACCTACTACTCTCTGCCGCTGAAAAGCTAGGAGCCCGTCTCTCTAAGGGAACCTCTGCCTCATACAGGTCTCGGTAATATCTCTCCCTCTCACCGACTCTGACCAACTCTCTGGAAAATGCTACTGATGGTCCTGTACATAATGACCTGAGCTCTGTGAATCTCTCCTCAGTCTCCTGCCGCCGGGCTACAGCTTGATCCCTCTCCAACAAGGCTCTGTCTCTCTCCACCCTATAGGCATCTCTCTCTACCATCAACACCCTCATCTGCTCCTCCAAGGAGGCAACCTGGGCTCGTAATATATTAGTGTCAGGCGCCTCTGCCTCTGTCTCATCCTGGCAGACCCTGTCTCGCCCATCCTCCTCCTCGTCCATCTCCTCCAGGATCTGATCCCTGATCTCTCTCTCATGATCATCCTCCTCCTCATCATCCTCCTGGTAGGCACCTAACAATCCAAGGGCATCTACCTCTGCCTCCTCTCCGATGGCCTCCTCTGTAACTACCTCCTCGGCACTTGCCTCTGCCTCTGCTGGGATGTCAGGGATGTCTGGGATAACTGCCTCAGCTGGCTACTCCTCCTCGCCGCCTCTGGCCACATCTAGCATGGCCACATCCTCCTCTCCTCCCCTCTCCTCTTGGATCAGTGACAAGGCTGCTCCTCGTCCCCGTCGACCACACCTCCCTCTCCTGCCTCCATGTCGGCCACCTCTGCCATCATCCCCACCATCACCTCGGCCTCCTCTGCCTCCTTGACCACCTCCTCTGCCCCGTCTGCCTCTGGGACCTCTAACACGCCACTCTACTGGTGCTGGCTGCCCTGGATCTGTCAAAGGAGTCAGCCTGTGTAGTGCCCACCACTGATCATAAGCTGGAGTCGTCCTTGGATCTGCTGGTCCACCCCTCCATCCCCATGCCTGTGCCTATAGTCCATCAATATCTGCCTCTGCAGTAGCAACTGGAATCTCTGGCCCCCACAATAGGACCTCTCGTGAGGACCAAGCAAACTCTGCTCTCCCTCGAGGTACATCCTGTACCTCTCCATACTATCTCAAAACCCAGTCCGGCAATTGCCGCTCTATGATGTGCATATGGTACACTGTCTGTCCCACTAAATACTGTGTCTGTCGGCAATATGGCAAATGCTCGCCCTCATCTGACCATACCTCACAATCTAGGTATGGTCTCCATGTAAACTCCTGCATCAGGTCTATAGCATGTCTATAGTAGCCCGTGTCTCCAATGTGGTGCTGAGTAGTAGCTCCCGCATACCGAAAGGCATAGGGCGCTCCACGAGCTAGGTCTACTGTCACCAGTGGTCTAAAGATAGCGATGTGCTCCCATGCCCATACCATCAGCAGTGTGGTACCGCAGCTCATCGACTGTGCCTCTCTATAGACAATGTCATGAAGGTGGAAGTATAGCATCCCCAGCACACACGAACCCCAAGCATATACAACTCGGCGCTCTAGCATGCCTACTAGCATCTCACCCCATCCCATAGGAAATCCATCACCTCGGCAGTCAGGCAGTACAATCCCACCTATCAGTGTCGCCACCAGACAGTCTAACTGTCTATACCTCTGGGCTAATACCCGCCATCTAATCTCATAATCATCCACCCCTAGCTGTCTAACGTCAGCGTGGGGGTAGTATCTGCACATCTCCGCTATACCCCTCTGGGTATCATAGACTACCCGTGTGCCTCTAATAGGCAGTCTCAAAATCCTATATACATCCTCCAAGGTCACTGTAGCCTCTCCAGTCGGAAGATGGAAGGAAGACGTCTCTGAGTGCCACCGCTCGCAAAGTGCTATCAGTAAACCCCAATTTTCCCTAATCTGGGGCATATCGGTCACGTGCAACAAACCCAAATGCCATAAAGTCCATTGCTCGGTCGGCTGTAAGCTGTCTCTGAATCGAAACGTCGTAGGTCTCAACTCACGTGTGTAGATAGGGTCAAGAACAACCTGCAAAAACATGCCTCATGTCAGCCTGAATCATCTACCCTAGTGAAAAATGAATGTTTTGGCATAAAATGCAAATGCGTCGTTATTTTGCAAATGCGTCATTTTTTTTAAACACATGCGTTGCTTTTATACAAATGCGGTCCACAAATTACAAGTGCGTCATTATTAATCAAATGCGGTTAATTATTATCAAATGCGTGCTACAAATGACATTTGCGGTGCACAATGACAATTGCGTGTCTAAATATTCTAATGCGTCGCTAAACATGCAAATGCGTTGCAAAATCTCAAATGTGTTTCAACATAAACAAATGCGTCACACAAAAAACACATGCAGTTATTTTTTTTCAACTAAGCCTAACTGGTCGGCGTTGAAATGCAAATGCAGCTTTTTGCATGTAGATGCGTCATTCACGCATATAGAAGCGTCGCAAATTAAAATGACACGCATAACAAAAAATGCAATAAATACCTTAAAATACGCGTAAATTAAATTTTTTCAAAAGGCAAGTTTTAGGTCCATACCGGGGGGTCCGTGCCGGCTGGTCTCTGGAACGTCCTAATCCTGTAGGCACGATGATGGGTGGCTGGAACTAGAGACATCCTCGCTGAAAGTCAGAGCAAACTTTTCAAATCTCTATGCTGGGTGGGTGCAAATGAATAGTTTTTCACCCCAATTCCAATATATACCTAGACTTAGGTGGCATTTTCTTCCTACTGGCCGTGCAAACTTCCATTTTCTATGATCCTGTACCCGTCCCTCCCGTTTCTGAACCCAATTCTGTCAACTGCATTGCATTTTTGCCTATCTACTGGGCTAATCGAGCGCATTTCCAAATTTTTCTGAACATTTCAAAAATTTATCAATTTTCCTGAGGGGGCATACCTTCACCTATTCTAATCCGGAGCTTGACTGGGGCATATTTTCATTGATTTTTCTTTGACACAATGCCGAAACAACATTGTATCAAAGAGGGGCAAATGTAGACACTGAAATCTGGTTATTAGCCTGCGACTTCCATATTCTGCATAATTCTTATTCTTCATGGTCATGATTAAATAATGTCAATTATTTAATTAATTCATCTTTTATTAATTCATCTATTAATTAAATAATATTAATTATTTAATTAATTCACTTCTCCTTATTCTATCTAATTAATTAAATAGACGCTTGTTATTTAATTATGTTACTAATTAACCTTCTTCTTGTTAAATTAAATAAATCATTATTTAATTTATTCTTTATCATATTTCAACTATAATTAAATAAATTCATTATTTATTTAATTATTCATTTAAAATCCTTTCGTCACTTAATTAAATAAATCTTATTTATTTAATTATCCTTCGAATATCGAGTTTTGAATTAAATGAATTATTTAATTCATTAATTCTATTTTAACACATTCTTCTATATTTTAGATAATTATGTGAGTTATCTAAGTATTCACTTTTACTCAACTCGACATCTATTTTAATCGTTCAGTTAACTATTGATTTAATGTCTGAGTGGCGTCTTCGAGTAATCTCTTCGTCTAATCATGCAATCGTCCACTTCTAACTCAATTGCGTGTACATGTAGATTAATTAAATATTCTTATTTAATTAATTAAGTGTTGTGCATTCGACAGAGAGTTGCTTTAATCAATCTTTATCTTTGTCATACAAAGATATTTCTTCTATTTTCGAATGCTGAACTGAAGATTAAATCATTTATTTAATCTTTAATTCTATTTCTAATTCGAATCACTCATGTCAATTCTATCAGTTATCTGAATGCATGTCCAATCTCTCAATCTCAACCGTCTGTTAATCTTTCAATCTTGGCCTGTCGTTCGAATAATCAATTTTCTATAAATTGATTTGTCAATCTTCATTCCAATCTCTCTCTCGAAATCTCTCTCACAAATTTTTTAACTTTTGGAGAGCACTTTTGTCTTGAATCTTCGATATTTTGCTAATCACTATCTTAGGCTATACTTGCACGAATTACTTGAAAATATGATGGCAATTATACCATACAAGCGAAATGGAGAAGGGCAATCGAGATAATTCATGGAAATACGTTTGAAGATTGGTGAGATCATTCTAGTTTTAATTACGTCTTTACTTTCCCATGTTCTTTGTTGCTTAACGTATGAATTTGCATGTTAGATTTAGTATTGTATGCATGTGTGCTTTTAATCTACTAATCTTCTGGTGTGTCTATTGTGCAAAGGCTTGTTTCATTTTCAGACGTTACAGAAACTATATACAAGAATGGGCCCAATAGAAAAACTATTCAATAAGTTTCAAATCTTTCCCATTATAGGCAAGGGGTAGGGTAGTACCATCAGGATAAGCCAATTGGAAAGCATGATCACCAACAAGTTGCTTGATCAGGAAAGGCCCTCTCTAGAGAGAATAAAAAAAATTATGTGCTCCTTTTGCCTCCCTTCTCCTATCCCAGAGAAGAATTGAATTGCCAACTTCAAAGTCCCTTTGTCTAGTCCTTTTTATTAAAATCCTTCTTCACCATCTATTGATGTTTGGTAATCTTATCAACCACAACCTCTGTTTCTTCTTCCAGCTTATTCAAATACATAATCCACTTTTCCAAAGCAGTCTAAAATTTCCCATCTTCTATAGCCTTCTATAAATTGAGTGCTGAAATCTCCAATGGTGTAGGAAAAGTGCTATCAATGTCATATACTAATTGAAAGGGGGACAATCCAATAGCTCTTTTGTAGGTAACTCTATCAACCCATAGAGCATCATATAACTTTTTATGCCATCCCCTTTGATTTTCATCAACAAACTTTTTGATAATAGAGATTAAATTCTTATTGCTTGACTCGGCTTGCCTATTGCCTTGTGGATAATAATTAGATGAATGAGCAAGACTAATGCCATAGTCATAGTAGAAAAGGGTAATTTTAGTAGAGGAAAAAGAGCTAGTGTTATCGGTGACAATTTTCTTGGGCCCTCCAAACCTTACCAAAATATTCTCCTTCAAAAAATTACATATGACCTCAGTGGTGGTATGCTTCATTGGAATAGCTTCCACCCATTTGGTGAAATATTCTGTAGTAGTCAATATTTTTATATGTCCCACATTAGAACTCAGGTTAATTGGCCCAATGAAATCTAGACCCCATTGTTGAAAGGGCTCATCAATTACCACATGTTTCAAGGGTAAATCAACAAGTTGTGGTCTATCAGTGAATTTTAAACACTTTTCACATTTCGACACCCACTCATCAGCATCCTTAAACATACCTGGCCAATAGAATCTATGGCATAGGGTTTTGAAAGTTGTCATAGAAGCAGAAAAATTTCCACCACATGTCTCACTGTGAAAGGATTCTAATAGCTTCTTTTGTTTCTCTCTGTCAAAACACCTTAAGAAGGTCTCATCCACACCTTTTTAATACAAATTCCCTTCCCATAGAATGTACTTGTTTGCTTCAAGTTTTAATTTTCTCTTTTCTCTTGATGACAAATGTGATGGGTAATCACCATAGCTTAGGAAATAAGAGACATCAAAAAACCAATCATTAGTTGTACTTGTGAATAGTAATAATGGTAACTCTTCTTCTTCAATAGGTTTACTTTCAGTAGTCATTTTAGCCAGACCCTTTCCCTTAACTAGATTATTGGGTTTAATATCCAGATGATATTCTTGAATCTGGGCTATCTAAGATCCTCTTTTATTGCATCTAATATCTTGCTGAGTAAGAATACTTTTCACAATAGTTTCAGAAACAAAAATAGTAGTATGAGAATAAAGAATATAGAACCTAAAACTCTTGAGTGCCTTCACAATAGTATGCATGTTTTTCAAGTGGTGAATATTTGAGTTCATACTTCTTTAGAGGACTTCTCATAAAAGAGATAGGGGCTTCAATACCTTGCTCATTCCTTTGTAGTAAGATGGCTGACAAGGTGTGCTCAGAGGTGTAACTATATATGATGAAATCTTTAGTAAAATCAGGATGAACTAAAGTGGTACAATTTGTAATTATAGTTTTAATATCTACAAAATATTGTTTTGTTGAGATTATGGATTGCACAACCCCTAAAGCTCTGAAATATTCAATGAAGGACTTTAGTCATGAAAGATAATCAACCACAAAGAGAAGTGTTGCAACAATGGAATGTTGATTAAAGACTCTATATTGATAATATGATTGATATGATATGATATAGATATGTTACAAATGAACAAGATTCCTGATTATATAGGCAAGAGAGAGAACCTAAGATGCATGAGATGTTGCCATGTGTCTTGACCTAACAACATGTGACAACATGTGAACCCTATCTAGATGATTATTAAATGTTGAGATAAGTTCTAGAAGGACAACTCATCTTCTAGAAGGAATCTTATCCCTACAAACAAGGAAGGGAATATTTCCCTATTTATTAAATGATTTATCTAATAATGCAACCTAGGAATTAATGAATTATGACCTAAGTTAACTTATGCTAGTGTAATAATTAATTAATTACACTAACACCCCCCCATAAGTTCAACTTAGGGAGGAAAAATGCAATGATTATGCATAGATGATGATGATGGATCCTGGCTACGAGGCCATGTTAGGTACCCATGTACATGAAGATGCAAAAAATCTCCCACAATCGGAGAAAAGGGGAAAACCCAATGGGAAGAAAACCCCTCTCCAAAAAGGAGATGAAAATGCAGAAAAAATGTTGGATAGGATGGGAAGGATGGAGGACTCCCAAATACCCCCCAAGTACACCATCTATCACATGGATACAATAGAGAGACTAAATATCCCCCCCAAAAGATGATAAGATCACTTGCAAGAAATGTAAGTGTGTGAAGACAAAACAAGATCCAATGGCGAAAAATAACTTGTCTCCCTTTTGGAAGAAATAAAACTAACTGCAAGTGCAGAGATGCTTCCCATTCCATATAGGAATTGAAGGAAGGAAGAATAAAAATTGATGATGATGTCTCTGAACTCTTCTCAAATGTCTCCTTGCCTGATGATGAAAATGCCACAATCAATGAAGAGAGTGACAAGCTAGGATGATGCAGAAATTGATGTTGAACAATATCTAAAGACAATGATATGACATGGATGTGATGGAGACTTGAAAGCCCCCCCTGAATGAAGTGTCCTCAAAACCACTGATGGTATTCTAAAGTAACGAAGATGTACAAACCACAAATCTCCTGCTAGGAAGAAGAAAATCCAATGGTGGATGCTGAAGAAACCTCAAATCCTGAAAGGAGTAACAAGGAAGAAGTCTTGGATATGAAATCTCTGAAGAGAAACCAAGTTCCTCCAAGATGGTCTCTGGATTCCCAATCAAGGTCAATACAAAGGAATGAGGAGACTCATAATAACTCTCCAAATCCCAATCTAAATAGAGGAGTGATATCCCCTCAACAATGTCCTCCAAACCTATAGAAGTAGCTAAGTCAGTGATGCCTAAAATGAAGCCATCCTATGATGTCAAGTCTAGAAAACAAAATGTGTCTTGATGAAAGATGATAGTGGAAGCCTCAATCAATGATGTTGGACAAGAAATCACTGAATGCGAAGGGATACCAAATGTCTCTGATGAAGAAGAAGCACCGAAAGGAACTTTTTCAACCTCTTCGGAAAGATCAAGGCAATCAACCTCCTACACAACAATATCATCATGGGGAACTTGATCTGAAGAATGACATTTTGAATCATGACCATCGGGGAATGGTGGAGTGTCTGAATCTCCATAGATCTCCCAAAGCTTAGCCCAAAGAATATGAGGACAATCACAATGATCAATAGATATCAAAACATCACAATCAACTTGCATAGAAATGATCTCCAAAATAGTGTATCTACAACAACTCCAAGCAAGTTCATGAATACCTTCACTCGGATGAGGAAATTTACCATATAGATGAGGCAATAGATCAAGTGATTGAAGATGGTTGTTGATCCCATCTTGCCATTGCTGATAGTTACCCTTGTGCAACAGAGTCAAAGGAGAATAATATGCAAGCCCCATAATGAAATTTCTCTGCAAAAAACAAAGACACTGACCTTCAACAAAAAATAAGAACTTCCAAATAGATATGCAACTAAAAATATGCCTCTGAGATGAAGAAATTATTCTTCAAGCTTCAGGATGTCTCAAGAATCAGGAAAATGCACCAAATTGTAAAAAAACTAATAGTTGATACCTCGAGCTAAAACCAAAGAAGGTGACTGGACTGATGAAAAAAAAACATTGAAATATCTCCTAAGTGCCACTGGAATCACCAAAATCTGACAATCTGATGCGAAGATATGCACTTCTAAGTCCAGAATGGAGGGTTGACTTCAGTTGACATGAATTTTTGATGATAGTAGAATCTTGAAAAATAGAGTGCACCAATGAAAATTAGATCCCAAGAGCTTTCCAACAGTATGTCGTTTGTGAATGTTTGATATCATATGTGGAAGATATGACCTCTAGAAGATTTCTGCCTAATTGGATTTGTGCTGGCTAAATAGCCGCAAAAATATAGCACCCTGGGCTAAAAAAAACCCCCCAATCGGTGATATGACCGCAGGGATGTTGGGCATAAAAAAAAAAGCTTCACCTAGATGGCAGCTGCAGGGTGGCAGAAGGTGGTGGCACGGCCAGCGGAGGATGGAGCGCCTAGGGATAGTAGAGCCCAGGGTTCGTGATGGGACCGGGGCTAGAGGATAGATGTTGGCGGGGACTAGGAAACTTCGATGGTGGTGGTCGGGCCAGGAAAAATACCAGCAAGTGGATGATTTTCGATGGATGTCGGCACAAACATCGGCGGATGGATAGTGATAGTGCGGGTGATGTCGAATGATGTTGGCTGATGGGACGAGGCTGACCAAACTCTGTAGAGGTTGGTATATGTCGACGACCTTTTTTTGAAAATTTGAATATTGCAAATATAAATGCAATTCAAATTTAATAAAATGTCTATTATTAAATCTACAGAAATGGAATGCTGACCGATGAAAAGTAAAACCAAAAAAACTATAGCCGTCGATGAATAATATTTATGCCAACTGTTTATTTTAATTGTAGGTTGAACTCTGCAGAGTGAGATTTATGCCAAGAACTATATAATAATTGCCCAGAAAAATAGCCAATTTTTTTTTTTTTTCTAAAAAAAATTTGCCTTGATGGAGGACTGAAGGGGGATTTTTTTCTACAAAATTGTACAAATAGTACAAAAATTGTAAACCCTAGATAATACCTCAAGTGGATCCCAGATGATGTCTCTGATTTTGATGAATGAATAGGCGATCTATTGGTTTTGAGGACTTCTGGATGCAAAGGAGAGGTCAGAGAGAGCTTGATCTGCACCAAAAATTAGCTTGGCTCTTGGGTAGAACCAACTAGCCTGCAACATAAAACTCCAAGCCTGCAAGAATCTTGTACTCCAACTTCCTGGATCAAGGGTTGATGTTTCAATGAACTAGCTCTGATACCATGTTGAGATTATGGATTGCACAGCCCTTGAAGCTCTGAAATCTTCAATGAAGGACTTTAGCCATGAAATATAATCAACCACAAAGAGAAGTGTTGCAACAATGGAATGTTGATTAAAGACTCTATATTGATAATATGATTGATATGATATGATATAGATATGTTACAAATGAACAAGATGCCTAATTATATAGGCAAGAGAGAAAACCTAAGATGCATGAGATGTTGCCATGTGTCTTGATCTAACAACATGTGAACCCTATATAGATGATTATTAAATGTTGAGATAAGTTCTAGAAGGACAACTCATCTTCTAGAAGGAATCTTATCCCTACAAACAAGGAAGGAAATATTTCCCTATTTATTAAATGATTTATCTTATAATGCAACCTAGGAATTAATGAATTATGACCTAAGTTAACTTATGCTAGTGTAATAATTAATTAATTACACTCAGAGGTGTAACTATATATGATGAAATCTTTAGTAAAACTAGGATGAACTAAAGTGGGATAATTTGTAATTATAGTTTTAATATCTACAAAAGATTGTTTTCCATCACTTCTCCATTTAAAAAATGGGTGATCATTCATCATATCAGAAATCGGTTTTGTTAGCTCAACAAAATCATAAACAAACCTCCTTAGAAAGTTCCCCTAACCAAAGAAAGAACCGGTACCATCTTTGTTGGCAAGTAATCCGAGATGCATGATTTCCTTCACTCTCTCTAGATCTATCGTGATTCCATCCTTTGAAACAATGTGACCTAAGATTTGTCTCTCAATTACAATGAAGATAGATTTCTTATGGTTTAAAGAGATACCTTCTTCTCTATAGTGCTACATTACTAATTCCAAATCATGTAAATGATTGGCTCTCTTTTTAGAAAAAACTATTAGGTCATCCAAATAAATCACTATAATTTTATTCCCGAGATCACCAAAAGATAAGTCCATAGCCCTTTAAATAGTGGCTCCTGCATTATTAAGGTCGAATGACATTCTATTATAGGAAAAAACACCAATGGACATGGTGAATGTCATTTTATGTTGGTCTTCTAGAGCTACTTTGACCTTATTATAACCTGAGAAACCATCAAGCATGGACATCATTTCGGAGCCAAAAAAATATTTGTAAAATATGATCCATCACAGGTAGTGGGTAATTGTCTTTTAGAGATGCCTGATTTAAATTCTTAAAGTCAACGCATATCCTTATTTCTCCATTTTTATTCCTTACATGAACTATATTGGCTACCCATATGGAATGATGGATGGGATAAATAATCATTGCCTTGAGCATTTTATCAATTTCATTGAAATTGGCTTCTAGAACCTTGGGATTATAATTCCATTGTTTCTATCTGTAAGGTGTGGCACCATGTTTCAATGGAATTTTATGCTAGAATTATCCATTTTTAAACTTCTTTAAATCTTCACAGTGCCATGCAAAGACATCCATGTAATGTGCCAATAGAGAGATTAGTCTCTCTCTCTCTCCTCCTAGGAAAAACACTTCCCAATACAAACAATATTAGGATCATCTATTGTACCAATATTCACCTTATCATACTCAGTAGATGCTTTGATAGATACTTTACTCTTCTGCTTCAAATATTGATCATGCATGTTGACTATATATTTAAGAAAAACTAAACCATTTGGAATCTAGTTACCTTTCAGCTCGATAATCTCTGAATCCTTCCCATCAGGGGAAACAATTTCACCTTCTAAAAAATCATTACTTTTATCATCACTACCTTCAACATAAATGTGAGCAAAGCCTTAAACTTTATCCAAAAATTCAATAATTTGTTGATCATCAGTGAACACTTGCCAATGATTTACATTGTTAGGAACACTAGGTCTGAACCCAATTTCAATTCTATAGGACTCATCTTTGAAATTTGGATGTAGCAAGAGCAATGACATTGATATTGCTAGGGAGTCAGCCCTAGCATTTTGTTCCCTAGGAATAGACTCTATAGAAAAAGCATCAAAATCTTCTATACAATCCCAAACTTTGTTCCAATAATGCATAAGCCAACCATTTTTCATAGTGTAAATCTTCCTCACCTGCTTCACCACTAACTCCGCATCTCCTAGAACCCTTAATTTTTTGATACCATTTTCTTTGGCTACACTTAGACCAAGCAATAGAGCTTCATACTTAGTCATATTATTTGTATTAACAAACTCCAATTTGAAAGCAAATGGGAACTTATAGCCATCAAGCAAAATCAAAACTACTCTAGCACCTAACTAGACATTAGTACAACTTCCATAAAATTCAAGTGTCCAAAAATCATTGACCAAATCAAGGCTAATAGGATTTGTATTTTCCTCTCAGTAAAAAGTGCACATCTAGGTTTCTGGTCCTATTTCAACAAATAGAATATATGCTCTTGGATCACCGGACTTTAAGATAGTGAACTTAGCCTTGGGTTTAGGATTCAGGCGTATTTTCTTTCCATCCAAATTTATTAAGGCATGAGACCAATCCATGTAGATTTCTCCACCCAAATCCTTACAAAAACTCCTACTCAAAAGCATACCATAACTTGTAGGAATGTCAACAACCAATATAGTTAGTTTCAACCTTTTTTTGGGAAAAGTGGCTAGGGCTACTTGAGCATCTTTGATTTGACCTATAATAGGAAGTGGGGATCCATCCAGGGAATAACATTTTCCTTGGGAAGAGGTATAGGATAAACCTAGGGCTTTAGCTATTTGACCAGACATCACATTTTTGGAAGCTCTAGAGTCAATGATACAATTACTTAATCTAAAACCAACAATGTATAATGATATATAGAAAGGTTCTAGTTTCATGAATTGGTTTTTTGAGTTGAAAGGTTTATCTATAGTATTAGAGAAAATTTAGTTCCCAAGGTTGGCTTCATTATCATCAGAAATTTGAGCATTACATTAGGACAGTGAAGGCTCTTGTTTAACATATTTCACCAACCTATCTAGTTTTGAGGGATTAAGTCTCAAGTATTAAGCTTGATAAATTTGGATTTTGGTATTCTTGTAGGACTCAAATATATCAAATGAACTAGAAGGGTAACGAAAGATGAAGAAGATGGTACCTCAACTTGTACACTATTGGGAGTAGTTTGTTCTTTCTTTTTCTGCCTTGTTAAAATGCACTTCAGGGCTAAAGATGACCCACGCTGATCAGCTTAGGCATGTTGTGCTCTAGTGAAAATAGGATAATTAGGGTTTTCAACTCTGACATATACATCATATACAAGTTCTTCCTCTAATGCGAACTCAAAGAAGTTCATGCCAACATCATTAGATGAGATAGGCTCTTCCACGTATGGTTCTATAGTGTGTTCATTTGTTGAAAATATTTGCATGAATCTAATCATCTCTAGAAAAGTGGCTCCATCATGATCTAAAGTTAGATGAAAATTATAATGATTCCCCTTACGGGAAGAAGAAGGACCGTCAATTTCCAACCTTTTATTTGGAGCAGCCAATGAAAGTGTTTTGTTGGGGGCTCCTTGATAATTCTTGGGAACATCTTGTTAGGGAATTTGTGAGGAGCCCTTTGGCATTTGTCTCTTAAGATTGATTATGTCGTTGGCCAATCTCTAAATGATTGGGTCAATAGAATTTACTAGTGAAGGTCTACTAGTCTATAGTTCTTTCTTCAATTTTCCAAAGAAAATTAGATCATCCTCTATAGATACAACTCTATCTTGTGCAATAGCTACATCAGTTGTGCCTTCCCTTTTAATAATGAAACTCACATCTAGTGGAAGAGTGTTAACAAACATTGCTTTCAACAATTCAAGACCAAGCCTCATGTTTGTTGTAATTCTATTATATAACTTATTAAAGTTGGCCACAAAATTTCTCATTGACTCGTAAACCTATTTTTTCATTGAATCTAATTGAGCAACCAAGACTTGATCATTTTCTACAGACTTAAATATTGCCTCAAACCTTTTTCTTAGGGTATCCCAATTGTTAATAGAGCCATTGGGAAGAGAATAAAACCAATTAGCAACAATATCTATCAAAGATTATGTAAAGAGCCTCATAGCAACTTCTTCATGTTGTGTTGCAAGAATGGAAGAAGTAGAAAATAAATCCTTCATATGATCACAAGGAGAAACTTTTCCATCTCCACTGAATTTGGGTAAAATCTTCCCTGAACCTTTGGGTAGTTCATGGGGTTGTGCACCGGCTCCAAAATTTAGAGGACCCATGATAGGCCCCCATGGGACCCGTTGGGGCTGTGGCATTACTAAAGGAAGATTTACTTGTGTAGGAAGGGTAGTGCCACACAAAATAAGACCTTGGCAAGATATTTTTGAAACCCCAGATACACTAGGTTTAGGAGGAGGATGAAAAAATGGTTTGCTAATAGACTTAACTTTTTAGATAGGTGGAAAATATGAAAAATCAACGGTTTCTAAGAACTCAAAATATTTATCCACAATCGCTTTGTTCTTATCACCCCTAGTATACCTCTTAGAAGCTAGGTTTTGACAAGACATTGATAGGCCAATAGAGTCACCAACTTTTGTTTATTGATGGTTTCGTGGGGGATTTTTCCTATTGTTTACCTAGTTTCTAGGAGCCTATGTGGGAGGGGCTCTTACTCTTCCAGTTGGAGGTGGGATATTTTCTATAAACACAATATCCTAAGCATTCTCAAAACACAATGCATTTTCTCTAATAATATCTCCAAGTTCCTCCTCTTTTTCCAATACTTCATTAACTTCGTGATACTAATAGTCAATTTTCCTCTATTGCCAAGAAAGTAGCTTGAGACCAGTAACTATATCTTCTTGATCACCAACCAACCAATGTACTTTAGGCTAAAGAACAGGAGCATTACAATTTTGAAGAACCATTACTGTTAACCATAGAGCAACTCATCATACAAAAATTATTTTTCTAAGTTATTTTCCCTAGTAGAGTCGCCAAAAATCTGTTGGTTGATAGATTTATCACCTAACTCTATATTCTTATGCCTACTAAGGTGGCAGATGTAACCATAGTTGAATCAGTAATAATATAATTTTAAGACTAATTCTTTGGTTATTTTAAAAGATGGTAGCTACCTTCATTTGATATTCAATGAATAATTTTTAACTAATGTTGCTTTTAACTAGAAAGATTTAAAGGAATTCATTGAATTCATATGATAAAACTAAAAATACTCCACAAAAAAAGTTAAATCAAATATCACCACAAAATCCTTATTCATAGATAAACAATACTATAGTGATACAAAAAATCAAAGTATTTATCATTCCAATAATAGATCACACACTGGCAAAACATTCAACATAAGCATAACATATTCATACACCATAATTCAAAGGTTATGAATGCATAAATTCCACCATTGTCTTCTATATCAGAATAACAAGAAACATTAAATCAAGATAACAATTTTTTTCTCTAATGAGTGAATCAAAGTTTTCCCAAAAGATCTTAATCACATCAACCAAACCCATATTTAAGCATAAGCTAATTTTCTTTGGTAACGGTTTCTTGAAAGTAACTATACTAAATAATTAAAAATAGTCTTTAACTTAAAGGATCCAAATTAAAAGAAAGTATCATGAAATACTAAAATTAACTATGCATCATTTCCCCCCACCTTAGCCTCTTCATCTTTTAGATCCTCGACTGCTTCTTGTTGCAATAGTTTTTCTTGTGCTTTCATCCTAGATTTGTAGTCTCTGTACTTGGTAATAATTTCAAATATCTCTTTTCTCCCTGGTGTTACAGTGATTTGTAGTCTGGTTTCCCATTTGTTTAGAGCATCCTCAGACTTGTTTAGAGTGTCAGACCTCCTATTTTCTTTAGTTCTAAAGGAATTGAGGTAGACTTGCAATCTACCAAGCTTTGAAAAAGATTCTCTAGCCATTGTGGTAGGATCTTCCATCTCCTTTCTAAATACTTCTTTGAATTCTAGAAAAATTTCCTTTGAATCCAGAATCTTTTGATCAAACTCATCAGTTATTTCTACTTTTATGTCATAAAAATTTCCTTTAATCTCCACCAGCATGTCCAAATACCTTTCGAGTGCTTCAAAAATCTCCCTTACTAGGTTGTCATAAATGCTTAATTTCCACTCCAATGAGTCAGACCAAGAAGGATCTAACTCCTTTGGATCATTCACATTTTTTTCATTGATCAATTTCATTCAATCCACGAAAATCAACTCTTTCATTTCTTGTTTGAGCATGTAGAGGTTGGTTTGATCTTTCTTGATCTACTGTAGCTTTGTCATCAATTCCTTCCTTTTATCAACAACTTGTGTGTAGAAAAGCATAAATTACTAATAAAGAGGATAGTCTCCTAATAAATTTCATCAATCCATTTGTTGGAAGCTTTGGAATAGCTCAAATTCTTTCTAATTAATTGCATTGTAGACCCATCAATGACTCCTTGAGAAATTGAGGTTTCACTGGATATATAAGGGAGGACTATAGAAGAAATAAAGTTTTTTAAATCAAGAATCTGAGATTGCAATTTCACCTTTTCCTTTCTTTCTTCCTTTACCCATTTAATCAAGGCATTAAATGAATAATTAGTGTGATACAAATCACATTCAAGTATTTGGGTCCCTATCTCAACATGTGTGATTTTATAGTCAACCTCTATTATCTCCTCATCATTTAGATCCTTTATAGGATCTGCAATTTCCAATACTTGATTACCAAAAGTAGGGTCAATTATCATTCTCGACATTTTCTTAGTTTTCTTTTTCCTTGAGGAAGTTTGGAGAAACTTTACAACTGTATCTACTCCAACTGTTGTTGTAGGAGTATATTTTCTCTTTTTCTCTATTGCCTTTTTCAGCCATACCGAGGAAGCTTCTACCAAAATAGAATCTTTGTTTCTTTGAGAAATTTCCTTAGACTCACCAGGAGTGATGGCTATATTTTCCATTTGGGAAGAGGGTACTTTGGAAAAATGATGAAAGGTATTGTCTTCAACAATATGCTTTAAAATGGCATCAAAATCTTTAGGCGCGGGTTTTGTTTGACTGGTCTTCTTTTTAGGAGTAGGGATAGATATGTTGTCCTGTTCGCACACTAACTTCAATTTAACCATCTCTTCAGGCTTCTCACCATCGCCCCCAGAATTTGAATTTTCAATAGAAGACCTAGTAGCCAATCTCCCCAATGATGATCTCACTGCAATAGTCTGATTGGACCCATGTTCATTTCTCTGAGATGATTTTGGTTCTTGAGTAGAACCTGCAACCTGACACCATTCTCCTTCTAACCATTCCTAAGTTATTTTCAACACTAGAGTAGCTTGTATATGCATTTTCAAAACTTCATTTTTATTCCATTCAACCTTGAGATGAGATTTATCAGTTTTTTTCATATTTGAGGTCAATGACCATCGAAACTTCAGTTGCACATTCAAGAATCTTGAAAGAAAAACAAAAAACTTGTATTTTCCTGAGGGTTAACCTCATATAATCTCTTTTAAGAATTGTTTTTCATCAACACAATCTTCCCAAAAGTCCTTAATAGAAGGTTGATGTTGATATGAACTCCCTCCATATAAATTATGTCTCATGAAACCCTTGCTATCAAAATTAGCCCCCATGAATAAATGTTGGAGGTTGTACTCCTTTCCTTCAACACATTTGGAAATCTAATTATTTTTACATGTGAAGGAAGGAGTTGTCAATGGGAGAAAATACCCCCACTTCCCCATATTCATGTACTTTACATTCACCACGACCATTTGTCTATAGACCTCCAAGAGCACCAACAAATCTTCAAGATATCTAGGCAATTTTAATGGGCCTTTCTCAAAACCTCATATCCTCATGTAGGAAAACCTATCAAATTGAATATACAAACTTCCAAACTTTGATACAAAAGACATTGACACAGGAGAAAGATGCATCTCAGGGTTTCCATCCAATTTCCTCACAGCTTCCATCAAGAATGCATCATTGACAAGGAAAAACTCTCCCACTCCAACTTGCTTAGTAAACTATGGATAACACTTATATATAGGCATACCAAAATTTGGAGGTATTTGTGGCTTTAATCCCAACCAAAAGGTTCTTTGAATAGCTATAATGTACACTATGCAATAACACAAATGGAAGGTAGTAGTTTTCTAGAAATTGATTTATTGTTCATTCAAATGAATGAACATATTCTCATCACAGATAACCAAAATAAACTGACACATCTAATCTTGAAAAGACTCAATTTTCACATTTCCAACAATGTGATGTAACAAAGCAATGGCATCTACAATTTCCCCTTTGAAATGCATTCTCTTAAGTTTGGTGGATAACTGTGACTTACCTCTTTTCTTTGACTTCAACCACCCCTTGTCCATAGATTTATCACACCAGTCCTCATTAGTTTTGAAAAAATAACTAGCCACCACAACAGACATGTCTTTTATGGGAATTCTCTTAGGAATCTTTAGTGCGTGGGAAACTATTTGAAGAATTTTTTTAGCAATGACAGTCCCATCCATGGCTTTGATTTCTTGTGTTTCTCGAACATATCTTCTCACACATGCACCTATTAGGTCCATGCTCAACACAACTTCTAAAAAACCCACGACATGAGCTAATCCACTTTCTAATAATTTTGTGTTGACAATAGATCTTTTGTTACTTTCCAAACATGCCTAGAATTTATCTAGCTTAAAGGATCCCAGCTCTGTTTCCCTTACGCTGATCCAATGATTTCCTATTTTAGATTGCTTGAGCTCACAGTACACAAAGGAACTCATATGTTTGAAGAAATAATTGCAAAAAGTAGAGGTACAACTGAACACTTAACCAAATGAATTCCCATCACCTTAAGTCATGTAAAATAACAAGACGTGTGTTTGGTGGTGAATTAATATGGCACTTTATTTAATCCTTGGTAAAACAAACCCTAAGATTTGTTTTCTTTGCAAAAATCCTTGATAATACAACTCTAGGTTGTACTGTATACCTCATTAAATGCATAGGTGGTGCCTCAAAACATGTGGGATGAACAACATATCACCTTGTCGCAGAAAATTAAAACTTTATAACCCAAAGTTAGGAGTTACGAAGTTATGAAAACCTCTGACTCTCCATCTACACAATGGACCAACACACTTAATGCTACAAAAAGAGAACAAGTTGGGCCATCGGGAGGTTAGGAAAAAAACAAACCTGACAACAAGGTTTAAAGACACTGGACACTAGGGACTTAGGTTTCAAAACTTAAATAATGTGTGACAAGAGGTTAGAAACTTAGAGGATCCCAGGACAAAGGCTAAAATGAAGGAAAAGACTTTAGACTTTGGTAGAAAGTAAGAAATTAAAGACTGAGGAGGCCAAAATTTAAAAGTACATGATACATAGTATACCCATGGGTAACACATACACATATATGTGCCACTTGAGATAATATATTTGTGTGTATATTCTAAAATGAATAACCTTTACATCATATTCTTTCATTCAAAATTATTGCTTTAGATTGTCAAGTCAACTAATAGTTATACAAAATGTAAATTTTCCCTTTTTCAAAGAAAGTAGAAGTATAGTTTTGTTTGAAATATTTCCTACATATTGATGCACTACTTGTATCATATACATGTTGTTTATATAAGTTTACAAATTACTATACCAATGCATCTCATTAATAGTTTTAAGTTAACCTTTATAACATGTAAACAACCAAGGTTACTATCATTCTCAATATACAAATATTTTAACAATTCTGGTATCATTTTTGTGCAAATAAAACAATTTAATGGCATGCTTGTCTCTTTAAAACTAAAATACACATATGAATCTGGAATAATTTTATTATTGTTCAAGTTATGGAGAAACCCACTTTCATATTTTTGATAGTTATTAAAAATATTTCTACCACTTTTGTTTTATGGAATTGTATAGGAGTGAATTTGCACCCCTTATGCAAATTCCCCGTTTACACTTCCTCACCTTAGAAAACCAAATCCAAAGAAAAAATTCCACATTAGCAAGCTACCTTCATTCCACTTGGAATCTATCTTTTGAGTTGGTAGAAGAATATTTGTCGAGGACATGCACATGGCCCATTTATGTCCCTGATGGATTCCTACATCTGAAGTTGGTAGAGGTGTTACACTTCCTATTGGGAATGATTTGTAACGTCCCTCTTTGACCAACTGACCCAAAAAATGCCTTATTCTTGCTCAATCTTAAAATTGACCCATTCTCTCTTCATTTCATCCTCTGGCAATATCTTTAGCATTTTCTAAGAATTTAGTCAAGCACTTCACTCTCAAAGTAGCAACAACACTCCATCAACTCCACAAAGAAAGTGTGGAACAAAACATTTCAATAGGGGCATGAGGTTTTGCAACACCTCCCCTCATCATAGTTGGGTCTATGGTGATTGTTCAAGCTCTCTTTCTCCATCAATGGCTAGTGAGCCCTTGGTGAATGTGGTAATGTTTTCACTCCTCTCCATTGTGATTTGGTTGAGTAGCTTCATAATGTGTTTTAGTGTTATTCATGTAAGTCCACTTTCTACTTATTTATCATACTTTTCTCTATCATTTCTATCTTTCCTATTTGTGGAGGTAGAAACACCAAAATGGGGGTTTGACTGAGGCATGCCCCTATACAACCACCAACAATTTCCCCTCTTTCTTGTGTGTAGGTGGACATGCTTTTGGAGCTAGCTAGCAAATGTGTGTTTTGGTAAAATCATCTTTATTACTTTAGTTTTTATCTACCTACTCTATCACATTTGTTTATACTTTTCCTACTTCCTATTTTTGTTTTCCTCCTTTAGAAGTAACTAGCTAGGTCATCAACTCATTTTCTAGTGGTTCGTACTATGTTCTTGGTCCTTTTGTCATACAGACGTAAACACACCTAAGAGATTCTAGCATGTCGTGTTGTCATCCTCGAACTGCACTTCCATCCTCAAACAAAGAGATACCTGAGGTATAGTACCAAATTTGAAAATTGGCTCACCTAGCCCTAATTCAGATTTCGAGTCTAAAGGGTTATTGAAGGACATTATAGTTCTCATCATTCTCATCCCTTATCTCAAAACATCCCTTTAGAGTGAGGTAAGTTAGGTCAATATTTCTCTCTTGGCTCTCCATGACCTGGGGCCTTGACATGGTTGGTCCCCCTGACATTTTTTGGTGAACCTAACATGAACCAATGTCTGTTCATTCATTGGTGTTGATGATTTTCCCTTGTACCTTGTGATCATTATGCCCCTAAGTGTTGTGAAGGTTTACGAGCATCACAACCTAGTCCACAACCTCCAAGTATATTATTAAGAGAAGTATATAACACATTCTGATGGAAAGGGAGGAGGTCATTACTAGTTTCTCTACAAGCCTTTTTGTTGGGTCTATCATTGGTCTTGCTGCACAAGATTAGTTGTCAAAGGGCGATGTAGGGATTTCTAATGAGACTGACCATGTCCCCACTCCTCTTGCATCTCCTACACTATCGTCGATGGATGAGTACAAGGTCATTCACATTCCTTCAAAGTATATTTCTACCATTAGTAAGGGACTAGGTGACTTGGAGAGTCACTTAGAAAAGGACCCAAAGATGGCTAGGGCCACTAGGGTTATCAATGAAATAAAGTATATGGTTGGAAAAGATCAAATAGGCATAGAAATCTTGGCTAGCCTCTCTAGTATGACTGAAGCATGTGCTCCTCCAAACAATCGTAACATTGTACAAGGGGACACTTTTAGAGAACATGAGAGACATCTTGGAATGTCGATGCCCCCTACATCTATATACATGACTAATTTTATCCCCTCAATCAACATCCCCTCTACCTCTGAGAGATCGAAAACTATCAAAGCAAATAGGACCCCCTTGGGTGTCAACTTCACCCCTCCTGTCACATCTAGTAGTGGAGGTTTTGGTGAGATGAGTGGTGGAGGTTTTGGTAGCAGTGGTGTCTTTGGTAGCGGAAGTGGTGTTGGTAGAGGTTGTTCTGGTGGAGGTCATGGTGGTGGCTTTGGAAGTGGAGGTGGCTTTAGCAGGGGCCTTGCTGGTGGCCATGGCTCTGGTAGTGGTTTTGGTAGTGGTCACACCAGTGGCTTCGGTGGTTGTTTTGGAGGAGGTTCATCTAGCCCTATGTCATCCAATGACTCTATTATGAACACTCTTCTTTAGAATATGGGAAAGATGTAGAGCCAATTGGTGAGTCTCTCACCAACCTCTCTGCCTAGCATATCTTTCAACCCTTCTTTCGACATAGCCCATTGTCAGTCACAATTTTAAATGCTTGCTTCTTTCAAGGAATCGAGATTCCTAAATTTGAAAAATATGGCAGTAAAGGAGACCCACAAATGCATGTGTCCACCTTTAACACAATGTGCATAGATTTCTTTCATCATGACACATTGATGGAAAAAAATATTCCCTCAATCTCAATGATACAACACTCGAATGGTACTATTCCTTGCTTGATAATTCTATTTTCTCATTTGACCAACTTGTAAACCGATTTCTATGATAATTACAAGCCAAAGTGGGACTGAAGATGACTTTTTCTGATGCAGGAGCATCCAATGGTGTAAGGGCAATCTTGCATCACCCAAAAATAGTTAAATTTCAAGTTTCTCAGTTTTTAGATGTTTTTAAATTTTTGGATAACCTTTTCGTCATAATGAAATTCCCAATTTACGGTTTTTATTTTCAGTTCCTGGGTTGAAAGATATTGCAGATTTAGTTTCCCATATTTGCACCTGAAAATCTTCCAAGTGAGATTTGAGGCACTTAGAGCTCCCGGATCGGCCCCAAAACTTGCCAAAATTGGCATAGCAGATTTCAAGCATGTTATTGACTTCGAGACCTTTCCAACGGTTCAAACGGTTCCTGAATCGGAGTCCTAGATCAAAAGTTATGACCCCAGGAAGTTGGCGCACTTTCTAGAAGATACAATTGCAAATGCTCTTTTGAAATTTGAACTTCATGTTGTAAATTTTCGGCGCCAAACCGCCTAAACTCAAAATTGAATGTTGTTTTGGCTCCAAACTAATGAGGAGCTCTATTTATGGGCGAGTTTCTAATTTTTGGGTAACTTTTTGGGGACAAGCTCACATATTGCAAAAGGGTTATTCTGTAGCTTTCTGTAACTTGCTTGTGTTGTAGAATTTGGGGATTTGAGATCCTCTGCATGTAAGAAGCTCCATTTTCTAAATAATAAAATTATTCTCTTGTTTGTGGGTTATTTTCTAAGTCTCGGGCTGCGCCCTCATCATTTTCAGATCTCATCTAGTGAAAACAAGGTAATAATGAAAATATTATTGATTTTATAGTGCACTATCAAGCACTCTTCTAACAAATCTCATATTTGCTGCCTGATTCTAATGTGCATAAGGTTTTCATAGGGAACTTACTAAGACCTTGGCAGGAGAAGTCTTTTGTTATGGAATACCCTTCTTACACAAATTTTTGTGCAGCCCTACAGGAGTATCAATAGGTGGTAGTTTAGTTCGGGGTTTCCTAGTCACACTCCCATTTTGAAGGAAAATCCATCATATCAATCTCTAGGAAAGGCAAGGTTGTTGCAAATGTAGTAGCTGCCATGGATGATAATAGCCTCAAATGCAGCCAAAAGTTCACAAAGTTAGTAGAATCTTATTCTTCCATCTAACAAAAGTCGCTAAAAGATAAGATTATAACCTTGCAGAACCCTAAACCTCTTAAGGAACCTTACTCCAATTGGTATGATGTAAATACCTATTATCATACCATCGAGTTAATGGAGATGATACCAAACATTGTATGCACCTACATCACAAGATATAGGACTACATCGAGGATGGTACTATTTTTCTTGATGGAAGCAAAAAAAAATACAAATAAAATGGTGATAAAAGCAAATAGTGAATTACAGATATACACAGACTTGTTTCCATTGCATTCTGCTAACATGATTATCGATCCCACCAACTTTGTGACTCAACCCAAGGCCTATGTTAACATGGTCATAGTTACTCCTACTAAGCAACCTGAACCCAATTCCTCGGATGTAACATTCACATTGTAGGACTTACCCTTGAATAACAAGACCTCTCCCCTCTACATTCCCACTTACCTCAATGGCAACATTGTGATGGGAGTCTTAGTTGACCTTGTGAGTCAAGTCAATATCATTAGAGAAGATACGTTGTGGCTTAATTCATTACATAGAAAAGAGTATGAGGAAACAAAATCCACAATCTATATGTAGAATGGTCTTTGTCTTAAACCATATGGCTTGATAACTTTGTTTGTCCTAGTAGGAACTAGGGTTGTAGACATAGTCTTCGATGTTATTCTAGAGTCATATATATTCAATATGAAGCTAGGCATACCTTAGTTAGCTTCCATGAATGGAATTGCCTCTGTTATCCACAAGTGTTTGAAATTCTCCCATGATGGTGTTGTGCATGTAGTGCACGAAACTAGATACCAACCTCTCATATATCATGGGGGATATTCATTAGACCACTTTTGGCCCACCCTAGTTGGTCCACTTCCTCCAAGAACAAACCTAATTTACAAGAACTATGTGAAGTATAAGATTGGGGACAAGAGACAACCGAAATTGACTCTTTCGATTGCATAGCCACCAACTGCCTCCTCTTCCTGAAAGGGAAAGGAGAAGCTTTCCTCTTCTCGGGCTACCTTGTCTGATCCCTTTTCTTAGGATGAGTATTGGATGAGAAAGCCTAGCCTTTTCCAATTTAGTTTGATGATACCTCCTTGGCATAGACCCATGATCAGGATATCAAATCTCCCTACTCAGCTTCTCAAGCCTTGGTATTATTTGTACAATAGAAAGAAAGGTCCTTGAAGGTAATTTTCTTCGCGCCCTCCTACTATTCCTACTCCCAAAGTAGTAAATGGGAAGAGGTCCACTACTAAAGCACTAAAACCAACTCCCCCTTGTTGTTTCCCAAACTGCTCCTCTTTCTCCCATTCAGGAGCCTGTCCCTCCATTGGAAACAACTTTAGAGGACACTCCCATGGCTGAGGAGGAGCCTTGTACCCCTTTGCAGTGTCTTATCTCTGGTTTGAAGAGTTACAAAAACCACCTTGCATGTGAGCACAAGCACTGGTGAAAGGCTCTCATGGCTAAGCATGCCACCTTATAGAGGAAGGAAGAGGAGATAACCACCCCTATATCAGGGCCTCCTATCACTTCCTCCTCACCTCCACTTTTCTTCTTCCCAATTTAGTTCAGTCTTGCTTCCGACTTCCATTATGAGTACGAATGTGCTTTACCCCAAAAAGCTATAGATGTTCAACACTCCTTTGGTAGAGCCACCCTTGTTGATGTCCCTTTTGGATGTAAGTCCTTCTATGGATATGTCGAATACTTTAGTGGTATCTGCTACAATTTTCTCCTCCTCTTCCTCTATACCTCTCACCTTGTCTATGGGGAGTTCACATCCCCCAATGAAGCATAAGTTGGAGGGTGGTCCTTCCATCAATGGAGGATGTAAGAGGATCCTCATTCTCTGAAAGGTGGTCTCGTGCTAACTTTTTCTAGCCTAGTAATAGAACCAGCCCTAACTTCCCCTAAGTTCATCATCACTCTTAAATCATTTGGTGAACCTAGTGGTGAATCTCGAGTATAGCCTTATGTGTCCATTGAGGTAAAACATGACACTCTTGTAAAGTGCATGTTTAACTCTCTAGATGAAGTTCCAGCCTTGTCGATGATTGTTGCAAATTTTTTGACCTTACCTCCATAAGAGCTTGGTGGAGAGGACCATGCGGTGCCCCCTTCCTTATCCCTTGTTGCAAGAGGGTCAGAAGCTCCTCCTCTTAACATTCAATCACTGTAGGCTCATCTTCATTACCCCTATGATGATCTAGATTGAGAAACGAATGACCTATTGGTCGATTAGTGTTAGGGGATGCCTATTCTTTATCTTTAAATTAGGTTAGTGTGTGTTGTGATTTGTTCCCCCATGATTGTGCTATGTGTTCCTTGATGACCCTTGTCACCCTTGTTGGTGCTTGGATACATGTGTGGTTTTTTTGTCATAAACCTTCTTCTCTTTGTATCATCATTCTTCCATGTTTGTGATTGACTTTTAGTAAATTGGGGATGATGCATAGTGTTAGGGGCATTTAGGCTTCCCTTCCATGTTGACCAATTTTTTTTATTTTTACTTTTTCTTCTCGTGCATTTTTCAAATGGTCTGATATAGTAGGGGGTTGATGATAATTAATTTTATATACTATTATTATACATATATATATTTATGAGTCGTTTTGACCAAAAAATATTAGATCGCCCATGTGCCCTTTGTTTGTAATATTTATTTTAGTTTTTTGTTTTATCTTTCTCTCTTCTTTGCTTAAGTTCTCCCTTTCATGTGTGACAATACCATTTCTATAACATTTCAATTTTTCAAAAATGCATTTGTTTCCCATGAATCTTTTCTTGAGAATATTCATGAACCTTTTTTCAAAGAATCACATTCTCGACTTGAAACCCTAAAGAAATGTGTTTCCTTTATCATGGCTTCACAAAGTAATAACTTGAGAACCTTTCCTTTGAGGTGGGAGCAACCTTTACCTTCCCCTCACAAGGGGGCATTTTCTTCCTTTCAAATTCTTTGATGAAGTGAATATCTTTTGAAATGATTCCTTAATGATGAATCGATATGAGAAAGAAACATCTATTCCTGCACTTTCAAATAGTGTGTCCCTTGAGTGGACCCCTTCTTCATGTTGGGTTCTTGAGGGACCCCTTTGAATTTTTTCCAACTTGTTGATCATCTATGTGACTATCTTGCTTACTTTCTTGTGTGGCCACTTTTAGACATGTTCTATCTATAGATAAACATGTCGCTTTATAGGTGCGACTATGAATCAGGTTTCTAACTTTGCAGAGTCCCCTTCCTTGGGTTTCCTCCATGTGAGAGATCCTAGGGGATACCTACCTATAGGTCTGTGAGTCTATATGGTGCTTCTTCTAAGATTCCTCCATGTGAGAGATCTTGGGGGTTGCTCCCTTATAGGTCTACATGTCTGTAAGGCACTTTTCTGGGTTTCCTCCATGCAAGAGATCTTGGAGGACACCTTCCTTGTAGGTTAGCAGGTTTGTAAGGTGCTTCTTTGGTTTCCTTCATGCGATAGATCTTGGAGGACACCTTCCTACAAGTCTACAGGTTTTGAAGGTGCTTCTTGGGTTTCCTTCATGTGACATATCTTGGAGGACACCTTCCTTGCAGGTTTACAAGTTTGTAAGGTGTTTCTTAAAGGTTTCATTCACGTGAGAGATCTTGGAGGAGACCTTCCTTATAGGTCTATGGGTCTTTAAGGTGCTTCCTTTGGGTTTCCTTCATGTGAGAGATTTTGGAGGACACCTTCCTTTTAGGTCTATGGGCCCATGAGGCACTTAATTCTTGGGGCTTCCATCATGTGAGAGATCTTGGGGGTCACCTCCTTCTAGGTTTGTGGGCTTGTAAGACACTTTCATTCTATAGCTTCATAGTTCTATGAGGCTATGAAGTCCTTTGGTTTCCCTGTGCTTTTGAGATCACCAGATTGTGGCCTATTTCCTTGATCGTTCAGGTATAAATTTCTAGTCATGTTCACTCTTTGATCTAATTTATAGAAGCACTCATCAATATTTGTGCTCGCTCAAGTGGGGGAAAATTTATAGGATTGAATTTGCACCCCTTATGCAAATTACCCTTTTACACTTCAGCTTAGAAAACCAAATCTGAAGGTGAAATTCCACATCAACAAGCTACCTTCGTTCCATTTGGCATCTATCTATTGACTTGGTAGAAGAATATTTATCGGGGATTCCCACATGGTGTGCAAACATCTGTATGATGTGCTTACATCCCTAATAGATTATTGCATCTAAAGTTGGTATAGGTGTTACACTTCCTATTCAAAATTATTTGTAACATCCCTCTTTGACCAATCAACCTAAAAATACCTTATTCTTTCTCAATCTTCCTTCAAATTGATCCATTCTCACTTCATTTCATCCTCTAGCAATCTCTTTGGAATTCTCTAAGCATTCAATCCATCACTTCACTCTCAAAGTATCACTTTGGCACTCCATAACAATAGCAACAACACTCCATCAACTCCACAAATCAAGTGTGGGAAAAACCATTATAGTAGGGGCTTGAGGTTTTCAACACCTCCCTTTATCACAGTTGGGCCAGTGGTGATTGTTCAAGCTCTCTTTCTCCATCATTGGCTAGTGAGCCCTTGGTGGAGGTGATAACATTTTCACTCCTCTCCTTTGTGATTTGGTTGAGTAGCTTAATATTGTTTTGTAGTGTTATTCATGCACTTCCTTTTCTACTTCTTTATCATACTTTTCTCTATCATTGCTATCTTGGTTGTTCGTGGAGGTGGAAATAGAAAAATGGGAGTTTGACTAAGGCAGGCCCCTATATAGCCCCCAATAATTTTTCCTCTTTCTTGTGTGTAGGAAGACATGCTTTTGGAGCTAGTTGGTGAACATTCATTTTGGTGATATCATCTTTATTACTTTATATTTTATCTACCTGTTTTATCACATCCATTTATACTTTCCCTACTAAACCTAGTTCTATTTTTCTCCTTTAGAAGTAACTAGCTACACCATTAGCTCATTTTTTGGTGGTTCATATTGTGTTCTTGGTCCTATGGTCATATAGACATCAATGCACCTAAGAGACGCTAGTGTGTCATGGTGTTGTCATCCTAGAACTGTGCTTCCATCCTCGGGTAGAGAACTACTTGAGGTATAGTACTGAATCTAAAAACTAGCTCACCTAGACCCAATTCAGATTTGAGGTTTGAAGAGTGATTGAAGGACCTTATAGTCCTCATCATTCTTGTGCCTTATCTCAAAACATCCCTTTAGAGTGAAGCAAGTTAGGGAAGCCTTCTGCTCTTGGCTCTCCGTGACCTTGGGCATTGATGTGGTTGGTCCCCCTCTCTTACATGAATTTCTAAAAATTAAATGACAATTATCTTTTATTCTTAACAACTATTGCCAAAGTCTATGCATCCCAACCATCAACCTCCATGGCATTTGTTCTAAGGAAAAATCTAAGTATGATTCTGAGGGAATGATAATATGTATACAAGATATATAGTGAGCACTAATTTACAAGAACCTCTTGTGATCAATGATGTTAGGAATCATTTTTAAGAATGATTAAATGTTTATGCTAATGGAATACTAATATACAATCTTAGGGATCATACCAACATCAAGTAAAGATAGAATTATACAAACATTCTTCCATTGTTCACTATGAACGAGGTGACATGGATAAAAACATAGTGATGACTCCACTTCATTATAGGAATGATAACTAAGGCCCTCACACCCATATGGTGTGGTATTCCCATTGATAATTGACAAGACAGAGGACCAAAAATGTGAAGGATAATAGGGGAGAAGTTGTCACTTCCCTTGGAAGGAACTGTGAAGGATAAAATAAATTATTACAATTATTGAATACTCTGACTATTGAATTCTACCCAATACCCATGGAAATGGATATGAATCTCACATAAAAGTGATAAAACAACATGAGAGTGATTACATAAACATACAATGCATAACATGATTAGCTATCAAGCCAATAGGAAGTGCATGCAAAGAATGGTTGATATGGCTCATGCGACAAGATTGAGAACACTATCAATTTCATTAATAAATTCTAGGCATCAAAACAAAAATGTGTTTAGAGATAAATTCCCATCTAATGGTTTAACACCATTTCAAAAGAAATTGACAATATGGAAGGAAATTCAAATTTTGAAATAGACTATACTAGAAAAATCAAGCATGTATAAAAACCATCGAATTACCTCTAAATCGTGGGATTTTTCCTCCTTCACAACTAATTTGATTATCTTTCCTTCTTTTCTCCTCAATCTCCATTGCCACAATCAGTCTTCTCCTATTTTCTTTCAAGAAATTTGAACCACCAAAAATGGTAATTTATCCTCCCTTTACCTATTTTCTCCATTAAGGGACCATTTCACTTAATTATTTCCAATAATTAGCTTCCCACTACTACATTTGAATATCTTAGCCTTCAATTCGATTGTAGACCACACTTCCATGATATATTTCTTACAAATTTTTTTTAAAAAGTTTTATTTTCTTTACAATTTTATTTGAAATAAATAATAATGTTTGATAAATTTGATCCCATATTCTTTTATAAGGAATATGTATATATATATATATATCACTATTTTTTAATAATAGTATAGTGTTTAATCACTTTTAAATAAAGAATGAATTTTTATTTTACTCAAACAATAGCTTCTAAATGTAGTTGTTTCCTTATCTTTCAAGCATGCCTTCTTAAATGCATACATATATTTTTAACTATGCTTTCATTTTATTTTAAATTTTTAAGAGACGAGATCAAAATAGACAAATTGAATAAGAAATCACGTGTATAACATTACACAAGCCCATTTTTTTCAATCATTGAATCATTTTGAATTAGATCAATATAATCTTCTATATGAAAGTTTAAATGTAGATAGCATGCCATTCAATGGTGTGTGCACCATGATTCCATCAACCTTACCATTCAATCTAGATAAATGATCCTACCTCAATCGTTTTCTCATCCTTCAACCCATTTCTTGCATTTGCACACACTTGCACTTGCGTAGTTCATTAGTATCATTCAATAATGGTAAAGTATAAGATAGTTCAAAAGATCACATAGTCAAAAGATGGTCAAATTATTTCAAACATTTCAAAATGTCAAATTTATCATTCAACATATTCAATTTTGTTAATTGCTCAATTTAACATATTATAATTTAAATGTAATAAAAATTGGGATATGACATCTCTCCCCTCTTGGAAGAGACATTGCCACAATGTCTATTTAATCAAAATTTGAGCATATATGTCTCTTTCAACATCACTTCATACAGTTTCCAAGCAAAAACATTAAAACATTCAATCCAAAATTTTCAAAAATAATTAACAAGAATCTCTATCTAAGAAAGAAAATGTGGGAAGGAGAATTCTATTTCTTCCACATCCTCCCAAGTAGCACTATCTTCTCAGTATTGGTCCCATTGGACTTGAAACTAAGCAATGTCTTTGCTATGTAACTTAACATTGCATTTTCCAAGATTTGAATGGGCTCCACTAGTAGCACTCCTGGTTCTTGTACTTGCAATTTTTTCCAATCAAGTGCATGAGCTACATTAGGATGATATGGCTTATGCAAAGAAACATAAAAAACATTATGAAGTCAAGCTAGAGTAGGTGGTAGAAAAAGTATTTAAGAAACTAGGTTGATCACTTCCAAGACATCAAATGGACCCACATATCTTGGGGCTAACTTGAAATACTTTCCAAACTTAATGTAAATTTTATGTGGCCTAACTCTTAAGAAAACTTGATTCCCTATTGCAAACTATCTAAATGTTCTATTATTGTCACCATAACTCTTTTTCTATTCATCACCTCCTTTAGTCTACCCTTAATAATCCTCATTTGTTCTTTCATATCCTTGAGTATTTTAGGACATAATATGATCTTGTCTTCCAATCTATCACAACTAATGAATGTATGAAAATTATACCCATAAAGAGATTTGAATGGTGCCATACCTAGAGATGTGTGATATGAGCTATTGTAAGAAAACTCTATCAACAGTAAGTAGTCTTCCCACTTATATTGTTCGTCCATTCAGTACATTCAAAGGAGGTCTTTCACTACTTGATTCACCCTCTCCATCTATCCATTGGTATGAGGATGGTAATTCAAGTTGAAATTCAACTTGGTTGCCAATGCAACATTTAGGGTCATCCAAAATCTTGAGGTCATTTGGGTGTCCCTATTAGAAATGATTATCTATGGAATTCCATGTAAGCAAAAGATATCTTGGAAAAATTTCTTGCCAAGGGTTAATGATCCATCCTCAAGGTTTCCTAGCATGAAGTGTGCAACCTTGGTCAACCTGTCAATCACAACCAAGATAACATCATGTTGATTCTTTGTCAAAGGTAACCCCTATAAAATATCCATACTGATCACATACCATTTATACTCAGGTATGTCATGAGGATACAATAGCCCCATTGGATGTACAAGTTTTTCCTTGAATCACTGATATTGTAACCATCTAGCTATGTACTCCATTACATCCTTCTTGAGTTTAGGCCAAAAGTACAAATTTTTCAATTCTACAATCATTTTGGAGACTCCAGGGTGTCCTAAATAAGGTGCATTATGAACTTATTCTAGAACTAACTTCCTTAACTCTCTAGAGTCTAGAATGTACATCCTTCTTTGGTATCTCAAAATTCCATACAGTTCAAACTCTTACCCATTGAACTGATGATCTGATGGATTCAATGCTAGGGTGCTCTTCACTCTTTTGTACTACTCATCCGCTTGCAAATTTTGTGTCACCTGTTGTCTCAGATTAGACATTGTTGAGATCATGGTTGATAGATGTATTCATCTACTAAGAGAATTAGCCACTCTATTCTCTTTTCCTTTAATATAATCAATTATAAAGTCATACTCACTAAAGAATTCCAACCACCTTCTTTTTCATGCATTAAGTTTTGGCTAAGTAAATATGTATCTCAATCCCAAAGGGTTTTTCTTGAGCTCAAATAACTTTCCCAAGAGCTGATTTTTGCACATATACAAGGCATGAACTATTGGAACCAACTCTAACTCAAGTAGAAAATAATTCACCTTGTGATGTTTAAGCTTTCTTGATTCATATGCTACCACTTGTCCATCCTACATTAGTACTATTCCAACTCCCTCTCTTGAAGCATCTGTGATTATAGTGAATATTTTGTTAGGATTAGGAGTGGTCAGCACTAGCACTGTAGTGAGCCTCCCCTTTAGGAGTTAGAATGATTGTTCACACTTCTCAGTCCACTCAAACTATGTTCCTTTTCTTTGGATTTGTAGCATAGAAAAATGCATCTTTGGACATTTGCATGCTCATTTGGGTCCTTGTGGATTTTGGCCTAGTTTTTCCTTGATTTAGTGTTCTAATGTGGTTAACACATTCACATTAGGTCTCAGGTGCTTGTGAACTAAAAGGATTTTAATGGTACCTTACCTAGGTGTTGTAAAGTGTTATAACACACTTTCACACTTTTCTAAGGTCTTGTTAATATATTTCACCTAAATAACCTCTTTTTGTCATTTACCAAGCCTTATTGCTAAGTGTTGTAAAGTGTTGTAACACACTTTCACATTTCTCTAGGCTTTTCATTCATAACTAGGATTTCTTATGCTTTAATTGGCCTCATTTTACATTTACAGGCCTTACTTAAGTGTATTTTTTAGAATAATCCCAACCAACATCATTTAAAAATAAAAAAATCTTGAAACCCACTTTAAACACCTTAAGTGGGACTCATTCGCCATTATGGGAAAATGAGTCCCCTTAGGTGGAACCCATTCACCCAAGATGGAAAATGACTCCCCTTTAACTCAAAATTAAAATTTAATTCTATATAGGAGTGAATTTGTACCCCTTACACAAATTCCCCTTTTTTCCTTGCTTCACTTTAGAAAACCAAGTTTGGAGGCTTAATTACACCTAAGCTCATTGTTTTCATTCCACATGGTCCTTGTTTTGAGGGATGGTGGGGAAATTTATGTCGGGGACACCCGTGTGATGCGTAGATGTTTGCATGGCCCGCTTACATCCTTGACAAATTCCTACAACTAAACCTACAAAGGCATTGCACTTCTCATTGGGAGTCGACTTGTAATGCCCCCTTTGGCTAACCAACCTGAATATGGCTATTTTCATCTCTCCTTCAAATTCCATCCTGCTACATAAATTTCAACTTCTTCACACTCTTCTTGCATTCTCAAGCACTTCTAGAAGCACTTTTGCACTCCATTGCAACAACAACTTCACTCCATCACTTCAATAGTGCAATTTTGGGACAATACCATTTGAAAAGAGGCTCAAGTACTCTCATTCTCTCCTCCATTAGCCTTGAGTGCTCTTGGTGGAGGGGCTAAGCTTCCTACTCCTCTCCTCTATTACTTGGTAGAGTAGGCACATTTACTATTTTGTAGTGTTTTAGTGTTCTCCATTATATTACTTTCTTTATCATACTTGCTTTCTTGACAATCCGTGGAGGTGGAAACACCTAAATGTGGCTCTGACTGAGGTAGACCCCCATACAAGCACCCAACATTTTTCCTCCTCTTTTTGTGTAGGTGAACGTGCTTTTGGGGAGCTAGCTGTCAAACAAATTTCTTTGTGAGATCATTCTTGCCACTCTAACTCTTTCATTTTTACTTTATCACATTAGAGCATATTTTGTTTACTTAACAACATTATTTTGGCCCTTTAGTAGTGATTACTTTAGCTTATATTTTTTATTTCAATCACATTTTGATCTTTGTTTTCATCTAACAATTCTTCCCTCTCACACAAAGTAATTAAAAGGTTATAACATTTTAGAACCCAAACTACTGTATGCATTTTTCCATAACATGTTTGGGGTAAAAGTACAAAGTTGTGTCACATTTTTGGCCAACTTATTAGCAAAAGTGAATTTTAGCATTTATAACTAAAAATTAATTTTGGTCAGACATATGATCTAGTAATATTCATTTTAGATAAGGTAAATATTTCAACAAATTTTCCAACTAAAATTGTTGGCTAAATGCATATGTAGCACCTCTTTGAGACCAATTTACTAAAAAATGAAATTATTTGAGAAAAATAATGTTTCAAAAACTTCTACTCATATAAATAATACATTTTTTAAAATGTAAAAATACCCTTTTGTAGATCCATAAATGTAGTTTTCAAATGTATATTTATTTTAATAGTTAAACTATTATTTATATTTTATTTTTATTGTTTTACTGAAAGTAGGTTACCAACACAAAAACATTAGGTTGATTACCATGTCAAGAAAATCACTAAAACTTATTAAAAATAAATAAAAAAATATGATGCCCTAGATAAAAGAATCTAGATTAGTTTTTTATTTCTATTTTAGATAAATATTTAATATAAAAGTCGACATCAAGTGGAAAAACCATGTTTTAATACACAAACATTTAAATATTTATTTGAAATTTTATAATTATTAAAGTTGCAAAAAAATATATCCATGCCCTAAAGTTTCAAGTTATAAATATACACAAAAAAAATGAAGGAAAAAAAAGAAAAGAAAATTTACTATATAAATCTTTACATCTCATGTAACATCATTTTTCAGCATTTTATTAGCAACTAAATTATAGTGTTAATTTATAAAAACCTATATTCAAATAATTTTTTAATTTTGTCAAAAAATACAAACATAAAATATACAAAAAAATAAATATTTTACTAGTTTACATCATTTCAAAATTGAAAAAATATATTCCACTTTATAGTGGTTCAAGTTTAAAATCTAGATCAGTGTTGGCTGGTTCCTTTATAAAAGTGTGAGACAACTTAGTAATTTTACCCTTGAATATTAGAGTAGACTATATAAAATATAAGTAAAATTATAAAACTTATATTTAACTTCAAAAATATGATGAGATCTTTTGGACTCTAGAATTTTAGGCTTCCTTTAAAGCCATAAAATAAAAAATAACTACACTAGTATTATCTGGACCCAACTAGGTGTTTCCATTCTACATATATATATAGATTCTTCAAATGATACTATTTGCATAGTCCTTGGGTATAAAGATGAAAATAAAGTAATTAAACTATTTATTTTGTTAGAAAAATATTAATTCCTACAAAAATAAATTACAACACAATTATTTTCAGCGATTGTGCATGTCATCAACAAATTTTGACACTACATCATAGGATATAATGTGATTGTTTACACAGACCATTCAACTATCAAATATTTAATGAAACTAGTCTATTGCAATTGGATGAATAATTAGATTACTATTACTCCTTTATAAATTCAACATAACCATTATATACAAACTTGAAAAATACAATGTGGTAGCAACCCTTTTTATGTAGAATAGAACATGAACAAGAGATAGTTGAACTAGTACAAGATAATTTACATATGAACAATTATTTTCCATATATGAATATACTTATTAGCTTTTTTATATAGAAAATTATCTACCCTTACCAACATTTCCCCAAAACTTTTCTAAAAAAAGGACATTGGTAGGAGAAATATAAATTTTAAATGATTTCTAGACATTGTTTTTTGAAGATCTATGAAAGCTAATGTGAATTCAAACATCAGAAGAACATTCCATGATGATCCCTCTAAATTTTATTGTTCTATAAAATTAAAATTGCACAAAATAATAGGTGCTAGCTATTATTGGTCTTCAATGCATAAAGATGTCAAATAATATGTTCAAGTGATCTTAGCACCATTTGAAAAATGAGGATTAGATTTTGTAGGCCCTATTTATCCACCATCTCAATGTAAAGAGTACATACTTGTATGTACAAATTTTCTCATAAAATAGGTTGAAGCCCAAGTATTTAAAACAATAAAGGAAGAAGAAGAAACATATATCCTTTATAACCAAATATTTTTCAAATTTGGAACACTTAAATCCATAGTGAAAGATCAAGGTCCCCAATTTATGTTCAAAGTTTTTTTCTATTTTACTAATCATTTCCAAGTAATTCACAATAAATAAACAACATACCTTCCTAAATCAAATAGTTAAGTTGAGGCAATCAAGTGAGAGTTAGAAATAAATCCTTATAAAAATAGTTTCATCTAGGATAAGTAATTAAGCTACGAAAGTATATAAAATTGTGTTGACATATAATACTACCTAAGAATAAACAATTGATTTTTTTCCTTATGAACTAGTCTTCAAGAAGAAACTTATTCTATCAATAGAATTTGAACATTATAAACTAATAATCTACATGTATGTGGGTCTAAATTTAAGTAAGGCTCAATTTGAAAAAAAATATTAAATAGCTAAATGAACTAGATAAACTATGAATAGAGTCCATACATAAATAAAGATTGGCTTAGTACAAACAAAAAATGTATTTTGACTGTCACATCAAACAAAATAATTTTCACAAAATGTATTGGGTGTTGCTATCCAACATAAGATACAATATCTAAAAATAAACCTTCAAACATGTTGGTTTGGAACTTATTATTGAACACACCTAGAAATTGAGGGGGGGAATTGATTCAGTCTTTGCAAAACATAAAACCTTCAACAAACTCAAACTTATTTACAAGATTAGAAACCCTCAAATAGAAACAAATAAAAAAATATAGCAATCTTGTTCCTTGGAAAGGTCAACAACCCTCAATAGTGATAGATCCAATAATTCAACACTTAACCAAATAAAAAATAATGAAAAATGAAAAAAAGGAATACACATCCACAAGATAACACTAGATTTATGTGGAAAAGTAAATGAGGGAAAAAACCAAGGTGAGAGTTAAATCACAATATATGAAGCTCATTGCCAAAAGACTTGAAAACTAAGGTGTACAACCTTAGAGAAAGATTCAAATGACTTGCAGATTGAAGCACACAACTCCAAGCTAAGATATTAGGACCTGATGAGATTCACTATCTTAGAGTAGGATACATGAAGATTTAGAATTTACAACATATGTCAACAATACACTCTATTGAATAAGGAATTCAACTTTATTGTTGACTGAGGCGTTAAATTATATCTAATCTATCTTCCATATAATTTTGCACTTCTTTTGTGAAATCTTTAATACACTCCACAAACCCACTTTGCAACTAATTTTATCTTACATTTATATCCTCTAAAACTTCACATAACATCAACTAGGTTTTCTAAAAGAAAGATAAACAAAAATTTCAACAAGTCAACCACAAAAATGTAAAGTGGTCCTTTGCAAAAGATAGAAAGGACCAAAAACAATATTATTAAATCTTCCAATGTGATTGAAAATACTTCAAACATTGGTGCACAACAAACCAAGTTGGAAACAAAGAAATGTGTAGAAAAAATCTATAACACAATAGTAGTTGGCCCAAAAACATGCTTTTGACTGAAATTTACCCAATGTGATTCTAAACAAGATAGGTCAAGACCCAAATACATAATATCAACACTTCATATTCTCGCGTAAACCCCTAAGCACATAGCACAAGCAAGAGAACAAGCCTTGTCAACCAAATATCTACAAATTTCCTAGAAGACCAACTCAAACACAATGCAACACCAAAAGAGATCAATCATTGATGGGAAAATCACAAAGAGTTGTTCCATGAACATCCAAAACCACTTCTAGAAACTTCTTTTCTCATATCTCAACTTTTATTTTATTTAAATTATAATATGTTAGATTGAGCAATTAAGGAAATTCAATTTGTTGAATGATAAATTTGATATTTTGAAATGTTTGAATGAAGTTGACTATCTTTTGAACTATATTATACTTTATCATGAAGGAGAGGAGAATTAACCATTTTTGGTGGTACAAATTTCTTACAAGAAAATGGGAGAAGACTGACTGTGGAAATGAAGATTGAGGAAAAAAGAAGGCAAGAGAATCAACTCAGATATGAAGGAGGAAAAATCCCATGATTCTAAGGTAAATCAATGTTTTTGATACATGCTTGATGTTTCTAGTATATTCTATTTTGAAGATTGCATTTCCTTCCATATTATCACTTTCTTTAGAAATGATGTAAGACCATTACATGGGCATTTATCTACAAACACATTTTTGTATCAATGCCTATAATTCATCAATGAATTTGATAGTATTTTTTGTCCTTTTACATGAGCCATATCGACCATTCCTTCATACACTTCCTATCAACTTAATATCCAATCATATTATGCACTATATGTTTATGTAATTTCTCCCTTGTTTTTTTATCGCTTGCATGTGTGATACATGGCCATTTTCATGGCTATTCAATTGAAGTTGATAGTCAGAGTATTTTTGTTGTTCTTTGTGTTGTCAAGGCTAAATGGGAATACCGTGCCATATGGGTGTGAGGGCCTTATTTATCATTCCTAGAATGAAGGGCAGTCATCATTGTGTTTTTATCTATGTTGCCTCATTCATAGTGAACAATGGTAGAATGATTGTATCATTCTATTTTTACCTAATATTTTCATGATCCCTAAGATCATATATTAGTATGCCATTAGAATAAACATTTAATCATTCTTCAGAAAGATTCCTAGCATCATTGATACCAAGTGATGCTTGTAATTTAGTTTTCACAAAAAATATTGTATGCATATTATCATTCCATAACAATGATATACTTAGATTGTTCCATAGAATGAATGCCATGGAGGTCGATGGTCAACATGCATAGGCTTCAGCCATAGTTTTTGTTAAGAATAAAAGATAATTTTCATTCAATTGTTAGTCATTCCATAGAATGACAGTGGCATGAATGTGTTTAGTAATTGTTAGAAATATGAAAGTGGGTTTCTACATAACCCGAACAATAATAAAATTGTTCCAAATTCATATGTGTATTTTAGTTTTAAAATTACAAGCATGTCATTTGATTCTTTTATTTGCACAAAATAATACTATAATTGTTAAAATATTTGTATATCCAGAATGATAGTAACCCTATTCATTTACATGCTATACTGGTTAACTTGAAACTATTAGTGAGACACATTGGCATAGTAATTTGTAAACTTCTATAAACAACATGAATATGATACAAAGAGTGCATTAGTATGTAGTAATTGTTTCAAACAAAACTATACTTGTACTTCCTTTGAAAGAGGGAAAATTTACATAGACATGTATGCACATGGATCTTCCTCTACATATATACACATACTTGTGACATACCTTCTTTTGTTACTTATTCATTTTCTTATGTAATGTATATTGATTTACATTAAATACGAAGTGGTAGAAGACATGTAATGTAATCATGTGACAAGTTAATGTATTAAATGAATAGATAATGATATGAATAGAACCACATGATTTATCCTTCTAAATTTCTCAGTTTTTTAAATATAAAGTAGACTAAAATTCTTTAACATTGATGTGTTTAAGAATATTCTCTTTGTTTATTAGAATAACAAAACCTAAGTATACTAGAGAACCTTAGGGTAGATGTTGCTAAAGGGTAGATAGTTGCTAATGAATATACTTGTGTTGTTTACAATTACCTTCTGGGATAGGTGCTAAAATGGAGTACAAAGGGTATAGGTGTTGCTTATCCAAAACCTATATTTTGAACTGTTGCAACTTAATTTTAATGCTTTCCCAAGTAGTTATCCCATTATTTATGTATGGACTTATATGTGATTGTTGGAAGACTAAAATATTGAGAGGGGGGGTGAATCAGTGATTTATGCAAGTCACAAAACTTTTTCAAAAATAAGAATTTATGTTTTTTTTGAGCCAAGAAGACAAATGACAGTATGTATAGAAAACTTGAATTTTAAATCAAAACACCAAAAGATAGTTCAAAGAACAAATTTGACTTGTGCATGAACAGTATTGTATTTGAATGAACCATGAATTAAACATGAAACATTAATAGAAGAGAAACTTAACACTTTCACAAGTATCAGAGCTCACCTTAAATCAGAACCTTTTATGCATGAAATGCACATTGACAGATATGAAAGATTGATATGAAATGTGGCATAAAATTGACAAATATGAAAGACTGATAATTTTACATTAGATAACACATAAAATTAGACTGATAAGAAAAAGATCACACACACAAAATCACCACATAACACCAAAAATTTTCCTAAGTGGAAAAAACCTCTTGGGGTATTAAAAACCACTTGAATAATATTTCTTTTATTCACTTAGAGCACCAACTCTTTTACATTTAGGAGCACCAACTCCACAAGTTTAGGAGCACCAACTCCACAGAAATCAAAAGCACCAACTTCATGAGATATAGGATCAACAACTCCTTTACAAAGCAACAAATTATAGTATTATATTAGAACCATAGAAGGGTATGTGTAGGATCATCATGGAAAAAATAGGCCCTTAAGTGGTTATTTTTTTAAAAAAATCAGAGTTAGGCAACTTGACATAAAAAATTGAATAAGTTATCTATATTATTTCAAAAATATGTAAGAATAGAATTTGTAGAAAATTGAATGTAGTTTCTAAACTACTAGGTTTATTTAAAAAAAAGTAAAATCTATTTGGTGAAAATTTGAAATTTCAAAGCACTAGTACTTAAATTTCAGGGAAAAAATAAGAAGTAGGTGTCTGTCTAACCACCCTAACCACAATAAAATGATAATATTTTCTTATAATACTTTAGATATAAGTAGAGGACTCATGTCCCAATATGATGCATATTTTTTTGTAAATTATTTCCAAGTAAATAATTAATTATGATTTTTTAATTACAACTTTTAAAAAATATAAAAACTCGTACATTTAACCACCTTAACTTGGTCAAAACTTCATGAAATTCATTTTTTTAATCCTATAGTATACGAAGCATAGAATATGATGCATGATTTAGATTCAAAAATTGTGATACCATTTGAAAGTTATATATTTTTTCAATAAACCTATCAATCAGGACTTTAGTCGTAATTCAAATAGAAAATGAACAATAATTATTTATTAAATTTAAAGTAAAGCATAATTTATATTTGTGGAAAGCTCAGAATATTCTTTAAAAACCCTTTCCATTTCATTAATTTTGGGTAAAAAGAAAATTCATCAACCACATACCCTACAAATACCCATCATATCGCCACTTTTTGGCCCATCATGATCCTACACATACCCAAAAGTGCAATTTTTGCAACCCTAGAATTATAATAGAAGACTATGAATATGCTCATCAAGTTCATTGAAAATGTTTTGTATCAACATCTTCTCAATTAATAAATAGATTTTCAATATAGAACAACTTTTTGTATTAAAAAAATCACTTAAGAAGTACTCATGAAAATCTCCTTTTTCTCTTCACTGATACATCATCAAAAAAGATTCCAAAAACCCCTCTTTTAAATAGGTACATAATCTCTGCATACAATTTTTGTAATTGTAAAAACCATCTCAAGTTAGATCTTTTGAATAAGAAACCCTTTTACCAATTTTGTAGCTAGAACAAGATAAATATTTAGTTATAACCCAAGAGAAGAATCATCAGGAACCCTATAGAATTGTTAACCAACCTCTTCAAATAGATTCCTTAACAAAAAAAATTATCAACAAATTATTCACAAAACCAACATCATTAATCTTCTCTTTAACTAACAAATCTAAATCCTATATCAACAAAATTTGCAAATATATGGTGGAAGAAACTGAATGAAAAACATGATAACCTATCAAGAAGTTCCCAATGACCCAGCTAGTAAGATTCCACCAAATCTAAACTAATTAACTTTCATATCCGAGCAGGAAAATATCGATGGAGTAGGCCACAACTACCCAATAGTTCACTGCTAATGCCAAGTCACAACAAGTAAAGTGAAGTCACATGTGTGTCGAGTCCCATATAGCCTAATTTATACTCAAAACATTGATCAACTATATTTGATCCTGAATATCATTGCTAAGACTTTTTAAAAAATCTATTCCACTGAAATCAACTAATGCCTTTTTGACATGCTTAGAATACTCGATACTCTTTATGAGTATAAATCAAACAAATTATTTTTAAAAGAGATGACCACAAAGGAAAGTATGGTGTAAATTCCTTTCCAAATATACATTCTAATGGAAGTCAACATTAAATTAATAACCTTATAACCATATAAAAAAACAATGCAATGTGATCAAACACACATGCATTGTACTCAAATAAAAAATATCACGCAAGTTTCCTGATGCCATTTATGATGAGTCAAAACAAACTGAAGCCTTATTAGGATGAACCCAAAACTTTATTAATGTCACTACCATATGCCTTTTAATAAATTCATCTTCCTTTAATAATGTGGAATGCAATGCGATCGATCCATATGCCAAGTTCACAATATAAACCATTGACACAATTATATTTCCAAAGCCATATGATATGTAATAGCAATGCCACAAAGAAAAATGTGAATAATCAATCACATTAAAATGTAACAAGGAAGACTAAGATCACCTTAGAGTATACAAACAATCTAAGCCTTCATATAATAAAACTGGAAATACTTCAAGCACTAATTTGAAAGTGATCAAGCTGAATATACTAGAGTATACCCTAAAGAAAATGCATGCCTTGTTTTGAATGTTGTTCCTTGTTGAATACACCTACAACAATTATTGTCAAACTGAAACAAATGAACACTTTTTTTTATGTTGTTCCCTACTGAATATACCTATGGCAATTACTGTCAAACTGAAAAACAACTAATGAACATTGTCAGCCTCAACAAATATATATCAAAATCCCAAATCAATATAATCCCAATGAACTTCCATAGGAAATATGTAATTGCATAACATCCCTATGTGAAATCAACAATGAATCATTGAATAATAAATAATCAATTTTGACATCAAGGACAAACCACAAAACAACTGAAAGCCAACAAACTCCCCCTTTGTCCTTGATGGAAGATCACAAAACAAATGCACACCTTGTTTTGAATGTTGTTCCCTACTAAATATACCTATGGAAACTACTATAAAACTGAAACACAAGTAATGAACATTGTCAACCTCAACAAATATATATCAAAAACTTGAATCAATATGATCCCAATGAACTTCCATAGGCAACATGTAATTACATAACATCCATGTGTGAAATCAACACTAAATCACTAAATATTGAATAATCAATTTTGTCATCAAGGAAAAACCACAAAACAACTGAAATCCAACAAACTCCCCCTTTGTCCTTGATGGAAAAACACATCAATCTCTCCCCCTTTTTTCCTCAATGACAAAGAATAACATAGGAGAATGTGAAATTCCATGAAATAAACAATTGAAAAGCCAACCAACCATTCAACATAATAACCGGCTACAAGTAGAACTCAAGAATCAAAGACTATCAACAATCATTACTTCAGTCATAATCAAAAAACTTTGTGCCACATATCTCCTTGTGATAATCACATGAGCAATCACAATATTTTTGCACCCATAGCAAACAAAGAACCTATTTTCACCAAATACCAACTATATAAACAATGTTACCAGCATGAATAACCATGTTCCAAGGCATCCATTATGACAACATCAAAAGTATTATGAGCTTCTCCCCCTAATTGAGATAACAAAGTAAACAAGACATTAATGTGAAAGAGTAGACTACAAACTATAACCTCAAACACTTATCTTTGTAACAAGAGGGTACCATGCTGCCAAAAGAAGAAGAATACCATTTGATCATTACACTTGCAAATAACGATCCTTGTATCATTGTCAAAATAGAAAAGATATGGCCTATCACTTACTTAAGCAATGGAACTCCCCATGAAACAAGTTTCATACAAGACTGACATATCACTGAAATAGTAGCAAGAATATTAATCAAGCTGGACATCTGGAAACTCACCCATGAAACCCCCCCTAAAACAAGTTTCATACAAAACTAACATATCATTGAAATAGTAGCAGGAATATTAATCAGGCTTGACATCTGCAAACTCACCCATGAGTCAATATATTCAAATCTCCATCTATGTCAAGTAAGAGAGTATTATCCAAACCACTATTAGCATAAAGTATTGTCCTATTATGAATCATACTTTAATGGAAAGTATGGATAGAGATCACCAGTAAACCTTGATTGTCACAAAGTATCTTTACCTTATCTAACCTTTGCACCAAAAAGACCTTGTACCTCTTGAAACTACACATTCCACATAAGATCTGCATACAAGTTCCTACAATAAAAAACTATCATGAATGTAATGATTTAATCACTACCACAAGAATCATATGCCACTGATGTTGTGATCATACTCATGGCACCAAAGATTTGTAGCTAAATTTTTTCAAGATAACACTATGAAAATAAGTAATAATATTGACCAAGAGTACAATTTTTTGTCACCAATCACATTATGAAGTCTGCAACCCCCTTCTCACTTTTATCATGAATACAACTCACACCTTGATTACTATAAACAAATTAAAGAAATGAATTCTCTGCTCAAAGAATCATTCACCCATAAAGATTGCACCATCACTCAAAGGTTTGCATATGCATAAAATTCTTCACCTTGAACACATTCCATGGATATCTTAAACAAAGATGACTATCCCAACAAAACCATACATAATGCTTATTACAATTACATAAGATTTGTCACCATTATAAATAATTCATCTGATACCACTTGTTGTAGTTTACAAAATTTTGTACTACTATCAAAATCATACCTACACCTTATGAATGGATCCATTAAAGCATCAAAATTTCCAAGGAATTGTCATTAAACTTCCAAACTTGAATTCCTACAAAAAATGTGTCAGTGAAAACAGATACAAGATGGTGAGAACTTTAGAAGATCACAATACAAGAATATTCATTAGCTTAATCCTTCATGTTGCCTGAATAATAGGAAATGAAAGGCTCCATCAAATCAACACATAAACCTCAACAGCCTATAACAACAAATGTGTTATGCATAGTACAATAGTCATGATGATCTCTGTTATATCCAAAATTGTCAATATTTGAGACCTCTTATTTAACAAGTTGTCTATTTACTTCTTTTGAATTTTTCAACAACATATACCTCCAATATCATATGCAGACCTTCATCAACAATTCAATCAAAATAAATAGAAAAAATGGCATTTACAAATCTTTTCTTTACTTCTTATACCACCAATAGTAGTTGCATGTTTTCATACCTCATTCTTGACTTTATAGGGGTAAAATATGTTGCCATAATATACTCCCCCTGAGTCTTTGCTTCTTCTCAAGGCCTGGATGGCATTACATGTGCAAGAAGTGCACAGGAAGTTTTCACAAATTCCTCTTTATTTCTCTTCTTGTCATCTTGTTTGCTCTTTCTTCTCCACACTAATGTAAACTTTTTCATTTGGTTGTTTAAAGTGCTTATATTTCTATTAAATTTGCACTGCTATACTTTATGCCCAATGTTATTACATCTGAAACAAATGATCTTATGATTGATATGAGGAATCAAAGACTTCCTACAGACATTTCCAATTTTGTTCCCTACATAATTATCACTTGTATTCATTCTACAATCTCTTCTTAAATGACCAAAATTGTTACAATTGTAAACACCCCATTCTCATTAGAATGAATTTTATTTGACCACCTTATGAAATCAATTTCCTTATGACCAAAGTCATTACAAACATAACAATATCCTTGAAAATAATTATCATACCTAAATAATTGATCATGCCAAGGATGTGAAGATTTGAAAACATTTCTCCTTTCTCTGTGAATATCTTTAAATTGTCTTCTAGCAGTAATGTTATCCTTCGGTGCAACAATATGGTGACCAAGATCAACCTTCATTCTTGGTGTTTTCTTAACTATAAACCTCTTTCCATATGTAGTAGCAAACATTGTCTCATGTTTAGATTCTTTTGCAGAGCTTTGTCCAACCTTATATTCCACTCTTGTAGGATCCATAGAATTCTTTTTTCTGCCAATCATCTCATTTAATAGATTAGTACTACGATCAAATTTCTGATTTTTACCTAATTGAACCTTGACACATTCAAGCTCTTTCGTTAATGAAACTACTTCTCCTTCAAGTTTTAGACATTCAATCATTTTAACCTCCAAATCAGACCTTACAACATCTGCTATCTTGTTACATTCTTCAATTTCAATTTTCTAACTTATAATCATATCATCTTTAAGAATTAGTTCTTTTAACATAGAATCATTAGGGTATGTGGAGGATCGTGATGGGCCAAAAAGTGGCAATATGATGGGTATGTGGTTGGCAAATATTTTTTTACCAAAAATTAATGAAACAAAAAGGGTTTTTAAAGGACATTTTTAGATTTCCATCGATATAAATTATGCTTTACTTTGAATTTAATAAGTAATTATTATTCATTTTCTATTTGAATTACAACTAAAGTCTTGATTGATAGGAATATTGAAAAACATCTATAGCTTTCAAATGGTATCACATTTTTTGAATCCAAAACATGTGTCATATTCTATGCTTCACATACTATAGGATTAAAAAAAGAAAAAATTAATTTCATGAAGTTTTGACCAAGTTAAGGTGGTCAAACATACGAGTTTTTATATTTTTTAAAAGTTGTAATAAAAAAATCATAAGTAATTATTTACTTGGAAAAAAATTACAAAAAAATATGCATCACATTGGTACATTAGTCCACTACTTATATCTAAAATATTATAAAAAATTATTATTATTTTATTGTGGTTAGGGTGGTCAAACATACACCTACTTCTTATATTTTCCCTGAAATTTAAGTACTACTACATTGAAATTTCAAATTTTCACCAAATAGATTTTTTTTTTTAAAACCTAGTAGTTTAGAAACTACATTCAATTTTCTACAAATTCTATTCTTACATATTTTTGAAATAATATAGATAACTTATTCAAATTTTTACATCAAGTTGCCTAACTCTGATTTTTTTGAATTTTTTGCCACTTAAGGGCCTGCTTTTTCCATGATGATCCTACACATACCCATTATCTAAACATTTCATTAATGAGGCAACCTCATTTTCTAGTTTATTACACAATTCATTCTTGTCTTTTAACTTAAATTGCAATCCCTCTTTAGTCCTTTTTTAATCAATCATTTGGGCTTTCAGAAATTCAATAATCTTTTTATCATCATTATGATTTTGTATTACAACTTTATTGACATTAACACTTTCTTGTAAGTGTACCTTAAGATCCTGATTTTCCTTTCTAAGCCTTTTAAGTTCATCTAAGGAAGCAAGCAGTTCTTCTTCGAAATCAACCTCAAATTCATCACCTTCATATTCCTTTTCACTTACTAAGTGAACTCCTTCACCAACTACAGGATCACATTTAGTATTAATTGGTAGGGGTGCTACTTCACTAGACTTGACACTAGTGTTTTTCTTCTTCTATTTCTTTTGTACTTACCCATAGTACCCCCCTATCAAGAACTCGGTTGGAATTATGCAAGGATCTAACTCTATACATCAATAATAATTAAGATCAAATATGTTTCCATTTTGATTTTCAAGAACACATAGTATGTACCATGAAACAATGGAGCTCTTGTGACAGAGATACCTTCTTGAGCTTGTGACATATTTAACAAAATTCCAAAAACCAGAATCAATCCTAAGTGGATTAGACTTGTATGAGGACCCTATGCTCTGATACCAATTGTTGGAAGAATGAAATCACTAAGAGTGGGGGGGGGCTGAATCAATGATTTATGAAAGTCACAATTTTTTTTTGAAAAATAAGAATTTATGTTTGTTTTGAGCCAAGAAGACAAATGATAGTATGTATAGAAAACTTGACTTTTAAATCAAAACACCAAATGACAGCTCAAAGAACAAATTTGACTTGTGCATGAACAGTATTGTATTTGAATGAACCATGAATTAAACATGAAACATTAAGATAAGAGAAACTTAACACTTTCACATGCATCAGAGCTCACCTTAAATCAGAACCTTTTATGCATGAAATGTGTATTGACAGATATGACATGTGGCATAACATTGAAAAATATGAAACAATGTTAATTGTACATTTGATAGCACATTAAAATCGAATTGATAAGAAAAAGATCATACACATAAAATTACCACATAACACCAAAAAATTTCTTGAGTGGAAAAACCCTCTTGGGGTATTAAAAACCACTCAAAATATATTTTCTTTATTCACTTAGAGCACCAACTATTTTACATTTAGGAGCACCAACTCCACAAGCTTAGGAGCACCAATTCCACAAAAACCAAAAGCACCAACTTCATGAGATACAGGAGCAACAACTCCTTTACAAAGTAAAAAATTATAGCATTCTATCAGAACCCTAGAATTACAATAGAAGACTATGAATATCCTCATAAAGTTCATTGAAGAATGTTGTGTATCAACATCTTCTCTATTAATAAATAGATTTTCAATATAGAACAACTTTCTCTATAAAAAAAATCACTTAAGAAGTACTCATGAAAATATCCTTTTCCTCTTCACTGATACATCATCAAAAAAGATTCCATAAACCCCTCTTTTAAAAAGGTACATAATCTTTGCATACAGTTTTTGTAAATGTAAAAACCATCTTGAGTTAGAGTTTTTGAATAAGAAACCCTTTTACCAAATTTTTAGCTAAAACAAGATAAGTATTTAGTTATAACCTGAGAGAAGAATCATCAAGAACCCTATAGGATTGTTAACCAACCTCTTCAAATAGATTCCTTAACAAAAACATTATCAATAAATTATTCACAAAACCAACATTATTAATCTTCTCTTTAACTAACAGATCCAAAGCCCATATTAACAAAATTTGCAAATATATAGTGGAAGAAACTGAATGAGAAACATGATAACTTGTCAAGAAGTTCCCAATGACCTAGCTGGTAAGATGCCACTGATTCTCCACTGATTAACTTTCATATTAAAGTAGGAAAAGATCGATGGAGTAAACCACAACTACCCAACTGAAGGAGCCATTGTCACTCCCTTAACAACTACCAAGTTTTTTCTAACTCATAATTTGCTATCAATGCTTGTTACTATCAACCAAGAGGAAAAAATTTACAACTGTGAAGACAATGTTGTCATGGTGGCTATGGTTCCAAACACTTCAATAATTTTTCCCTAAATTTCTTTCTTTCAAGTCTGTCGAGGACTTTATTAAACATAATAATGATTTGAAGTCTGAAGCAAGCAAACACAGTGACTAATAAACAATTATTATATTTTTAAATATGATGATAGGTCTTCAAATTCCAACAAAAAAATTCCACATCATAGCCAACAGTTCAATGCTAATGCCAAGTCACAACAAGTGCAGTGAAGTCACATGTGTGTCGAGTCCCATACAACTTGATTTAGACTCAAAACATTGATCAACTATATTTGACCCTTAATATCATTGCTAAGAATTTTTAAAAAATCTATTCCACTGAAATCAACCAATGCCTTTTTCACATGCTTATAATACTCGATACTCTTTAGGAGTATAAATCAAACAAGTTCTTTTTACAGAGATGTCAACCAAGGAAAGTATGGTGTAAACACCTTTCCAAATATACATGCCAATGGAAGTCAACATTAAATCAATAACCTTATAACCATATCAAAAGCTTATGCAATGTGATCAAACACACTGCCTGGTGCCATATATGATCAATCAAAACAAACTAAATCCTTATTAGAATGAACCCAAAACCTTATTAATGTCATTTCCATATGAATTTTAATAAAGTCTTCTTCCTTTAATAATATGAAATGCAATGAGATTGATCCATCTGCCAAGTTCACAATATAAACCATTGACACAATTATATTTCCAAAGCCATATGATATGTAATAGCAATGCCAAAAAGAAAAATGTGAATAATCAATCAGATTAAAATGTAACAAGGAAGGCTAAGATCACCTTAAAGTATACAAACAATCTGAGCCTTCATATAATCAATTTGAAAATACTTCAAGCGCTAATCCAAAAGTGATCAAGCTGAATATACTAGAGTATACCCTGAAGCAAATGCATGCCTTGTTTTGAATGTTGTTCCTTGCTAAATATACCTATGGAAATTACTGTAAAACTGCAGCACAAGTAATGAACATTATCAGCCTCAACAAATATATATAAAAAATCTAAATCAATATGATCCCAATGAACTTCCATAGGCAACATGTAACTACATAACATCCATGTGTGAAATCAACATTGAATCACTGAATACTAAATAATCAATTTTGACATCAAGGACAAACCACAAAACAATTGAAAGGCAATAGTGATGACACTCTTTACCATTCCTAGCATAGATCTTTCATTTTTCTAATCATAGATAGAGATGCATGTTGATGTTTGGGTACACACCAGATTCCACCTTGTTGATTGTTCTCTTGCTAAACTTCCCATGTAGGGTCAAGTATTCTTCAAGTAGGAATAATTTTGAGGAAGCGTAAGTTTTGTGGTTGGGAGATAAAGCACTTGAGCCATGTTTTTATCCACTAGAGGAGGTGAGCATCAAAAGGAATCCTTAGATGTTTCCAAGTTATCAAATGATTATGATGTAACCTTGATGTAAATTGTATATTGTATTGACTTTGTAGCCCAATGAGCCAAGTCAACTTGGAAATTTTCATTCACATTTGGAAATGAATATATATTCTGACTCATATTTTAATTAGACATGTGTTGCTATGATTGAAAAATAGTTCCTTAAGTTATGTATTTTTAAAGTTTAATATTAATAATTTCAATAGGAATTTATATTTAAGTAGTAATTATAATGGGTTATTACATTTGGTTTCATAGCTTAGGGTTTATCTCTAGGCCTTTTGAGTCCACAATGACCATGGATTAGAGGGGATAGTTGACCCTTGACTAAATTTGAGTTATCTTGATGATTACAAATCTAGATTGAATGCAGGTATGTGAATGTTTAAGTTGAGAAGAAAGAAAGGGAAGAAAGCAAGGGAATACTGTTAAGACCTTGAACAAGAAATTTGTATTTGAAGAGAACACCAAAACTAAGGTTCAACTCAAGATTCCTGATGATGAGATTTTTTCTCAAGCCCTCACTCGACTTATGCTATAGAGGGACAAGAAGATTGAGGATTTGAAGTGAATTCCTATGTCTAAGAATATTTTTGTAATCAAAGATTGGCCTATAGGGTGTGGACCAAATGTACCCTTACTAACCAAGGAGGAAAAGGAGAGCCTACAGACTCAACCCTCCTCTTCTCAAAAAATTGATGTAAATTCTGACGAGGACCCAGAAGAGTGTCTTCCCTCTAACAATGAGAAAACTAACTAATGTAAAGATGAAGCTTTTGTAAATAATGGTCCATGTGACCCATAATTAATATAAATAAAGCAAGATGTTAATTTTGGTATGTGCAAGTGAAGAACTCAAAAACAGGTTTTACTATGAATGAATGTGTATATCTTTAATGACTAAGTAATACATACATGTGTATGTAGTGTTATATGAATAAGAACATTTCTTCATAGAACCTAGTGTTAATTTATGATAGACATGAAATGTGATGTAGGTCAGGTGTGAGCCAGTATGGTGATCATCAGATAAGGTGATAGTGGGTCAGAAAATGGAGAAAAAAAGGTTGTAATAGATCTGAGAACTTCTGAATAGGCTAGAAGCTCACATGGACCACATAGAACATGAGGTCTAAGTGGTACACAAGGACCAAATTCCAAGAAATGAAAAATTCAATCTAGAAGAAGGCCCTTGCATTTGAATTGAGAAAGAACTAGGAAAGGATCTCAAAATAGTAGCACTGCCTAAGTTTAATGGTAAAGCCATTAGAGTAGGAACTAAGGCATGAATCATTGAGATGGAGAAATATTTTGGACTCTATAACCTATCCGGGTAGAATAAATTTGTGTGGGCTATGTATAAGATTTTAGGATAAGCAGATACTTGGTGGGAAAATGAAAAGAAGAAAAAAAAAATTCAACTTGGTGAGATTACTTGGGAACTCTTCCTCCAATATTTTAGGAAAAGATGGTTATCGCATGTCTTTCTCGACAAGAAAGTGATAGAATTTCAAAAACTTAGGGGAGCATGACTGTGACCCAAAAATGTGAAAATTTCACCAACCTACTCAAGTGCATGCATCAGTATCAAGGAGACAAACATTTTCATATCCAAAAGTTAATATTGGAACTTAGACCCCACATTGGAGCAGAAGTGGACATGCATGATCCTCTCACCATGAATGAAGTCTTCTTGAAGGCCACCATACAAGAGTAGAAATCGTAGCAGTTATCCAATTATTGCAACAATTCAAATCCTAAGTCGTGGTTTGGGAACAAGAAGTTTTAGAAAGGAAACAAGAACTGCCAGATCAGTAATCTCAAGAGGGGAAGTGAGTCATAGGAGAAAGGTGAAGGTGGTTTTTGTGGGAAGAGAAAGAAGGAAAATAGTAGAAAAAACAATGATGACCACTAGTAGAAGGGATTCAAGGAAGACAAGCCAGGAGGTCACAAAGGAATACTCTACAAAGCAATAGAGAAGAAGAGTGGGAATCTTACCACCTCCACCAAGAGAACTCAAGGCTAATGGAGGAGAGAATGAGAGTACTCGATCCTCTACTAAAATGGTATTGTCCCAAAATTTCTCTACTAAAGTGATGGAGTGAAGTTGTTGCTACAGTGGAGTGAAAAATTGTTGCTAAAAGTGCTTGAGAATGCAAGAAGAGTGTGAAGAAGTTGATTTGGAAGCTTGGAAGAAGTTCAAATGAATGTAGCAAGGAATTTGAAGGAGAGATGAAGAAAACAACCATATTCGGGTCGGTCGGTCAAAGGGGGCATTACAAGTCGACTGCCAATGAGAAGTGTAATGCTTCTGTAGGTTTAGCTACATTAATCTGCTAGGGATGTAAGCACCCTGTGCAGATGTCTACGCATTGTGCAGACATCCCTAATAGAAATTCCCCACTGACATCAAAACAAGTGCCAAGTGGAATGAAAGTAGTGGGCTTAGGTGTAATTAAGCCTCCAAACATGGTTTTCTAAAGTGGAGCAAGGAAAAAAAGGGAATTTGCATAAGGGGTGTAAATTCACTCCTATAAATTTTTCCCTCACTTTACTGAACATGAATACTGATGAGTACATTAGTAAAGTAGATTGAAGAAGAGTAGGGTTATAAATGTATATCTGAACCATCAAGGAAGAAGACCACGATCTGAAGAACCTAAAGGTGTATGGAAAGTGAAGGACTTCATAGCTTCTCAGAACTATGAACTTGGAGAAAGAAAGCATTTCACAGGCCCGTGGACCTACAAGGAGGCAACCCCAAAGACCTCTCACATGAAGGAAGCCTAGTGAAGTTACCACCTTACAGGCCCGCATACCTACAAGGAAGGTGTCCCCCAAGAAATATCACATGGAGGATACTTGGGAAGATTCCCCCAAGATCTCTCACATGCAGGAAGCCCAAAAAGTTCCCTACAAACCTATAGACCTATAGTGAAGGTATTCTCTAAGATCTCTCGCATGAAGAATACCCAAGGAAGTGCCCTAAAAACTTGTAGACCTACAAGGGAGCCACCCCCAAGATCTCTCACATGGAGGAAGCTCAAAGGAAGTGACCTATAGACTCCCAAACTTTCAAGGAGGTATCCCCCAAGATCTGTCACATGGAGGAAACCTAAGAAAGTGGACACTGCAGAGTCAAGATGTGGCCACATAGGCAAGTAAACAAATAGTGATGCAGACCATCAACAATTTGGAAGACTTTCAAAGGGATCCCTTGGGAACCTGTTGTGAAGAAGGGGTCCAATCAAGGGATGTACAATTTAAAGCATATATTTTCTTCCTCAAATCAATCCATCATCAAGGGATCCTTTTGAAAGATGTTCACTTTTGTAGACACGTAAAATATACTGATTGACATTGTGCATCTGATCCTGAATTACTAACATCGTTTCTTCCTGAATCATCACTCGATCTAACCATTTAATCAAATCCCCCTATTTGATTAAATTCATCAATATTCCTCTCTTGAATAAATAAATCATTTATCTAATCGAGTCAATCTCTTTTGTTAATTAAATCAATTCATCTTATCTAGTTATCCCTATTTAATTAAATAATAAATTTATTTGATTAAATCTCTAAAGTCTATCCATTAAATTAAATAAATTAAAACCTTATTGGATTTAATCTAACACCATCTCTCTTAATTAAATAAATAAAAACCTTTATTTAATTAATCTTTTGTCATATTCCTCTCCTATTTGATTTAAATAAACCCATAAATTTGAGTCAAATAGGTCACATCATTTAGCCTCTCTCATTAAATTAATTAACCCTTGATTAATTTAATCTCATCTCATGTCCCATCCTCTAGATATTGCAAGTTGCACATGAAAATAGATTTAATTCATTTATTAAATCTCTATTTTCCTCACCAGGCATCTTTTAGAATATTCTCTCAATTTGAATTCAAAAATTCCAAGTCAACATGTACATTCAACAAGGCAATAAATTCATCTTACATGTCCTTTGCCTTGAGCCAAGTGGCATTTACTGCATTTTCCCTTCCCTCTTGCATGTCGCTTCAACAAATTTGAATATCAAATATTTGCATTTATTGGCACAAACCCCAAATCTTGCACATCCTTCATCCATTCATAGCTTGACAAGTGGCATCATATCTGTTAGCTCTCAAAAATATAGGTGGGATGCCTCAAGAGACTGCCAATCTCTTGATATGCTTTAGGGTAATAGACAAGGTTAAATGAATTAAAACCTTCTACACTTTAGGTGCTTCCAGACCTAGGCGGGTGTACCTATCCGAATGAAGAAGACTTGACTTATGATTATTCTTCTTGCAATGATTTGTCCACAATGGTAGATGGAAGTGAACAAATGAATTCAAACTTGATACAAATATCAATAGCAATCTTCTATACCTAAATACTAAAATGCTCAATAAACAGATGTAAAGAGAATGAATGAATTTTAATGATGAAATTGTAGAGACCAGTGCCTTATTGGGTATGTGGAGTCGAATGAAATAGAAGTGGGCAACTTATTCTGGCAGAAACTCAAATTGTCGGCATGTGATCTGTTTATAACTTGTATAAACATGCAAGATTATGACTATTAGGCTCTACTTTAATAATCCAGATGAATCTCCCTAATTACTGTGATCAATCAAAATGATTTAATCTCTCCTTGAAAGAACCAGTCAATTAATCACACAGATACATCAAATGTGCACTGATAAATTGAAAATAAACTTGTTATGTCAATTTAAACAATCAGAAAGAATCAACTTGGAGACAACTTAGCAATACTTTTCAATAAACTCAACATACAATTAACACCAGAAATAACTTGCCACACCAACTTATTTTCATTGAAATCACCATTTGAAAACATGCATCATAGTCTCTAATATGGTAACTTTTTATACTGTATCCATTCCTAATCTACCTACTGTAATCTAATCTCTTCTTCTCTAATGCCCCCCATTCACAATCGGGGATTACCATTTATACACCAGCATCTGAATAGACACATCGTTTCATATTCCAAGTCGGCCAGCCACCGTGTTAAGGCAAATCCATGTCCTCCTGCAATAGTATATGAGTTTTAATTAATAATTCATTGAGACAGGTCAACAAGTATGTCGAAGGAAATTATATTGCTATCATCCCATGCCCATTTGTGTTTCACCCAAACTCTGTGATGTCGGTGAGACATCTCACAGATAACAAAATTTTATATCGATATGTATTTCTTTACGTGCTTTCCATTCGCTAAGACATAGGGATATCTCTCATCGATATGTTCCTTTGGTTTCGTTCATAGTCGTCGTAACATTCTGATATCGGAGAGACCCCATGCAGACGACATTGTGTTTCATCAAAAGCCCTTTATTCATCTTGTGTGTCACTCTGCACTTCAACTGTCGGGGAGACATCATATAGAATTCTCCTTGTTATATAGAGAGCCCAAAGCTCACACATGTTCGCCAAGAGAACATTACCTTTATATCGATAGAGTCCATGGATATGTATACTATTGGAGAGACCGAAGGTCACTTGTTGAGACATCACACCAAAAGTTTTAACTCCTATCGAGATGCTCCCTTTCATCTTGTGTATCGGTGAGACATATCAATGTTGGGGAGACCTCCTAGAGATTACATTATGTCATATCGAAGTAACTTGAATCAACACTTGATCATCGAGACACAACCAACCACTCACCAAAAGCCATTTGAAAGAAACCTTTCATGCTCTGTTGGTGAGACATATACACTTCGCCATGACCTTTCACTGAAGCATTAAACCGTTGCCAAAATATTCATCCATCTTATCAGTCAGCAAGACAAGGGAGTATCGCCATGATATTACAACAAAAGAAAACCTCTCGCCGATGAGCACCTTTTGTGGCCAGTCGGGGATACATATTGAAATCGATAAGACCTCATCTAGATGGTATAACTCCTACCAAAGTTAATCCTCCACTGTCGCCAAAACAAAGAAAGAGTCTTGCCGAAAGCTACCTACATGTAAAATTTGATCACTGTGACATCAAATGAGTCTTGCCAATAGGCAACACAGACTCATACAAGCAGAAATACAATATGAATTGGGAAACCCTTGACCATCACAAGCTGATATGAACTATTATGTGAAATATTCAAGACTTGATGAAATTTATGGGGTTATATGGGAAAAATGTGAGAAAAAGTGTTTGAGGTGGGACTTATTTGGAAAATTCTGAATGTGAACAACATGTGAAATCATCAAAAATTAATAGTTCCAATAGTGGCTCTGTTTGGGGATGAATGATAGTAAGATCATTGCAAGGATCTAGATCTTTGGGTGAGCAGACCAAACACAAAATGATGAGAAGAATGGGAAAGGACATGAAGAATGATGGAATGAATGCAAAATGAATGCAAGATGGAGGTGAACGAAAACCCTAAACTACTGTGCATGGAAAAGAACTTTTAAAGAGGACAAGCAAGAGTTGTCCATGCACTAGAAACCCTTAATCCTCTATGTTTCAACTTCACCTGTTCTAAGCTGTTATGATCTGAAACTCAAACCATACTTTCCCCTGTCAAATACTTGGTTTTGTCTTGAGTTCATCAGATTTCCTCCTAAAGACATTCATGCAATCTTTCTTGTTACTGTTATTGCAAGTTTTTAGAGAATCATCATGCTCAGTTTGGCCCAAAATCCCTACATCATTCTGCAGTTCAAATTCCTCATCATCATGGGACAAACCCATGTTATTTTCAACATACAAAATATATGCATATTCAATGCAAAATTCCTCATTATCTTTCTCACTGTTGTGTACTATAACACACTCGCTCAGCTAAATTGGAAATTCATCATCAAAGTTCTTTTCTTGAGAAACAAAAAATTTTGGCATATCAACACTATCTGAAACATACAAATCTGAAACCTTTTGCACCTCTTTACCAATACCAATTGGATACAACAATGCATTATGGCTTATATCATCAATATTAATTATATATGAACCAATCAAATCTAGACCACTATCACCCTTGGTATGCAGATAAACGTCTTCTCCACAAGAGTTAGAAATTTCAAAATCACATACCTCATCTTGAATGGACATAGAATTTTGATCAACTTGAAAGGTTTCACCATCAACTTGAGAAATGCACTAAGAGTCATAATAATTTTTACACAAAGATCTTTCATTATCAAAACAAATGTAAGCTGGACATAAAACTTCAAGATCACCTCCATGTACACATCTATGGTATTCAAGAATTAGCAAATCTGAAATTTTCTCACTGCTAAGTGAACATGTTTATACATTTTCATCACTATAGTTATATTCTTCACTTTTGTCATCATAAAAAAGAGGTACAAGATCATTAGAGAATAGAAAATCAGAAAAAATACCAGCACAATCATTTGTTCCATCACTTTGTTTGTCTGAAATTATCTCTTCTCTATCATATAGTGGATTTGAAAATACATGAAGTTCATTCTTGGAGATACCTTTGCAAAATATCATTTGATCCTCTTTTATCATTTCATCATACACTGGGTTTAAAAAATGTTGGAAACCATTTTCAGATGTACAAACCTCTTCATCATCAAATGTGTCTTCATAACTTTCAACCGCAGCTAGAGGTATTGTATACTCACTATCAAATGAATCAACATGTCCCATTGCCTCTTCATCCCGATCTTCATAAGAGGTAGAAGAATCCCTTGACTGCAGATCAAAATCCACAGGTCCATCTTCAAAATCTAAATAATCATTGGATCCCTCATAACACACACTGCCTTCCCTGTCACAATCTATTATGCAAGAGAGATATCTTGTACCTTCATCTTCATTATGCAAGCTATCATAGGAATCATACTGACTTGCACATATCTCATCTTCTATTGGATGCATTCTTTGATCGATCTCCTGATACTCATCCATGATATCACAATTATCTTCATACCATTTCCTGTCTACAATGTCAGCCCATTCAACTAATGGATCAATAGAAACTAGTATCCATGATTCAGACCAATAAATTGGGTTTGGCTCATACACTTTCATAAACTGCTTAATGATCTCAAACTCACTAGGTGGGAATTTAATAGGTATTCTCTTACAAATATCAATCATTTTGCAGAGCAAAGAGTACCCAGATTCTCCTCTATATCTCCTTATGTCAAGAAAGGCATCCAAAAGCTTTTTGAAATATTCACCATCTTTAGATTGTTGGTTTTGATGCATACCTTGTTGTAGATTATGACTGACATCTCCAAGTGGGCTAGAGTTGTGCTACACTTGACATTGATCACATTGACATTGCACTTGACATTGATCACATTGACATTGCACTTGACACTGATCACATTGACATTCTTGATAACTTTCCAATCTTTGTCCAAGAGGGACTGGATAAGAATTTACTTGCTTCGAAAATTGTGGAGAATAAGTGTTCTATTGTACATGATATGCATTTCCTCCATTGTAGAAATTTCCAATTGTACTATCAGGCGATTGAGGGGACCAATACCTTCTTCATTTGTGTATTCATTCTTTTCCAATTGCAGCTTTTTCGGTTTCAATTCTTCAATTCCTCTTATCAACTACTGCTTCTCAAAATATTCTTTCTTTCCATGCACAAATTCCATCCTTCATCAAAAAAATTTCCAGAGTCGCCACCTACTTTTCCAAAAGTAGGAAAATAATTATTTCTGATCTTTTCCCCAGCGGGATCACCTGAAACTTCTCAAATTACAAATCTTCTCTTCACTAACTCTATATTATGGTCTTCAACCAAATTTTCTGATGTAATCCCCAGCAGAGTCGCCAATTTGTTAGCTCTCAAAAACACAGGCTGGATGCCTCAAGAGGCTGCCAATCTCTTGATATGCTTTAGGGTAACAGACAAGGTCAAATGAATTAAAACCTTCTACACTTCAGCTGCTTCCAGACCTAGGTGGGTGTACCTATCTGAATGAAGTAGACTTGACTTATGATTATTCTTCTTGTAATGATTTGTCCACAATGGCAGATGGAAGTGAACAAATGAATTCAAACTTGATACAAATAGCAATAGCAATCTTCTAAACCTAAATCCTAAAATTCTCAATAAACAAATGTAAAGAGAATGAATGAATCTTAATGATGAAATTGGAGAGACCAGTGCCTTATTGGGTATGCGGAGTCGAATGAAACAGAAGTGGGCAACTTTTTCTGGTAGAAACTCAAATTGTCGACATGTGATCTATTTATAACTTGTATAAACATGCAAGATTATGACTATTAAGCTCTACTTTAATAATCCAGATGAATCTCCCTAATTACTGTGATCAACCAAAAGGATTTAATATCTCCTTGAAAGAACCAGTCAATTAATCACACAAATACAACAAATGTGCACTAATAAATTGAAAATAAACTTGTTATGTCAATTTAAACAACCATAAATAATCAACTTGGAGACAACTTAGCAATACTTTTCAATAAACTCAACATACAATTGAAACTAGAAATAACTTACCACACCAACTGATTTTCATTGAAATCACCATTTGAAAACATGCATCATAGTCTCTAATATGAGAACTTTATTCTATTGTATCCATTCCTAATCTACCTACTGTAATCTAATCTCTTCTTCTCTAATGGGCCCCATTCACAATCGGGAATGAGCATTTATACACCAGCATCTGAAAAGACACATCATTTCATATTCCAAGTCGGCCAGCTGTAGTGTTCGGGAAAATCCATGTCGGCCTGCAACAGTATATGAGTTTTAATTAATCATTCACCGAGACAGGTCAGCAAGTATGTCGAAGGCAATTATATCGCTGTCATCTTGTTCCCATTTTTGTTTCACCCAGACTTTGTGATGTCGGTGAGACATCTCACAGATAACAAAATGTTATATCGATATGTATTTCTTTACATGCTTTCCATTTGCTGAGACACAGGGATATCTCTCACTGATGCATTCTTTTGGTTTTGTTCATAGTTGCCGTAACATTATGATATTAGAGAGACCCCACGTAGACCACATTGTGTTTCACTAAAAGCCATTTATTCATCTTGTGTGTCGCTATGACCTTCAACTGTCGAGGAGACATCATATAGAATTCTCCTTGTTATACTGAGAGCCCCGAGCTCACACCTATTCGCCAAGATAACATTATCTTTATACCGAAAGAGTCCATATGTATCATATCGGTGAGACTAGAGGTCACTCTCTGAGACATCACACTGAAAGCTTTAACTCCTACCGAGATGCTCCTTTTCATCTTGTGTATCAGTGAGACATATCAATGTCAGGGAGACCTCTTGGAGATTACATTATGTCATATCGAAGCAACCTAAATCCACACTTGATCACCGAGATACAACCAACCTCTCATCGAAATCCATTGGAAAGAAACCTTTTGTGCTCCGTCGGTGAGACATATATACTTCGCCATGACCTTTCACTGAAGCATTAAACCTTTTCTGAAATGTTCATCCATTCTATCGGTTGGAAAGACAAGGGAGTATTGCCATGATATTAAAACGAAAGAAAACCTCTCGCCAATGAGCACTTTTTGTGGCCAGTCGGGGAGACATATTGAAATCAATAATACCTCATCCTGATGGTATAACTCCTACCGAAGTGAATCCTCCACTATCACTGAAACAAAGAAATAGTCTTGCCAAAAGCTGCCTACATGTAAACTTCGATCGCTGTGACATCAAATGAGTCTTGTCGATAGGCAACCCAGACTCATACAAGAAAAAATACAATATGAATCGGGAAACCCTTGACCATCACAAGTTGATATGAACTGTTATGTGAAATATTCAAGACTCAATGAAATTTATGGGGTTATATGGGAAAAATGTGAGCAAAAATTGTTCAAGGTGGGACTTATTTGGAAAATTATGAATGTGAACAACATGTGAATTCATCAGAAATTAGCAGTTCCAACAATATCATTAGATGAATGTTAGTCGCACATTTCCCAAATTTGGATATTCATCCATCTTAAAATTAAATAAATAAAATTCTCATATCCTCATTTCATCATCCACAATCTAGGAAAAGTTACCATGCTCAAATATCTCTTGAATTTCATCCATTATCATTGAGTCATAGCTAGATTTTTTCAAGATTTTAGCTTGGAGTTCTCATTCTTCTCCAACAAAGTGGATCAATCTCTTCATCATTCGAAGCTTGCATCATAGGAATTGGGAAAGGGCCAATTTTCACATCAAATTGGCACCGATTCCCCCATGGGATCATGAGTTTGCACATCTAATTAGGATTTGATCTTTGTTTTATCATTTTCATTGTGTTCTTTGTTATTTTCTTTCCTACTTTGAGGTTGTAAATGGATTTCATGGGGAATCCTTGTTTAGGCTTGCAATATCTAACTTGAGGTGTTTATTCTCTTTGTTTTGCAGGTACCTAGGTTGGGGTTCACACATTTGGTGCTAGAAGGAGGGCTGGATATCATTATTTCTAATATTTTCTTGAAATTTCTGCGTTTTCACTCACACCCAGAAAATTCCAACGCTGGGAGCTCAGTGTCACTAATTTGGCACCACTAACTTCTCAGTGTCGCTATATAGCACTATTGGAATTTGAAATTGTGATGCTAGACTCATCCCACCAAAATTATTTGAATTTCTAACTCTGCCGTTGGACTCGCCGACCTGCAAATTTTTTCAAAAAATATTAAACTCCGACGCTTGACGCGAACTGCAATGTTGGGTGAAAATTTCAACGCAATTGAGCTCTCTGTCTCGACACAGAGTGATGATGACTGGTAATGAGTGCTTTGAGAGCACTGCTAGGAGAGCAAACTATGATAGTCACAAGTTGCAATGCTGGGAGACAGTGAAAAGGGAGAGTTTAATTTTAACACATGTCTTTTGATTGATGATCAATTTATATTTTTTTCTGGTTTTTGACTTCTGTATTTTCGAGAATCTGATTTTTTTTCTTCTTTGTAGGTTGGGAATCAAAATTGAAGAAAGAAGGAGCATGAGGGCTATGTCTTATGAAATCAAAGTGTTTTTAAACACTTTAGTGTTTGTTTAACACTATTTTTAGAATTTGTTATCTTTTCATTCTTAGAACACTAATTTTTTTGTTTGGGCTTAGAAAGAACCTTTACATTTCTTGCAAAAAGGCTAAAACAAACTTTAGGATCACAACTTACTAGATTTTGTTTCTTGGATTAACAAATTGAACAAAAAGTCTCTCACTTGTCATTTGGTGCTCTAAAACAAACTCACATTTTTCTTTGAGGATTTAAAAAGAAGAACTGTGACTTTGTTTTTTTTTGTGAAAGCTTACTTAAACTAAAGCCATTGAAAAAGGGCATATGCACTTCTCTCGCGATTTATAGCGATCTTGAGAATCGAAAGGCCTTTTTCATGACTTTAGGCTGAGACAAAGAAATCACCTCCACACTTTGATTTGGGTTTAAAATTGAACATCTTGTGTGAGTGTGAGTGGGGGCATTGATGCCTATATTCTCTCTTCTTGTTGCCAACAAGGATTGATCGAGTTATGAATAGTGTTCTTCATTCGCTTTTGTTTATTCTAGAGGGCCTACCTTGGGGAAAAAGTACTCACCCAAGGGGACAACTCAACTGGTAACACTCTAAAGCCCAGAGTATTTCCAGGTGGGATATAAATGTGGATATTGGAAGAAACGCCAATATCATGCGGTTGATTCTGACAAGATGGATCTAAAAGGGGACTCTTGCCGTATGGGTCAATCTCCATGAACGGAAATTCCTTATTAAAACCCATGTGCTAGAATTTTAAAAAATCCTTTAATCTATTTGTTGGTGCAAGAACGGTCATTCTGAAGCCACCCCACACTTTTACAGTCTTCTAGTAGAAATGGAAAACATGCCATAGGAGTTTCATGGGTGTTGATGCTTGGCTGCCCCGATTGACGTTAATGAACTGTGGAGGGGAGCCAGTGGGGTCAAACATCTAACTATTCACTAGAGATAAGAGTAGCTGGACTTGTCTAAGTGGGAATCCAACAAATATTGTCTTACACATCCATAGGATTGTACTTATTCTTGAGTTACAAAATGCATTTCTTAATCGAAAACAAATAAAAAAAAATACTTAACATCATCTAAATTTCAAACCCTTTTGGAGACAAATACCATTGACTCAATATATATGTTATTGCTTTCCCTTGGGATTCATGTCCTTAGAGGTTTCTAAACATTTGATTATATCTTGATTTGTCTCCTTAAGTAAACAATAGGAAAACCCTTGCCTTAAGTTCATTGAATTTCCACGACATATCTTGTGGGGTTTGGATAATTTAAGACATTGGACATCTTAGTTTGGAAACTTAATCAAAGAAAGTGTTTTTGGTAAAATAAAGACATTAAGCAAAGCTAAGCAAAATAAACTTTCATATGTGTTGAAGACTCACAATCCCAAAGAAAAAAATCATTGGTTGGAAATCCAAAAATGAATGCTCAAAAGAAATAATTTCTTGGTTACAAAGGTCTTTAGGAAGCATTTGCATGCTCTTCAATACCTAGGTCTAGGTAAACAAAGTGTCCTTTTTAGGTTCATTTAGGGATAAAAATAAATCAAATCTTTTTCATCCATCCTCCAAAACATCAAAACCAAAATTGTCTCATCATCACCTTTTGGAAAATCTTGAAATCATCCTTAAAGTGTTAGGCTTTGTAGCAAAATCAAAATCATCCAAATCATTGAGACTAAATCTTTGAAAAAATTATCAAAATCACCTTTGGCTAGGTATGTGTAGATGCATCCTTTTGCATATGCTTAATCAAAGTCGTCAAAAATAATCTTGCCTAGCTTAGTATATGTAGATGAATCCTTCTTCATTGACTTAGAAAAGCTATCATCTTGTTTCAATAGGTGTGGGTAGATGCATCCTTCTCCTCACACATATTCAAATCATCATCCAACATCTTAGGGTATTTTTGTTCAAAATCAAAACCAAATCAAAATCAAAATCAAGGACAAAATACCAAAATCCCAAATCAAATCAAAATCAAAATTAGAAAGTTCCAAAAGCCTAGTATATCCTTCAAGATTTACCAAAAAATCATAACATCCACATCATTCATCCTTTACATTATCATCATATCATCATCACCTTTGATCCTAAAGGTATCCTAAAACTTTCTAATTTGAGCATAAAATAAAGATCTATCCAAAGAATCAAGAGATTCATCTCCCATATTCTCAAAAATTGATCCTTGTTTTATGGTTCTAACTAGATCTCAATACAAGAAGAGTATGGAAGCCAATAAAGAAACACCCGCTTCAAGTGATCTTATCCAAACAAATGCAGAAATGAATCCTACTGAATCATGTAATCCTTTGACCCTCTCATCATCACAAAATTGACAAGAAGAAAACCAAGGAGAGGATCTTACCTTTGGAATGTCTCATGAAGAAATGACTGAAATGCTCCAAAATCCAGAGAACCATAAAATCATCAACATCATGATGAGGCTCAACCCTTCGTTATACATGCTTGAGCTAGCAAAAAAAGGGGCCAAGTTACCTTCAAATTTTGATGTGAGTACCATAGTGGAGACATCATTTCCTCCAATCTCATTAACCATTCCCATTTCATACACACCCCCATCTCAAAACATCACGCAAAACATTCCGCAAATCACATCTTTTACTCCAACCCAACCCAATGTTAACAAAGGAAATGCATTCCTCAATGCACTTCAAGCACATCCCCTTGTTAATAATCAAAACTTGGATGAAAATACCACCTTGGAACAAAACATACCCCCAAACCCATTACACAAAAATGTTCCTCTCACCTTCCATCATGATCCATCATCATCATTTTTTCATGCAACACCTCTTCTCACAAATTCAAAAGAAGAGAGAGATATGTTCGGACTAGGGGGCATATTCGATACCACACAACAACTAAAACCCCTTACATTTCCACCTATCCCACCACTACCATTATCATCCACACCACTCCTTAGTTTAGGGCTTCCCCCTCTACCAACTGTCGATCAAAACAACATCCCAACTATCAACCAAAGCATTTTGTTAAATGCTCAAAACTTGTCATCGCCATCACAACAACGAGAGACAAACACACAAACAATTGTGACATCATCAAACACCCCCATAACATCAAAAAGAATGGTCTCTCAAGGGCCAATCACATCAACGACACCACTTACCACACCAACACCACCATCCACTAATCAAATAATCAACATGACATCATCATTCACCACCACCACAAATACCATTCTGAATCCACCACCACCCCCACCACCACTAATGTTGACCACATCAAACCAATACAACACGGCATTGCAAGTTGATTTTCAAAGAGGATACCAACAAGTGTAGAAACAAAAGGCCGTACACCTAGCTGCTCAACAAGTTGCTCAAGCTGTACAAGTCGTCCAAGCTGCACAAGCCGCATTACAAGCACAACAAGCACAACAAGCCCAAGCCTTACTGCAACAACAACAACAAGCCACCCAAGCCACACAAACATTGCAAGCACAAGAGGCCGCTCAAGCACAACTTCTATTGCAACAACAAGTAGCACAAGCACAAGCCCAAGCACAAGCAATACAAGCTCAAGCGCAAGCTCAATATTAGGCACAACAAGTTCAATATCAAGTACAACTTCTTGCACAAAGACAAGTAACAAAATTGCAAGCATTAAAGCAATACCAAGAGCAGCAAGAAGCAACATAACTAGTAGCCCAACAACAAGCATTGTTGGAACAACAACAAGCACAACAACAAGCATTGTTGGAACAGAAACAAGTGCAACAAATCTTAGCATAGCAACAACAAGATCAACAATAGGCGATGTTTATACAACAATAGGTGGAAGCCTACCTTGTTTGGAAAAACATACATATACCATCAAAAAACACACCAAAAAACCCACCCATCCAAACCATGATTGCAACACCTCAAAACACCTTCATTCCACCCACTAATCTGCAAAATGATGTGACGACACAACTCAGGTTGCTCTCACAACAAATGCTCGACCTTCAATTAGGGCGACCAAAACACCAAGAAACTTGTGTCCCTATCCATTTCATAGGAGCTTAGAGATGAAAGCATTCCCTAAGGGATTTGAAATCCCCAAATTTGAAAAATATTGAGGGATGGGAAACCCTGAAGATCACATCAGGGAATTTTAGGTTCACTGCATGGAGGTCCCATATGACGATACTTATCTGATGTGACTATTTCCTAAGAGCTTGGTAGGCCCCGCCATAGAATGGTTCTCTTACTTACCTTCAAGTATTAGAACATTCCAAGAAATTAAAGATACATTCATTAAGAACTATGCATGTAACATTACAATGGATGTTATTCTAGAAGAACTCTCGACTCTGAAACAAGGAAAGTGAGAATCATTCACCTCATTCCTACAATGATGGTGATCCAAGGCCAATTGGAGCAAGTGGACCATGCTAGAAGAGCAACAAGTCTACACCATCACAGCCAACCTTGAAGGCCGCTTGGAATTTCATCTCAAGGTTCAAGGCATCACCACATATGATCAATTGATCTCCAAAGCGCTTAGCATCAAAAGAGCCCTTGTGACTCAACTTGCAGAATCAACATCATACCATGAACAGCAAAACAACTACCCACCATCCAATTGCAATGATAAACCTCATACATGGGAAAGAAATAAAAATGTTACCAATGATGGTGTCATAGATGCCAAGGTGGTCATTAGTGGTCCTCGTCAAAACACACCCGCACAAAAAATCTAAACACAACATCAAATCACTCATCACACAACATACCAACCAAACAACAATCCAACCATCAATAATCTCAATGACCAAAGGGGACCACCTCAACGCAAAAGCTATCCCAAACAAAAATACACCATTTTGGGGGAACCACTTGAGGATGTAATGAAAAAGTTGATCAATGAAAAACTTATCAAGCTCCCTACATTTGAGAATTACCAAGAACCCAATGTCAAACCTCCTTGGTATAACAAGAATCAATTTCATAAAATCAAAGGCCATACCACAAACAGTTGCATGAGACTCAAAAACATCATCCAAGATCTCATCGATAAGAAAATCATAAATGTGGAACAACCTACAGGAAATCAGGATCTTAAAATATACACGAATCCAATGTTGAATCATGGCAACAAAGGTAATAAAAATGATAAAGGGAAGGGAAATGTAAATCATGTTTATGAATCGTCGTTGCCTCCCTAAATGAAGACTACATGGTCATCACCATCAAGGGCGCCCATGCCAAAGATTGTGGAGTCACCACAAGAGGCGAAAAAGTCACCGTCGCAAGATCATTTCAACCAAATAGGCTCCCTTCATCTAGATCTGTTCCGTATGGATACAATGTCCTAGATCAACTCAAGAGAACACCAGCACACATCTCCATAATGGAGTTGTTAAAAATATCATCAACTCATAAGAAGATCCTTGAGGAAGCATTAGCCTCATCTACCATCCCCACAGATCTCGATGCAGAGCAATTCAGAGCTATGGTCAAAAATATCATAACACCTAATCTCCTTACATTTTTTGGCTAAGATTTCCCCACCCAACCATCTCACAACTATGCACTTCACTTGGAAGCCATAGTACATAAGAGAAAAATCAAAATGGTCTTGGTGGATGGAGGTGTGGGTTTAAACATATGTTCTCTCAGCCTCATCAAGCAGTTAAAAATATCAAGAGATTCCATTGAAAAAGGAAAGGGCATCACGATAAGAGCATATGATGACCAGGAAAGAGTGTCTCAAGGCACAATTAAACTCCCTATTCAAGTAGGTCTGACTCTCATGGAAACCACTTGTCAGGTCTTGGACCTTGACTTGCCATACAATATCCTCCTGGGACGCCCATGGATCCATGTGATGAAAGCCATAGCATCAACCTTCAACCAATGTGTGAAATTTACACATAATGGACAAGAAGTTACCATCCATGGGGATCCTGAACCTTTCTCATACTGTAAAAATCTTGAAGCAAAGTATTACAAAATCCACCAAGTACCAAAAAATGATGAGGGCCCATCCACACCATACATCGACCCCGCCACTATCGCGTCCACTTCTGCGATAGAGACACCCACCATTCCCACCATCCCCACCATCTCTGACATCAAGCTCATCATCTAGGAGGATGGTTGTGGAAGCTACAAGCTCCCTAACAATTCTTTTGTGATAGGATTGTTACCACAATCTCCTAGATCACGAGGACATCCATAAGAAAACCAAGCTTCCACATCACAAATGTCTCCTAAAGACTATCCTGAATTCACAAGTTGGGGAGACCTTGGTGAGGAGGTTATTGAGGAGGATCCATCACACATGCTCTATCAAGATGAAAGAATGATACCTTAATTACCAATGGATGAGACAAGCAAGGGCCTCCAAATGATGCTCGTAATGGACTACGACATAAATCAAAGATTGGGACAAAACGACAATGGGATCATAATACCTATCATACCAAAGACGCGATCGATAACACATATTGGCATTGGATGTACCCCTTCGAGTATAACCATATGTGGCCGAAGTCCTCTAGTTAGAATGGTTAAAACTTATCCTCAGCCAATACTAGCAAAAGTACGCTCACCAATATCCATAGGTGGAGACATACATAACTTTATAACTGAGGCCTATATTAGTAGTGACGATGAGGATACCATAACCAATCTACCTAGGTTATTTGAGGACACCACCTTGTGTATGATTAGCACCCTCTCCTTTGAAACAAACCATCAAAACCATGAGGTCTACTTAGTATATCCCCAACTCATTGACTATGACCAACGAGGACCACTAGTTCTTGATACATTTGAAAATGATGAGGCTCTCTTAGAATTCATGGGATTGATTGATAACATTCCAGATGGAGATCATAAGGCAGGGTTTATAATGGAGTTGGACACTCATGCCTATTACAGGGAAATGATTGAATCCTTAAGTCACAAAAGTGAGAAACTAAGAATCATATCTAATTCCTTGAGTGAAAACCACACTATGGCACTCTCTGACAAGAAAAAAGTAAAAAGAAAGGACGTATCTAATGGTGAAAACCTCTCTGAGGCACTCGAGGATGAAGGATTCAATCTTCCTTTAAGAGCTATTCATAAGGAAAAGTCAACAGTCTTAGCTGAAAAATGCAATCCTGTCAACCTAGGAATAGAGGAGACCTCGTATCACATTTTATGCGGAATCACTATTATCAGAAGTGAAAGAACTCCTAGCAGGATTCCTAAGAGAAAGGAAAATAAAATTCACATGGAGTTATGCTGACATGCTAGGGCTTGATCCAGAGACCATGGTTCATCACTTAGCTATGTATCTAGAAGCAAAACCGGTCAAACAAAAGCTTTGAAAAATGCATCCTCAAATCACCTTATTGGTCAAAATGGAGCTCAAAAAGTTGCTAAATGCAGGATTCATACGACCAATAGATTATCCAGAATGGGTATCAAACTTGGTACCTATTTCAAAGCCTGACAGAGCCATTAGAATATGCACAGACTTCAGAGATTTGAAGAAGGCATGTCCAAATGATGACTTCCCACTTTCTAACATCGACATGATAGCAGACATGACATTAGGACATGAGATGCTATCACTAATGGATGGATTTTTAGGATATAACCAGATCATGGTAGCAAAAGAAGATCAACATAAGATTACTTTCACTTGTCCATGGGGGACCTACTATTGGAACACAATGCCATTCATCCTAAAGAACGCAAGAGCAACCTATCAAAGTTCCATGACCTTGATATTCCATGACATGATTCATAAAACAGTCGAAGACATGTCGATGACATTCTAGCTAAGTCAAGAAAAAGACAAGATCATATAACAACTCTAAGTGCTATCTTTGATAGATTGGAGGAATACAAAGTCAGACTAAATCCCAACAAGTGCATCTTCAACATACAATCAGGTAAATTGCTAGGATACATAGTGTCCATGAGGGGTATCGAGGTGGATCTGGAAAAATTGAAAGCAATCCTCGAGATGGAGGCACCAAAAACATTAAGGCAACTGAGAGGCCTCCAAGGCAGATCCAATCCATCAAAAGATTCATAACACAACTGGCAGACAAGAAAAACCCATATTCTCACCTACTCCACAATGGAGTAGCCTACAAATGGGATACAAAATGTGAAGAAGCATTCAAAAAAATCAAGCAATATCTATTGACACCACCAGTCTTAATGCCACCCATCCCAAAGAAGCCATTGATCCTATATGTATCAGAAACAATAGTAGCCCTTGGATCTCTCTTAGCTCAACATGATGAAAACGGAATGGAGAGGGCTATCTACTATATCAGCAGAACAATAGTCGGTCATGAGCTAAACTACTCATTCATCGAAAAGGCATGACTTGCAGTAGTATTTGCATCTCAAAAATTCAGATACTACATGTTGGCACACAAGATAAAGCTCATTTCCAAAATTGACCCCCTCAAGTATCTCTTATCAAAGGCAATGCTCACAGGAAGAATGGAAAAATGGGTGATGATACTGTTAGAGTATGGCATCGAGTATGTAGAGAGGAAAAGCAATCAAGGGACAAGTTATTGCTGATCAACTAGCAAAAGCACCCATTTATTTTGAGAATCCTCTTGTCTTAGAGTTTCTGGATGAATCCATCTTTAACCTCAACATAGCCAACCACTGGAAACTATACTTTGATGGCTCATACACACAACACGGATCAGGAGTTGGTGTCTTCTTCATCACCCTGCAAGGGGATTACATACCAAGGTCATACAAATTAGCATTTCCTTGCACTAATAATATTGTAGAATACGAGGCCTTAACCATAGGTCTCAGTATAGTAGTGTAATGAAACATCATAGCTCTCAAAGTATATGGAGACTCTCAGTTGATCATAAATCAAGTCAATAATGAATATCAGACCAAGGATGACAAGCTCACTCCATACAAGAAATTGATGGAGACTCTCAAGGAATATTTTATAGAAATAACATTTGAGCAAATTCCTAGAACCAACAACAGAGCAACAGATGCCATGGCAACAATTGGGTCCTTACTAGACATTCCCAACAATAATCCAAAATATGAATTCTTGATTGAGTAGCTTCTCGTTCCTGCATTTGAGGTACCAAAATCAGAATATGTGTGTGAAATCATTGGTCCTGGCGATCCTTGGTATCATGACATCTACACATATCTTTGCATAGGAGTCATACCCGCTGACCTACCATCAAACCTAAAATGAACCTTTGTTAAAAAGGCATCCAAATTTTTCATCCTAGGTGACACCTTATACCGTAGAAGCATAAAAGGTACCCTATTACGTTGCCTAAATGTTGAGGAGGAATTTACTGCTCTAACTGAAGTACACAATGGTATTTTTGGGTCACACTCGAGTGGAATGACCATAGCCAAGAAACTGCTAAGGATGGGGTATTATTGGCCCACAATGGAGAGAGAAGCACATGATCATGCTAGAAGGTGTCTACAATGTCAGCAACATGGGGACCTCATCCATGCTCCAGCTCAAGAGCTTCATCCTATCATCACACCATGGCCCTTTTCATAGTGGGGACTCGATCTCATTGGGAAAATCACACCCACCTCATCCAATGGCCACAAATTTATCATAACTGCAACTGAGTACTTCACAAATTGGGTGGAGGCCATACCCATGACATATATAATTGGGAAGCAGATCTCAAAATTCATCCTAAACTATCTCATCTATCGTTACAGTGTCCCACAAGCCATTATCTCAGATAATGGGACACCATTCAAGAACCAGGAGGTTCATGACTTGTGTGAGAAATTAAAAATCCATCGCTTCTCCACCCCGTACTATCCCCAAGGCAATGGCCAAGCAGAAGCTACAAAGAAAACCGTCCTCAAAATCCTCAAGAAAAAAGTCAATGACGCAGGTCATGACTGGCACTTGCACCTTAATCCCACCCTCAGGGATTATCGAACTAGCATCTACACACCCAACGATGCCACCCCTTCTCCTTGGTCTACGGATCAAAAGTCGTACTCCCCATTGAGATCGAGCTCCCATCCCTCAAAATATCACTGCAAAACCTCATCATGGATGAAGAATACTAGGTATCAAGACTAAATGACCTGAAGTTACTAGATGAGAGACGTATGGATGCTTTAAATCACTTGCAAGTCTATTAGAATAGACTCAAAAGGAGCTACAACAAGAAAATCAGAAGCAGGATGTTCCAAGTCAGAGAACTGGTTTTAAAAGAGAATAAAAAGAATGTCTCAAACCCAAGTAGCAAAGGCAAGTTCAAACCTAATTGGTTAGAACCTTTCATCATCACAACAAGTTATAAGTGAGGGGCATATTAGTTATCAACACTTGAAGGGGAACCTCTACAAGAGCCCATGAATAACTCCCATCTCAAAAAGTATTATGCCTAAATCTTTCAAGGTATAGAACCAAAAAGTTAGAAAAATCAGAAAAAGTCCTAAAAAATGGTTACTTCAGCAAAAATCTGGCAAACAGGCGTCTTGGTAACAAAAAAAAAAAATCAAAAAATCCAAAAATCAAAAAATGATCAAAAATAGTAAAAAGAAAAATTGTCCTCTAGTGAAAACCACTTCGGTGGCACTTTTGGCAAGTACCTTGGTGAAAACCTGGCAAATAGGTGCCTTGCATAAATAAGCACTTTCCATCCACCATGATCCTTACAACTTGTTTTGCATCATCCATCCATTTCGCTTCCATCATCCATTACATTCAGGTCTCCATCCATTTCAGTCATCCACTCACATCTGCACCATAGCTTGGTCCTGTATTCGTATCATGATCCCTCCTAGTACTACTCGGCTCATCCCGAAGGTTAGTTTGTCCTGCCTTTAATGGAATAGTCTATTGCATCATGCTGGGGGCATGTTCTTATCATATCAGATTCGTGTATGATCTTAAAAGTCCTCAAGCCAGAAAATCCAAAAACATCATAACATCAGAAAATCCAAAAACATCCAAAATAGGTCAAAAAGTCATTCAAAAAGACAAACACAGGGTCGTCTTGTCGAACTATGTCATCTTTGAGCTTGAACGTAGGCAAGGTTGATCTTTGATCATCCCCTGAGACATTTAGGTCAGTCCTATAGGAGTTTTTCATAATAAAATGACATCTCATCATGTACACCATCATCTATAAATCACTCACGTCATTAGTCAAACTACGTGGTCTCTGCATGTATAACGTAAGAAAGGATCATCTGTTGATCAGCCCTCGAGACCCCTAGGATAGGTCTTTAGGTTAGTCTCTTGGTGAAAATTTTAGAAAATCCCAAAAAATTGAAAAATCAAAAATCAAAACATTTGTAAAACCTTGAAAAATAACAAAAACAGCCTAAAAAAATTGCAAAACATAAAAAACATCCAAATATTTGAAAAAATCCATCTGCCTCATCTCGTTTACACTTGCAATAACACCATGCATAATAAATTGATTGTCATCCTCAACCTTTGGTGAAACAGTTGGAAACAAGTCTAGTAGCTTAAAAGTAGAACTCCAAATGTCAAGTCTTAAGTCTAAGTCAGTGCATAAGCAAGTTGGTCATCTCTTCGTATTGGTAACTTATCATCCAGTCGGTCCCATATCAATCATCCCTTAGAGAAATTTGGATAAACAAGATGACGTGCGCCATCCACTAACATGTCCTAGGATGAATCCTTCCTACAATGGACATTATCTTTTGGCAATAAGTTTCAGTTCTTATCCTTAGAAAACACTTCCTTTCATTAACAGTATTGAAGAGCATTAGCTTGTTTGTTTACTTGGTCTTTATCGTTTGGCTTATCTTATTTGCGCTCATTCCAAGGATGTCTCAATGATATCTCAAAATAGAGGATTTAGAGAAATAGGAATGGGGCAACGATCATTATCTTTTGTCTGCTATGCTTGTTGGATGTTCTTGTAATATAACCTCGATGAATACTTTCTTTGTTAGGTATGTATGGAAGAGGTCTAGGGAAACTTGTTGACTATTGCATGGATAGGTTTATCTTTCTGTGTTTTGGTCTGAGGTGTCTGAAACAACTAAAATGCATCCTAGCAAGGTTTCCGTATGTCAAGTGTGAACAAGAATACTCCTATATGATTGTTAAGTCAAAGTCCATCACACTAGGTACAACACCATCCTAGTTCTCTATACCTTGATGCATCATACTTATGTGTGTTATCAAACATAAGAAAATTGGTCCTTTGAAAATCCCAATTCCTTGACAAGTAATCATCATCATCATCATTTGCATTTACATCATCTTGTGTCTCATTGAAATGACTTCTTCTTTTCTTACTAACCGCACTAACAAGGTACTATGACAGTTGATCATCATCACCATCATCATCATTGATCCTGCATCCACAAATCATTAGCATATTGCATAAACAAATCATATAGGAAACATACGCATTGCATTTTAAACACCATATAAACCATTTATCATAACCATGCTTCATAGATAGGTGCATCGATGTCAGTGCATTTCACCCATTACATTGCATCTCATGGCATTATATCAATCATTGCATAAACATTCATTTACATTTCATAAACATTTCATATAACCATATAAATCATCACATAGCATGAACAAAAGCATTACTTTATCATTTTTGCATAATTATAAGCAATAGGTACATAAGCATTTAATTCATTAGGCATACATACTTCCATAACATCATGACATAATCACATTACATTTACATTGCACATCATGGCATCACATACATCATCATTTATTATGTTTAGGATAATAATATTTGTTATTCTAATCATCGTAAATAAACCATCTCATTATGCATTAACACCATTTCATTTGCATCATATCACAACCATCCCATTCATATTACATCCATCCATAAATCATCTCATATATAAGCATATTCCACACATCATTGCATATACCATAGATCATATCATTTTACATATTAAAATCCATATCACATATCACATTAGCATAAAATAAATCATCATATAGATAAAATCATTGCACATTGTATCATAGGTAAGCATAATATAGATCTGTTAGTCATAATCATTGCATAAACATCATTAGAAATAAATGCATCCATAACATATAGAAGTAGAATCATACATGCATAAATAAAAAGTACGCATTTCATCACATCAAAATAGGCTCATATATATATCATCAATAATGTCACTTTTATAGTACAAAGAATATATTGGATCACTGTACATATGTGTCAATTAGTACAAAAGGCCCATCGAGCTATCAAAAATGAGCCCATAAGGCGCAAAAAGTATGATATCATCTCAATCAGGCTCGGTCCCTGTGAATGTTGCCCTCGCCTCTGTCACAGGACCCTTTGTTGGTCTGTGGCTGGCTCGCTCTGAGTACTTAGGGACCCACTCTGCCTCTTAGATGGCATCCCTATAGGATCGCACTAACACTGTACCCTGGGAGGATGAGGCTGTCATGCTCTCTATCTGTTGCCTCCAGCCTAGCTCTATGGCTGCCTGTAGCTCTGCAGCCTATCTCTGCTGCATAGCCTAATCTCTCTCTACCCTGAGGTTCTCTCTCTCAGCCCTTGCCTGGTCTCTCTCCGCTATCACTACCTAAACTTGGGCCTGTAGCTATGCAATCAAGGTGTCCTGTGCGTCTGCCTATCCTATTGGTTGTACCCGTGGCTCCACGTGAGGCTAATCCTCACCCTCAGTTTGTGGTGATGGGACTGGCGGCTCCTGATGCTGATCCTGCATATGTACATCCTTGTGAACTGGCGGGACTGGGGGCACCAATGGTGGATCTTGTCAAATTTCAACCCTTAGTCCTCGCCCTCATCCTCTCCCTCTGCCTCTGACTTTGCACAGATCTGGGTCCTCACTTGGAATGGTCAATCGAAGTGGAGGTTTGAACCAGTCCCTATAAGCCTGAGTGGTGCTAGGATGTGCTAGGCTCTGATCATAAGCCCACGGTTGGGCTACCAATTTCTTGAAGCTCTCCACTATCTCTGAGGAGCCAATGTACTGTCCCCATGACACCTGTGTCATACTACGAGCAAAGACGGCTACATATTCATCATCAGGCCGATCTTGCGGCTCTTTGAACTGATGTTGTACGGTCCCGAGTAGGTACCTCTTGATCATCGTATGCTCACGCCCCTACATGCATCGGTCCTAGCAACAATAAAAGAGCGGATCAACATCATCGGCCCATCTTGACCGACCAAGATATGGATGCCAAGTGAAAACTAGCATCTCGTCTAAGACCTGCCTCTAGTAGGGGATCTCATGTTCTCCAGTGTGTGTAAAGGACACACCGCCTCTGTATCATGCCACAAGGGCATCGTTTTCCCCCATTGGAACTGGAACGACACATGGACGCAACACAGAAATGTGCTCCCACTCCCAAACATGAAGTAAGGTCACTCTAGCCCCCAGCGCTCTTCCATCCATGTACACATACTTTTGTAAGTCTCTATAGAGTGAGGTGAGAAGTACATGCCCCCATGTGAAGCGAACTGGCTTCTCTCAGACCATCCGCTCCCAGCAATACCCCCAACTGGGACTAAAGTACCACCCTTGTCTATCTAGGGAAATGAGGCCCGAAATGATAGCTGCAACTACGAAACGGTAGGGAGGTGCTATGACCCTGTAGCACTCTAGCTCAATCTATGCCTCGCAATAGATGATGTCTCGTGTGGTGAGGACTCTGCAGCAGGACTTGCATCCCTCATCCATATCAAAGATCGTTTAGCGACCATGAATAGGCAATCATAAGATCCGCCAAACATCCTCTAGAGTGATGGTGGCCTCACCAATGGGAAGATGAAATGACGACGTCTCGCTGTGCCACCTCTCGGCTAGCGCTGATAGCATCCCTAGGTGGGTGTGCATGGGCGCTACGTATGCAATGTGCCGCAATCCTGCAACTCCCAGTCGATCCTGGTCCCTATCACTTAGGTCCCGTAAGACGCTCACCAAATCTTGTGATCGGTGCACCCGAGAGTAGAGCTCCTTAGGCCCATTCTACATCAAGGAAGGTCAGTATGCTAAATTTTTAAAAAAATTCCTGGTCGAACACTTCAAAAATGTCCCCAACGGCACAGTTTGTGATGGCATTGCAATTTGATTTACTCAAACTCTAACGCTCAAGCCCAAAAAGTGCAAAATGGCACCATTGTGGCACACTTTCCCTTCCAGCGTCACAGTTTGCGAGAAAAGGGCGACGCTGTGTCGTAGTTTATCAAATCAGTCCACCAAGCCCGAGCCCAGCGTCAGAGTTTGTAAACTCCTAATTGCACCACTGTGGTGTAAAACAGCACCACGATGGTGCAGTTTGAATGCCGAGCGGTGCTATATAGCGTCGTTGGAGGGGAGCTCCCCTTTTAAAGTAGTAATTAATGAATTAAATGAAAAGACAAAGCTTCAGTAAGGGTCACATACTGGTACCCTGAGGCCAGGTGGCCGCTAATATGTTCGAACTCAATTGGTGATGTGTAGGGGAAGCTATCGTTGTGCCATATTGTTGGAGAGTCAGAGCTCAAATCTCAAGGTTGCTAGTGAAGGTGTGTGAAAATGACTTGAATGTGACCCCTCCGTCCCCTTTTAAGCCTAAAAATTAGGGTTTTTTCACCTTGTTTGGCTATCCTGCTAGGGTTTTGGATGCCCGAACCACTTTCTGTCCAGTTCAGGCTTGTTTTTCATCATTTAATTGTGTTTAGACATGTTTTTCGTCTCCCAGAGCCTTTTCAGACCTGTCAGGATACTTTGTTATCATTTTTCGTGAGATTACCCAAAAAATTAAAATTTTCATCCGATCTCTCAAGGGGGCATTATAATGGCATGTTTTCTCTTGCCATGTAGCAGTGGGGAATGTTTTTAAATATCAAAAGTTTTGGCTTTGATTGAGATCATTTATTCTTTAACTAACGCAACAAGTGCATTGCTTCAAAGAGGGGAAAAATGTAGACACGTAAAATATATTGATTGACATCATGCATCTGATCCTGACTTACTAACATTGTTTCTTCTTGAATCATCCCTCGGTCTAACCATTTAATCAAATCCCCCTATCTGATTAAATTCATCAATATTCCTCTCTTGAATAAATAAATCATTTTATTTAATCAAGTCAACTACTTTTGTTAATTAAATCAATCCATCTGATCTAATTATCCCTATTTAATTAAATAATCAATTTATTTGATTTAATCTCTAAAGTCTATCCATTAAATTAAAATATTATTTGATTTAATCTAACACCATCTCTTTTAATTAAATAAATCAAAAGCCTTATTTAATTAGCCTCTTATCATATTCCTCTCCTATTTGATTTAAATAAACCCATAAATTTGAGTCAAATAGGTCACACCATTTAACCTCTCTCATTAAATTAATTAACCCTTGATTAATTTAATCTCATCTCATGTCCCATCCTCTAGATAATGCAAGTTGCACATGAAAATAGATTTAATTCATTTATTAAATCTCTTTTTTCCTCACAAGGCATCTTTTGGAATATTCTCTCAATTTGAATTCAAAAATTCCAAGTCAACATGTACATCCAAAAAGGCAATAAATTCATCTTACATGTCATTTTCCTTGAGCTAAGTGGCATTTATTGCATTTTCCCTTCCCTCTTGCATGTTATTTCAATAAATTTGAATTTCAAATATTTGCATTTATTGGCACAAACCCCAAAACATGCACATCCTTCATCCATTCATGGCTTGACAAGTGGCATCATATCATTGGATGAATGCTAGTCCCACATTGCTCAAATTTGGACATTCATCCATCTTGGAATTCTATAAATAAAATACTTATATCCTCATTTCATCTTCCACAATCCATGCAATTTACCATGCTCAAATATCTCTTGAATTTCATTCATTATCATTGAGTTATAGCTAGGTTGTTTGCAGATTTTAGCTTGGAGTTCTCATTCTTCTCCAACAAAGTGGATCAATCTCTTCAAACATTCGAAGATTGCATCATAGGAATTGGGAAAGGGCCAATTTTCACATCAAATTGGCACCAATTCCCCCATGGGATCATGAGTTTGCACATCTAACTAGGATTTGATCTTTGTTTTATCATTTTCATTTTGTTCTTTGTTATTTTCTTTCCTAGTTTGAGGTTGTAAATGGATTTCATGGGGAATCCTTGTTTAGGCTTGCAATATCTAACTTGAGGTTTTTATTCTCTTTGTTTTGCAGGTACCTAGGTTGGGGTTGGCACAACCTCATCAAGGAATTTAAAAGGAAGAATATGCCCCCATGCAAGGGGAAGGTCAAAGCTATTCCCACTTCAGAGGAAGGTTTTCAAGTCCTTTCTTTACAAACCCATGATGAAGGAAACATGTTTTATTAAAGATCCATGTTGAGAATGTGATTCTACATAAAGGTTTGTGAAGATTTTTGAGAAAATTTTCATTTGCAACAAATGCATTTTCTGAAAAATCAAAATGTTGTAGAAGCAACATTGTCGCACATGAAAGGGACAACTCAAGCAAAGAAGATAGAAAGATAAAGAGAAAGAAAAAGAGAAAAGAAGAAAAAAGGGCACAAGGGTAGCTTGATATTTCGGGGTTAGAACTGCTCATATATATATGTATGTATGTATAGTAATAGTATATAGATGAACTATCATCAACCTCATATATCAAATCATGTGAAGAATGCACAAGAAAACAAAGTAAAAATAAAAAAAATGGGTCAACATGGAAGGGAACCCTAAATTCCCCCAACAGTTTGCATAATCCCCAATTTATCAAAAATCAAGCACAAACATGGAAGAATGATGATACAAATAGAGGAAGGTTTATGACAAAAAAACCACTGCTATATCCAAGCACCAATAGGGGTGACAAGGCTCATCTAGACACACATAGCACAATCACAGGGGAACACATCACAAAACACACACACACACACAAAAGATCAAGAAGGGGCCTCCTCTTAACACTGATCACCAAGAGGTCATCCACTTCCCACTTTAGATCATCATAGGGGGAAGGAGGATGAACCTGTAGTGGTGGGATATTAAGAGGAGGAGCATCTAGCCCTCCTACAACAAGGGATAAGGAAGAGGGCCCCACAAGGTCCTCTCCACTGAGCTCTTGTGGAGCTAAGGTCAGTGATTTTGTGAAGATCACTAACAAGGTCGAAACCTCATCCATAGAGGTAAACATGCACCCCATAGAAGCATCATGTTTTAACTTTAGTGGATGGGGCAAGCTGCACCTGAGATTCACTACTAGGCTCACTGAATGACTCGAGAGCAGTGATAAACTCAGGGGAAGCCAGGAGCAATGCAGAACTAGACTGAAGAGAAGCAAAAGGAAGGAAAGAGGAAGACACTACAGGAGGCCCTGAAGTAGGGGAATTCATCTCTTCCTCATTCCTTTGTGAGGCAGCTTACTCAGCTAGAAGATCCTTTCACCAGTGCTTGTGCTCGAGCATAAGGAATTTTCAATGACTCTTTAATTTGGAGGTTGGAAGCTACGAAGGAACAAAAGGTTCCCACTCAACCATGTGAATATCCAGTATGGTTGTCTCTGACAGAGGAATGGATTCCTAAATGGGAGTAGGAGTAATAGGTTGATGAGCAGCGGGGGAAGTCATCTCAAGAGCCTTGGTAGCGAGCTTCTTCCCATTCACTGCTTTGGGAGTAGGAGAGGTAGGAGGCCTCATAGGTCAAAACAAAGAGGACTCTCCATGGGAGACCTTCCCATTATACCAAATGGGTCTAGGATCTGTTGGCAGAATAGGAAGTTTGAATGTAGGACACTTAATCTTTCACCAAGTGGCCACAATAGGATTCTCCTACAAGCACTGAGTAGAATCTAACAGTACCACAATAGAGCAAGAAGAACCATCAAACTGAATAGTGGAAGAGGAAGGAGGACCTTGGGACTACTTCTCTTCTTCCTTCCTACATGCCTTAGTGGAATCCTTGTCATCTTTTAAGCAAGCCCCATGTGAACCAACATAAGGCAACAGATGGTATCTCACTTTTGGCCTTAGGTTCCCTTTCTTATAATTTTAATACATTCAGTGTAAGAGGTCCATCCTAGGTGGTCAAGTACCAATGGGTCCAGACCAAGAGTAACTGGTGGTTTATAATTGGTGTTGTGAATTACATGCATGGAACACCTGTGGATAAATTTTAGAAATTTATGCATGACTGAGGGGACCACAATCATAGCTACTAACCAAGGGATATCTAGCATCACCCTAAAGAGCTCAGACCTAGGGATAATGTCAAATAGGAGTTTCCCAGATTTAGGTCCAACCAAGACTGATAGAACAATACTACTCAAAGTGGGAATGAAAATCCCATAATGAATGCATATGGTACTCACAAGTGTTGCATACTCATCTTTATGTAAGAAGTTAATCAACATGATCTCTCAGTTATGATGTTTACTTGTGATGTCAGATCAATGAGAACACCCATTTTTTCCATTGATCTTTGTAGGGATATAGAAAGGAGTGGTTCCTTCTTAAAACACATCGGAAGGTCCTATGAAGTGAAGGTTATATGAGTACCACTATCCATAGACTACGTAGAGGGGATAGATTGATGTAGGAAGGAGGCCATTACACACACTAGATGATACTTTCATAGAGTCCCTAAAGGTTAAAGGATAAGACAGTGAACCAATTAAGGTTTCATTATGCAACACTTTTGGAACCTTCCATCTATGCCAACTGGGGGTCGCAGGTTTGGTTTTAAGGTGATAGTCTCAAAACACTCGCACCTACAACACTCCTAGAGTACGAGGAAAGGAACTATCAGTATCACAAAACAAAACCAAAATGGCTCACATCGAGTTCACCAAAAAAGTAAGAGAGGGGGACCAACCACGTTCAATGCCCCAGGTCATGGAGGGCCAAGAGCAGAAGGCTGCCCTAACTTACCTCAACTTAATGGAGTGTTATAAAATGCAGGACAAGAATGATGAGGAATATAAGGTCCTTCAAACACTCTTTAGACCTGAAATACAAAATAGGGCTAGGAAAGTTGGTTTTCGGGTTCAACACTACACCTCTGGAATCTATCTACCCGAGGACAAAAGCGTAGTCCTCAAATGATAGTGCGACATTGTGGCATCTCTCAAGTGCACTAGCATCCATATGACTATACAACTAAAGAGACAAAGTTGAACCTAGGAAAATAAGCTAACAACCTAGTCAAACACATTAATCTAAGATCTAATCCTACACATATGAAATGAAACTAAGCTATTTGAACATACATTAAGAAATCTATGATTACTAGAATGAATGCACACAATAAACAAAGTGTTACCATCTCATAGTGGAGTGTGTTCATCTAATGTTGGATTCTTCTTATCACCATGAAGCCTCCATAGTCCATGTGCAAAGCTTTGATCAATGATGCTTGGTTGAGTGAAGGAATGATGAAGCTCTATCAATGGTATTCTTGACAACACTTAGTTGCATAAGGTATGTTGATCATCTTTTGTGAGGAGAGAGGTTTGTTATATAAAATTTAAAGATATTTTGAATCAAAAATCAGGATCACATTAGAGAATATCTATATCAACGGTCAAAAGGTGTTGAGAGGATTTAGACATGAGAAGATTGTGTAAAGTTGATTGCATATATTCGATGTAGAGCACCTTGTTTCTCCATTTTATAAATTTGTGTCTAGTAGGTTATTTTAGTCATGATGATGTCTAATAAGGCCATGTTAGTCCATTTTGTAATGTTTTATTTTGTTTTGAGTTAGTGTGGGGTCATTTGAGTCAATTATGTAAAAGTTGAGAAATTGTCAATAATGTTGTCAAGGAAAAATATAAAAGTTGTTCTTATGTGGAATCCCAATGGTCATGGGTAGTTGAAAGATAGTTTAGGAATTGTAGGAAGTTGGAATAGTTAGGATAATGTTTGAATAGGTGTAATTCATCATTGAGAAGGTTGGTTGAAGAGTTTTGAAGGAGAAAATTGATAAAAATACGATTGTTCATAGACATTTTGTGAATTTCATCATTTGCAGCCTATGTACGGGTTCGTACAAGAATAGCTTGCTTAAATAATGGTTAATTCTGATGTAGGAATGTATTAGATTTGTTTTGAATCCATTCTTGAGGAGTTCCATTAAGTTTCAAACATATTAAGGGTAGACCTTTGAAAACTGATCTAAACTTGCTCTTTTAAGGGTTTGAGTGTGTAACATGTGAAATAGGCCATTCCACCTATTGTTCAAGCTATGTCTCAATGGAATGGGCCTGATGTAAGTAGGATAGGGTGTAGGAATAATAAAATAGCATTGGTAAAGGTGTTTGAAGTGATTCTCAATGCAACCCATGTGCAAAAGCAAAAATTTAGGTCTAGAAGACATAGCCAAGAGAGGTTGATTGAAGAAATTGTTAGGAGAGAAGTGTGAACCTATTTGTTTCATTGTATTTAGGTGATGTTTGATGTGTTTTGGGTTCTGCAAGGGTAGGGTAGGTCTTTGTTTGGATTTAGGCATGAATCCTAGTTGCCAAATTATGAGTTTGAGACGGAAAATGGTGGTTTAAGAGTGGAAAAGGTTGAGAAACTTGGGGATAGCATAAAATAAAAAAGTTTTAAGTTTGTGTAGGTCAGTCTAAGAGGGTTGGAAGAGGTTTCTAGGTTGTGAGAGGTCTAGGTATGTGGTTTCTAATAAAGCCTAGCCAATTGGAAGAAAAGTAATGGTTTCAAGAAAATGGGTCATAGTGAGCGAGTAAGGACCTAAAAATTGGAGAATCTGAAGTTTTGAAGGTTGTTTGAAGAATTTTTGGTGGAATCTTGGTTTGGTTGCAAAATTTTAAGGAGTCTCTCTCTGTAATGAAGGCCTAGTTCAAGACCTAGTTCAGCATAAAAGGAAAGATTTGAGATTGATGTTCCAAAGGAGTTTTAAGAGGGTATATTGAAGAAGGCTTAAATGGGTGCCTAAATTGGTGGTTTTTTGTAGAGGTTGTTAAGGAAATCTAAGAGTTAAGGTGGAGGAAATAGGTCTACTGACCTACTGGGAAGACCAAGTGAAATGTTGGAAATAGGCTTAGATTGAGGTTTGTGGGAAGGAAGTTGGTTAGAATACCTTTGTATGGTGAATGTGAGATGGTTGCCACCCTAATTTGCTATCAAGATTGGCTAGTTAGGGTTTAGATTGATCAGTCAAGAATTTATTGATCAATCAAGGCTTAGTTAGGAAATTGATGGTTTGGTTAGCAAATTAGATGGTTGAGTTAGCAAATTAGATTGTTTATTTAGCAACCCATAATTTTCTCAATCAGATAGTGGGTGAGGAATATGAATTAATTAATTTAATTAGTTAGTTCCTCTTTGGAGTTGAATGTGTAAATCAAGTTTGACTTTTGCAAATAGAGTTTCATTAGTTTGATTTGATTATTCAAAATTTGGAGGGAAAGTGTCATAATTAAATTATTATGATTTAATAATTTAATCAACTTAGGGGAATAAGGTAATTTAGTGAGGTAATTAAATATTTGGTGTTATTTAATTAATCAAGTTGAAATAAAGTGAGATTAGTACTTCATTAAATAAATGTAATTTATTTAATTGGTTGAAATGATGAAATGTGAATTAATCAAATAATGTTGTTTTATTTAATTAACAGTGGAATTAGGGTTTTTAGGACTTTATTAAATAAATGAAATTTATTTAATTTGTCGAGAATAATAAAAAAGTGAATTAATTAAATAATTTTGTATTATTCATTTAATAGCAAAAATAGGGTTCTTAGGACTTTATTAAATAAACAAAATTTGTTTAATTTTTTAAGAATGATGAAAAGTGAAATAATTAAATAATGTTGTATTATTCAATTAATAGCAGAATTACAGTTTTTTGAACTATTAAATAAATAAAATTTATTTAATTTGTCGAGAATGATGAAAACATGGATTAATTAAATAACATTGTATTATTCAATTAATAGAGGAAATAGGGTTTTGGATGTTGTTTGATGTTGTGTGATATTTTGGGATGTTGCAAGATGATTTTAAGATGTTGTGGGATGTTTCGGGTTGTTTTGGAGATGTTCCAAGTTGTTCTGATACGTTCTAGGTTGATTCTAAGATGTTCTGAGATGTTTTGAGACATTCTAGGGTGATTTTGAGATGTGATAGGTGTTAAGTCAATTTTACATGTCTACATTTTGTGCCTCTTTGATATAAAGTGTTGGTTGCTTTGTTTCAAATATTTTATTTTTAATGTCATTTTTTTGAAAAGAAATTCTGCCCCACTATGCCCTAGTGTTTTGTGGAATGATGGTAGGACTCTGTGTTTCTCCCTCAAGAGGTTGGCCAAAAACTTAAAGTTTTGAGGCCAAACTCATGAATCTATTTTAGTTTAGTTCTAATTTGTTTAGGTTGAAGAATTAGATTTATAAGTCCATTGTTTCTCAATTTGATGTTTCTCTACTTTTCTAATTTGAAAATAGAAAGGTTCCCTAAGTAGAAATTAGGGTTTCCTAAGTGAGATTAGGGTTTCTTTGAGGTTAAATATAGGAAATTAGTCCTCTAGTTAGCTCATTTGTGCTTTGAACTTATAGCTAATTCTTGTCTCTAGATTTCTCTTTCTATCAATTTTTGATGAGCAATGCTAAGATTTGACGGAGCGCCACATCGTTACGATCTTGTTTAGGAGGTTGGACGTCCTTTAGGCATTGGTGGCCTACTATGTATCTTCTCACTTTTGGCTTTCATCTTGTTTCTTTCTCATTATGTGTGTACTAAGTTTCCTGATTAAAAAATGAGGTTCTTGTGATTTCTGAGTTTTTTCCTTGTTTTCCTCATTCTTTCCAAGTGAAAATCCTTTCCTTTGACTAAAACCCTCACCTTTGACTAAAAACTTCACCTTTGACTAAAACCCTTGCTTCTATTTCAAGAACTTGCTTTGAAAGCTCTCCTTTGACTGAAAAGCTCACTTTTGATTGCTCAAGAGCTTGAAACCTCACCTTTGATCAAGATCCTCTTCTTGGACCAATAACCTTTCCCTTGTTTCTTCACCTTTGACTAAAAAGCTTGCCTTTGATTAAAAATCACACTTTTGCTTAGTTGTTTTTTAGCATTTTCTCAAAACCCTTGTATTTGACTTTAGCATTTGATCGAAACCTTGGAATGTGTTTGTTTGTCATCATAAATGTTGTTTTTCATCATGTTTTGTGTCATTTTGTGCCACTTTACTTGTTTAGAGTGAAACCCAAAATTGTGGTTTCAAAATTTAAGGTTGGCCTCAGAGCATTGCAATCGAGGGAAAGACATCCTCAACACTTGTTTGATCTTATTTCCCATTTTGGTGTGTTAGAGTGAGAATTTATTGATTTCGTTGGACTAAATTACATTTTCTATATGCCTCCTATTAGGACTCACACAATGATGATGACTGCACTTGTGGAATGGTGGGATTCAGAGACGTCCTCATTCCATTTTCCTACAGGAGAGCTGACTATTACTCTTGAGGATGTTTGGAGGATACTTCACCTTCCCATCCATGGGGAGCTAGTTACATATCACATTCTACATGGTACACATTCCATGTGGTGGGTGTTAGATGCTAGACACTTGGAGGTACATTAGTCAAAGATCGATTTGTTTGAGTTTTTTGACAGTGCAAATCCTATTTCATTGGTCTTATGTTGTTTGATTTCAGGACTAGTTGTTTCTGATAGAAGAGGTCAATAGTTTCTTGTGGGTTGGGGTGTATGTATCAAGAGTATGCTTGAGCATGGGATGAGGTATGCTTTGGGTGCACGTCTTCTCGCCCACCTGTACAAAGATATGCATGAGGTCGTGTATCAGGAAAGAAATCTATTTATATAGGTGTTTCACTCTTGCATGTCTAGGCATGGAAGCACATTGCATTTACTCGATTAGATGGGATACAAGATTGTTATCCTAATGATCCATACTCCTATTGTTATGGTAATTTCATGCACTATACCTTGCTCAAAGATCTTTCTTATTGGTGTTGAGTTTTCGATGATATGCCTAGTTTTGTGTGGAGACCTTATATGGGCTATGAGGCTGAGTCAAAGGATTTAGATAATCTTGTTTACTATCAATAGACCCACTGGTTGATTGGTCATCCTCATTCTGTGCAAGAGCATTACCTACTAGACCGAGTATCTCACTAGTTTGGAGAGGGGCAGGGTCGAGTTCTCAATGCTTGCAAGGCTCATTTTGGTTGGACCACTCGGGAGGTTCATGTATGGGGTCTCTAGGTAGATATAGATGTTGCTATTGTTGAGTTCAGAGCAGTTGCCTCAGTTGGTTGGGGTTGGTTAGTTGGTTTAGTAGATCCAAGTACTTCTCCTAATTATGATGATCAATGGCGGGCATGACATAGGCTGTTGAGACTCACTGATCCTGGGGGTGATCCTACTTTGAGTAGATCAGGTATTATTGTTGTTGTGAGGAGAAAAAGTGTATTAAGGTCCCCACAGAGCAATTTTGGATAGATCCTGATGTGATGGTGCATAGGGTGGCCAAGATGATCACCCACGTTAGGCCCAAGGTTATAGATAGGTTACGAGTCCTCCTTCACCAACTAGGGATGGATACATACTGTTAGCTCAAATGACTGTTGCCATAGATGTAGAGGTAAAATGACGATAGGATAAAAAGGCTCAAATAGATATTTTGAGGGTTGAGTGAGATAGCGAGAGTGATCGATGACATGCTACAGAGGCTCTAGTACAATTTCTTATTGTAGAGAGAAATACTCTCAAGGCAGAGCATGATCATTATTTATAGAGGTCCACCTACTATCAGACCCTGTATGATGCTAGTGTTCCTAGGGCTGCTCAAAATCTGTGGTTCAAAGAGTCTAGTGCTGCGAGAAATGGTGGTGATGATACAATTGGTGGTGTAGGTGGTGGTGTAGGTGATTAGTTTGTGAGATAGCCAAATCATTTTGGTGGTCTATAGGGTTCCATCCTTCCTGACAGGGTCTTAGATTTTGTACTTGATCTTCATGTTGTTTATTTCTTAGAGTCCTATTGTAGACATGTGTTTTGTATATATATTCATTGGCCCAATTGAGCCCTCATATAGATACTACGATTTTGTATTTTCCTATCACACTTATCTCATTGATGATGATGTACTCCTTTTTTTCGATGATGATATTATGAGATATACCTTATTAGATTCATCCTCGTTTATGCCAAAGTGATGATGATATATGATTATTATGTCATGTGAATGAATGATTCATATGATATGATCCATGTTATTTATATGATGTTGATATATGAATGGATGCCCCATACATGATGTTTTTATTGGTTTATTATCATCATGATGTGTATTGATGATATTGTGGACTAATGATATTGCTAGATGTAGTGTCTATATAGAAGAAATGTTGATGATGGATATAAATATGATGTTAATTAGAATAAATATTGATGATGGATATAAGTGTTATGTTTGTTAGTAGTTGATGAGTTGCTTTTTATTTGCTTTAGAGACTTCACAGTTTGAACAATCCTTTTTGATGTAGCAAACATATACAATGCACCAAGGTATTAATGAACAAGGTGACTTTGTATCTATTGTGTGGATTTTCACTCTACAAACAAGGAGTATAGTTTCTCATACCAGACATACGAAAACCCTATTAGAGTGTATGAATGAGATGCTTTTAAAACATGCTAGACCAGTAACACAAGAGCTATTAAGAACCTAACATTTCACTATTGGGTATGTGTAGGACCATCATGGAAGAAATAGGCCCTTAAGTGGCAAAAAAATTAGAAAAATCAGAGTTAGGCAACTTGACATAAAAATTTGAATAAGTTATCTATATTATTTCAAAAATATATAAGAATAGAATTTGTAGCAAATTGAATGTAGTTTCTAAACTATTAGGTTTATTTTTAAAAAAATCTATTTGGTGAAAATTTGAAATTTCAATGCAGTAGTACTTAAATTTCAGGGAAAATATAAGTAGGTGTTTGTTTGACCACCCTAACAAAAATAAAATGATAATATATTTTTATAAGATTTTACATATAAGTAGAGGACTCATGTCCTGATGTGATGCATTTTTTTCTGTAATTTTTTTCCAAGTAAATAATTAATTATGATTTTTTATTACAACTTTTAAAAAATATAAAAAACTCATATGTCTGACCACCTTAACTTGGTCAAAACTTCATGAAATTCTTATTTTTTTAATCCTCTAGTATGAGAAGTAGAGAATGTGACACATGTTTTAGATTAAAAAAATGTGACACCATTTGAAAGCTATAGATGTTTTTCAATCAACGTATCAATCAAGACTTTAGTTGTAATTCAAATAGAAAATGAATAATAATTATTTATTAAATTCAAAGTAAAGCATAATTTATATTGGTGGAAAGCTGAGAATCTCCTTTAAAAACCATTTTTGTTTCATCAATTTTGGGTAAAAAAAAAGTCATCAGCCACATACCCTACACATGCCGATCATATCGCCACCTTTTGGACCATCATGATCCTGCACATACCCTGTTACATGAAATGCTCCAAAGATGACTTTCACACACGAAACAAAGCAAGTATTCACCATGGTAGTATAAAAAAATATCCACAAAAAATAAATTGAAATGATGTTCAATTGCCCCTATTCCTTCTCTAAATCTGTATGGACATCCTCGAGAGATCCAGGGAATGAGTCAATAATGTAAATCAATAAAAATAAGACTACAAAAAGATAAAAACCATGCTATTATATCACTTGCCATATCTATTTTGGGTGGAGCTATTATCCATTGTTGATCATGTTTATTGTAGGAATGCATCTGTTAAGACATATCTCAAGATGTTGTTGGTGAATTGTCAAAAAGATATGTAGTTGATGCTTGGCTTTGTTTCATTATGTTTTTCTATCCAATTCTTTGTAATTGTTTTCTTAAAGGTTCTAACTATTGATGTTTGCTTTGTTTGTTTGTTTGTTTTGTCAAAAGGTAAATGTGATGATCTTTTTATTATAGGTGATCTTTTATTGTTGATTTTGATGGACATGATGAGTCTTTTTTATTTTCTAAGTTTTTATGATGTTTTTGTTGTTTTCAGGGGACTAACCTAGGGTCTTGGGGGCTCATCAAAGACAAGCCTTTCCTATGTTGTACACACAGAGGCTCGTAGTTCACTTGGTTTGAGTGTTTTTGACCTTTTTTGTTTTGTGAATGTGTTTTGGATTTTGTATTTTTTGACTAAGTTGAAAATAAAGCATGTTGGAAACCTAAGGGTACTGACCTAGCGTCTCGGGGGCTAATAAGCCTTGTCTATGTTGTACATGTAGAGACCACATAGTTTGATCATTTTACTCAAAGCATAAACTATTTTTGGGTAAACAACATTAATAATCTGGATTGATATTCCACTTTTTTGTCTAGAGGATATGTTGCAAGAAATCTATTTGAACTTGCTTTGAGGTTCAATTTTTTTTGATATCTTAGACTGTTTGAGTGAAGGAATAACCCAATGATGCTATTCTATTTTTGATTTTTTTCAAATTTTTTTTGACTTTTGTTGTTTTCTGATGTTTTTTGTCTTTGTTGTTTTCTGATATTTTTGGTCTTTGTCTATTTTCATGGCCATGATAGGACATTCAAAGATCTAATCCATAACCATATTTTGAAATTTATCCCAGTTATAAACAAGATGACTTTCCTTAATCAGTGACAAGCCATGGTTGGATACATCGTTCTATTATGAAATGAATGGGTGGATGTTGTGGATAGTATTGATAGATAATGATGCAAATTTTTTTCAAACATAGCACTTGTTTGCCAAGTTTTCACTATAGTACCTATTCTAGAAGTGCCAAAAAGTGGTTTTCACTAAGAGAACATTTTATTTCTCTTTATTGTTTTTCTTTCTTTTTTATTTTTTTATAATTTTTATCATTTTTCTTTTTTTTTGAATTTTTACCCTTTTTTCTGGGGTGTAAGATGTTGACAACTTGGATTGATATTTCACTGTGTTTTCTAGAGGATATGTTGTGGGAAAGCTTACTTGAACTAGTTATGGGGTTCAAGCAACTGTTGATATCTTAGAATTTTTGAGTGAAGGAATAACCCAACAATGTTGTTTTATTTTTTATTTTTTTTATGTTTTTTATTTGTTTGGGATTTTTACCCTCTACCCTAGGGTGTAAGATACTAAAAACTTGGATTGATATTTCTCTTTTCTTTTCTAGAGGATATGTTGTGGAAAATCTTACTTGAACTAATTGTAGGGTTCAAGTAACTGTTTATATCTTAGAATTTTGAAGTGAAGGAATAATCCATGTTGTTGGTATCTTTGAAGGTTACCTTGGTAGTGCATTGGTGGTATACCTTGTTGTTGGGATGAACTATTTTGAAGCCTGCTTCTTTTTTTTTAATGTATTTTTTTAATCTTTATTCCATTTTTTTGGATTTTTACCCTCTTGCTTGGGGTGTAAGATACTATAAACATGGATTGATATTTCACTTTGCTTTTCTAGAGGATATGTTGTGGAAAATCTTACTTGAACTAGCTATAGGGTTCAAATAACTATTGATATCTTAGAATTGTGAAGTGAAGGAATAATCTATGTTGTTGGTATCTTTGAAGGTTACCTTATTTGTTGAGACAAACTATTTCAAAGGTTTCCCAAATAATGCACTAGTGGGGTACCTTGTTGTTGGGATAATGTCTAGATCACATTGTGAGCTAGAAGACATAGATCATGATTTATTCTAAAGAAAGATGTAAATACTTTCCCCAAATGTCTAGCAATGTAGGTGATAGATTATCTTATGATAGGATAACATGTTTGGATAGAGTATTCCCCTTTGGACAATGGATCATGGTTCAGATAATGATGGGTAGAAAAGGGTCAATGATAATGACCCATGTCAAGATGTTTTCCATAAGCAAATGTAAAGTATACACCAAAAACACTTTTCAAGATCAAGATAATTTGGATTTGGATAAAAATAGATTGGATTTGTTGTGGATATGCAAAGATTCTTCCACCTGAAATGGTGCACGTAGATGCTCATTTCTATACATGATGATTGTTTGCCAAGTTTACATCATGGTAATTGTCCAAAGCACCACCATAGTGGTTTTCATTGGATGACAATTTTTCTCTTGACTAGTTTCTTGATTTTTTTGTTTTTTATTGATTTTTGATGTCACACAAGATGTCTATTTTCCAAATTTTCATTACGGTGACAATTTTCTACTCATGTTGAACCACCTAGTGGTGCTGATGTTGATGTTGTTGGTGCTGATATGGTTGTTGTTATTGTCATGATATACCAACAATATCTTGCTTGGAGGAGTTTTTTTTCTAGGATACGGGTGCTTGAATGTAATCCCTAATAATTCTTATATTCCTTGTTGATATCAGAGTTAACCTTACGTTGATGAACACATCGTGATAGAGTTCCCTTAGAGTCCTTATGATAGAGTTGTTGCCAACACAGGGTCAATGTGAGATTTGCATATCTTGGATGACAAAATGTATTGAGGGATATGATATTTAGATGGGTTTGTCAACAGTTTGGAACCTTTGACTCTCCAAACTTGGGATGATGAGCAATGATGGGTGGATATGGATATTCGATTGGTACCAATGTCTTGATATACCTTGTAGGTCACTCTTGAAGTTTTTTTTTTTCTTTTTTAGACATTTTTGATGGACAAACTTCCGTTTTTTATTTTTCCCCATAGTTTATGTGACTAATGGAGTTTGATAGGGATGATTTTCTTACTTTTTCTTTTGTATCCATTTAAACTTTTCTTATCCATTTTGTTTAGCCAATTATTTTGCTTCAATGAATTTATTTGTTCTCGGATATAGCTTTTTCTCTTATTGTTGGTCCCAATCAGAGGGTTGAAATATGCATGGATGATGATTCATGACATGGATAGTTATAGCATTGGTATAAATTTCATCATAAGGACTCTTTGTGCTCTCTATGTTGATGCTTGCATTAGATAAAGTTTCCCTCAGTATTATAGAGGTATCACTGATATGTTTAGATCCCTTAATTGTTGAATAACCGATACCTTCATGCTTAGGATTTCCAATAAGCTACACTAGTTCTAGGATACCCTGTTCATGTAGGCCTAATCCTTCACCTTGATAATGAATCCATTGAAAGATTTTATTTTCCATAGGATATGTCTTATCTTGGAAATAAGGTCCTAATCCTTCTCTACTCTATTGTGGATCTTAAAATGTGATATATTCTTTACTAATAGGATCATTCATATGTGGGATAACTTCTTGATTGAAATCTTTAACTTGATCCTATGAAATATCAGATTTATATGGCCCTTCATAATGTATTGGTGCTTCTTTCACTTTTGTATATCCATTGCTTTGCTACTATTGATTATTCATTATATTTGTTGATTTTAAGATACTTTGCCACATATTTTCATCCTTGATGTCTTCAACCTACCTGGAGGATTTTTTTGATCTTAACGCTTCTTCTTAATCAATTTTAGATATGTCTATAGATTTTGTTGTGCTTTGATCATGTGTAAAGATATTAAGAGTAGGCGATTCTTGTTCTTTTTTTATGATATCAAGAGTATGAGACTCTTGTTTTGGATGAAGATCATCTACATGTCCATTAGGAGTAATCATCTCATGGGTAGATGTATGTGTTCTTGGTATATGGATTTTCTCTTCTTTTAGAAATAATTGGACTTGTTGGAATATATCTACTAAGTCATTATAGTATTTTGATGGTAGGGATTCTTGATTTTGACTTTTTTGTGGCATTATCTTTAATATAATTTGGACCACATTCTTGACATGGATCAATTTCAAAGAAGGGATTTCTTGTAAAGGATCCTTGGGTTCCCTCAAAAAAATTGCATATGGGTGATAACTCTTGGCTTAGATTTTTTGCATTGGGTATAAGTGTTGGATTAAGAGTCTCTTGATCCTCCATATGTACTGCCATGAGGTTGGATGATGTCACTATATCTTGGACTAGATCATTACTAGACTTAGGTGATTGGTTTTGATCATGCTAGGGACTAAATTCTTGATATACCTTGTCCTCTTGCTCACTGGATGATTTAGAGACATTGTTAATTTGATTAGTGATAGATAGCTCTTGATCATTTCTTTCAACTTTTGAGGTTGAGAAATTATCCACGTTGTCATTGGTATATGAACCTTGAATGTTAATAGCTATTTCTCATTGATCAATAAGGTATTGGATGAAATTTTTGAATGTAACACATCTATTCATTGTGTGACCCTTGATTTTGTGCAACTCACATTGTTCGTACTTGTTATAGCAAGGAAGTTTAAAGTTTGGTTCACCATGAGTTGTATTGTCATTGATTTTGATAAGTTCATATTGTACTAGTTTGTGCATGGTTACCTCTAAAGCCTCTCCCAAAGGGGTGGATATCCTTCTTGTTTAGTAATTTTTCCTCTATGGCTTTTCTTGATTTGTATGCTCTTGATTTTTTGGAACTATCTGATATGGCAATTGAGGTACATTTTGATATTGCATTTGAGGTACACCTTGTTTACTAAAACTTCTTGATACTATGGATATTTGAAGTGTTGTTGATGTGGATATTGAGATGTTTAGGGAATAATGCTTGTTTCTTGTGGATATGTAATGTTCTAGCGTTGCACATGGCATTGGCAATATGTCAAATTTCAATTTCATTTTATTTCTTTAAAATCTCTCTTAATTTTATCTAGGGAAATTTGATGTTCTAGATTTATTCCTTGATGGCTATTTTAAAATCCCCCATATTGTTGCTCTATTTTATATTGTAACCCTTGATAAGAGTAATTTGGGTAATAGATCATTATTTTGGGGATGTTTGATACTCAATACCCTATCGTAAGGTCACTTGGTTTATATTTCTAAGAGGATCATACCTATTTCCATGTAGGAGGTGGTAACATAGGTCTTCTAACTGCTATGTCTACTTTCTCTTCCACTTCATCTAAGATGATTGATGTGGTGGGAAACTAGTGGGGTGTTTCATTTTTCTCAAATACAAAGTTTCACAAACTACTTATGATGTCAATTTGTGCACCTTCAATGTGTGTGAGACTATGTTGAAGAATTGGTGCTACAAGGTCTATTTATTGAATGAAAGCAGTTGGGCACCAGATGGTCATAAGGTGTAATGGTGTTCTGAGATGGTTGCTATGAAGCTCAAGACCCTAAGGTTTGAGTGTTGTTTTGGAATGTGGCTACTTTTTGGAAATCAAATTGCTAAAGGACTTGGGTCGATATTTCACTTCCTTGTCTAGAGGATACATTGTGGAAAAGCTTACTTGTACTATTTATAAGTACCAAGTAACTATTGATGTCATAGATGTCTAAGTGAAGGAATGATACCAATGGTTTTTTTGACATTGATTTCTAATAAGTAGGATGGGAATATTGTATGAGACACTTTGTCACCTATCTAGTTTTTCAATTGCTTTGTTCGAACAATGACCTTATAAACAACTTCAATTTGTTTTCCCCTAAGTGTCAATTAGAATGGCAGTTTTTAATTTTTGCGTGTTTGTTTCCTTTGTGTTTTTGAGTATGGAAAATGATAGAACAACACTAGATTGACTCAAAAGCATGGACTTCATGTGACCTAAATATATATAGCTTAAGTTGTTAAATCACAACACCCAAGCCATAGTTCACAAATGTTTTCTTTGATCTAATGTAGCTTGGAACAAAAGCCTGAATATCTAGAAACCTTGAAGGAAATCCTCCAAGGAGTGAAAATAAGGGGCTTCTCTCAAAAGCATAGACTAAGTCAAAGGGGTTTGTGATTTTACCATCATGTTTAGTGTTTGTTTTGGGTGTGCTATTTCTCTTTAAATCAAGAACAAAATTTTATGTCAAATTATTTTTGAATTTACTTGGAAAGTTTAACAAAAACAAGCATTCACAACCCTAATGGATAGAAAAAATTCTCTTAGGTGGGTCTACCGCATGCTCCAAAGAGATGATTTTACATGCGACTTATGGTGTGGGCTTGTAGTCAAACTTGGCAAGTAACTTCTCAGAAGTAAATTTTGATGCACCACTATCAAAGAATATTTTGAATAATAGGGTGGCTTCTAAAAAAATTGGCTCTTAGTAATGTTCTGGGGATATTATTTTCAAGCACCTATACATGTGGAATTTTTTTCAATTAATAACCTGCCAAATCTTATGGGTTTTTATGCATCACAAGAATATTGAGGGAGAATGCGCCAGTATAGAGAAACAACACCTGGTGAGTGATGAACTTTCCTCACACTCATAATAGATTCATATAGCGGTCCAAAATGAAAGTACTACTTGGGTCGCCTATGAGTTTTCCAACACGGGAGTTTCCTCAAATAGGTAGGCCCTCTAAAAAGGTATGCTTGAAAAGAAAGGCATGAAGCTCAAAATTATTTTTCTCACCCAAGATTGCCAAAAGGGGTGAGGGGAGAAGACATATATTTATCTTTCCAATCATTGAATACACGACATACACTTCATAGAAAATTGATCTTTTTAAACACCTCGAGCACTATTTTCCCCAAAAATATGTGAATAAAATAAACAATTTTTTTTTTTTATTCGCACCAATATAAAATATTCAAGGAATTAATCAATTAAGAAAGCAATGGTGTAAACAAACATAAAGAAACATTTGTTCATTTTTAAAGCCCAAGTATGAGTGTTTCTAAGAAATCAAGCCTAGTTCTAAATTGGTCAACAAAAGTAAATTTAGTGCATGTCAGCAAAATGGAAATCATTTTGCATTCTTTTTATGCACCAAAATTAAGGTTCCTAATTATGAAAACATGAAATGTGTTCATTTTTAGAGCCCCAAAATTGAAGTTTTTTTTTTATTCTTTTTAGGCACCAAATGAGAGGTCCTAAGTTAGAAAAGCTTAAAATTGGTTCATTTTAAGAGCAACAAAATGAAAAATTCATTTTTGTTGTTCTTTTCAAAGCACCAAATAAGAGTTACTAATTTAAGAAAACTTAAAATTGGTTCAATTTTAATAGCACCAAAACCAAATGTGAGTTTGTGTTTGTTCTTTTTAGAGCACCAAAATCAAATTTTCCTAAGTTAAGAAAGATAAAAAATGGTTCAATTTTAACAACACCAAAATCAAATGTGTGTTTGTGTTGTTCTTTCTAGTTCACCAAAATCAAATTTTCCTAATTTAATTAATTTTTTTTGTAGATCTAGAAATCTTGGATCGATCGTCTTCCTCCTACAAAATGAGTTAGCATGTTTCAAATCCTACATAAAAAAACCCATTAGTACCTATTACACATTTGAAACAAGAAAATGTTAGCAAAGAAATTCATTACAATAATGCATGATACAATCACTTGTCTGTCAGAGAAAATGCTCAGAAAAAAAATGAAAATTCTTAGAAAAAAATGCAAATGCTCAATTCAAAAATTAGATACTCAAATCTTCATGCAGATGCTAACCCAAGAAGAAGAAAGTGCAAGGTTTCAAAAGAAAATTCATGGTTATTGCTGAAAATGTACAGTTCCCATGGAAAATGTGAGGTTCTTGTTGCATATGCTCAGTTTTATTAATAGTCAAATGCAAGATCTTTCTAGGAAGTGTGTGAAAAATCTTTTGAAAGCTGCCCGAACCTTGCAACTTCAATATAGTTCATGAAAAAATTAGTAATGATGACCTTGGTCCCACTAGGTGTGCCAAAATGTGTGAGGGGGAAGAATCATTAGACGAAAACAAAGATCAAAATGTGATTGAAATCTGAAATCTAAGGTAAGATCAAACACATTAATCTAAGACCTAATCCTACACATACGAAATGAAGCTAAGATATTTGAACATGCATTAAGAAATCTATGATTACTAGAATGAATGCAAGCAATAGAAAAAGTGTTACCATCCCCTAGTGGAGTGTATTCACCTAATGTTGGATTGTTCTTATCACCTCGAAGCCCCAAAGTTTGTGTGCAAAACATTGATGATTGATGCTTGGTTGACCGAAGGAATGATGAAGATTTATCAATGGTATTCTTAATAGAACTTTTTTGCATAAGGCGTGTTGATTATCCGATCCGTTTTTTTGAGGGGAGGGGTTTATTATATAGAAAAGGATATTTTGAATCGACAATCAGGATCACATTGGAGAATATCTAGATCAATGGTCAAAAGGTGTTGAGTGGATTTAGACATGAGAGGATTGTGCAAAGTTGATTGCACAATTTGTGTGAAGAATAGATTGGCTAGTCAGGGTTTAGATTGATCAATCATGAATTAATTGATCAGTCAAGGCTTTGTTAGGAAATTGATGGTTTAGTTAGTAATATGGTTGAGTTACCAAATTAGATAAATTTTAGTTACCAACCCATAATTTTCTCAATCAAAAACTAGGTGAGGATTATGAATTAATTATTTCCTTTTTGGAGTTGAACATGCAAATTTTGTTTGACTTTTGCAAATAGAGTTGCTTTAGTTTGATTTGATTTTTGATAATTGATTTGAATAGCTTGATTTGATTATTCAAATTTTGGAGGGAAATTTTTATTATTAAATTATTATGATTTAATAATTTAATCAACTTAGGGGAATAAGGTGATTTAGTGATATAATTAAATATTTGGTGTCATTTAATTAATCAGGAAGAAATAAATTGAGATTAGTACTTCATTAAATAAATGTAATTTATTTAATTGGTTGAAATGACAAAACTTGAATTAATCAAATAATGTAGTTTTATTTAATTAACTATTGAATTAGGGGTTTTAGGACTTTATTAGATAAACAAAATTTATTTCATTTGTCGAGAATGATGAAAAGGTGAATTAATTAAATAATGTTGTATTATTCAATTAATAACAAAAATAGGGTTTTCAGAACTATTAAATAAATAAAATTTATTTAATTTTTCAAGAATGATGAAAACATGGATTAATTAAATAATGTTGTATTATTCAATTATCAGAAGAAATAGGGTATCAGATGTTGTTAGATTTTGTGTGAAGTTTTGGGATGTTGTAGGATGATTCTGAAATGTTGCAGGATGTTGTGGCTTGTTTTGGAGATGTTCTGAGATGTTCTGGGTTGATGTCAAGATGTTCCGAGACATTCCAGGGTGATTCTGAGATGTGATAGGTGTTAAGTCAATTTTGCATGTCTAAACAATTCAATATTTCAAGAATGAATTTTATTTCCTTTAGCTAAGATGTGGTATCCTAGAAGAATTCCTTGCTAAACCATGATAAGGAATTTTTTATGACTAAGTGATAGTTGATGTTCTCCAAAATGTTGAAGGAATTTATCTAAGTTATGTAGTGCATTTTTAAAGATAATACCATGCAATCATTTACTAATTGAAAAAAAAGGTAATATTTCCCTCTAAAATATTGTAAGGGCATTGCATAGACCAAATAGAAGAACTCTATATGCAAAAGTTCCTCATGGTCATATAAAATTGGTCTTTTCTTAACAGTTTAAAGAAAAATATATCTAGTTATACCCACTAAATCCATCTACAAATAAAAATTAGGTCTTCCTAGCAAGTTTAACTAAAACTTGATTAATAATGGAAAAAAGAAAAATAATCTCTATAAGTGGCCTTATTGAGTTCTCAATAGTCTATACAGACTCTTAATTCTCCACTTTAAAAAAAAGTAAAAATCGAGGTGAGACCCATTGGATTTTAGAGACCAGATAACTAAATCCTACTTGTAAATGTTTTAAAATCTCTATTTTAACTATCTCATGTATTGCAAGCATGAGTCTTGTTGAGGTTGGCATACTAGTCTAATTGGCTTACGATAAATATTATACGTTTAAATCATAGGATGTATACTTCTCATGTATTTATAACCCAAAGTGAATGTTTTATAGTGGTTTACGAAAATATCAAATAACTAAAATTATTATTATTCTATAAACTAACTATTGACATTTAAGGATTATCCTAGTAACATCGTGATTTTCTTAGTTTCTAGATAGCTAGAAGTGATCAAATAAGTTTCAATCATCAATGTGCTTAGTAGGAAATAATGTGGCTGCATCATGTAAAAGGTGGTAATGTCTTTGAAAAAATTCTCACTCCTTCGGATTGTATTTTTAGAAGGTAGTGAAATGCTATAAGGAAGTTTACCTACTCATTTTAAGAAAATTCTATGATACTTGTTTGAATGTGATTCTAGAGTGTATACTTTATATCCATGTTTTCGTCACCATCTAGTTCCAAATCTTCATATATTTCATCATAGTATTAATTGATCTTAACCATTGATAATTGCCCTAAATTCTCTTGTTTACCAATATTTTTTGTTCATCTAACTAAATTTTCGTATTCACATATTTTTGAGCAAGCAGATACAAGGACAAGTATTTTCTATTCAGACCATTGGAAATGGTCATTCCTCTTAATCTAGATTGTATTAAAGCAACCACTATGGCTAAATAAGTCCTTAATATGAATATGTAACTATCTTCTAAGACTTGGCTAGATGACTTGAAAATCCATAAGGTATTCCCAAGTTTCTACCTTTGAAAAAACATTTTTTAAAATACCTTTTAGAATAGCAATAGACTAATCTACCATTTGTAAAATTATTCTTATAGGATGAATATTTTTTAATGATAATATGTCAATTATTTCAACTATCACAATATTTATAGAAGATGTTATCTCTACTAGTGCATTAGGAGTTTTAATTTCTTTGATCAATAATGTAATTATTGGACTACCAAGATCACCATATTTAGGAGGTAAAAACTTACCTGAAAGAATATAAACAAGATATCCATCTATTAAAATGGTATTAATATGGTTCTTTCTCCTGAGTATCTTTATGTAAGACCCCGCTTTACATTCAATTAATGTTAAATATAATTTGTTATATGTTTCCATCAATAGATGATAAATTGTAATGTGTGAAATACATAATGTAGTTATGTGACAATATTCTTGAATTTCATCTTGACATTTGTTTCATTGTCACTATTGTGAAGGTGTTACACGCTCATAAATTATAAATATGAATTGAAATTCTAAATGGAAATTCTAGTACAATTAAATTTTATTCTAGTTATCAAATTTATGTGATATATGATTGTTTTTATGATTTCATTGGTAATGTGCGGGAAAAGAAGAGTGCTAATACAAGAAGGGAAGACCAATGGGTAAATTGAAAAGCCAATGGGTAAATTGAAAAGACATTGGTTATGAATTCCCCCCCCCCTTTCGGAGCATAGAAAGAAATAAATTTAATATGTTGAGGTTGTGAGGGTTGATATTAAAGAGATAATCTATTTATGGTGTTGTGAGGGTATTTAATTACATTTCATGTGGGTGTAAGTGGGGTTAGGGGTTAGGAATCTTATCCAAGTTTGAATTTCAGATGGGTCCTTAAATGGGCCTTTAAAGACTGTTGGTCAATTTCCTTGGTTCAAATGCAAAAAGAAACCACCTAGGGTCTTTACCATAGTGGTAGGGGTCAAGTCATTGTAATGGAGAGTGACGAGTTTTGAGGAGAGTATGAGATGAAAAGATGGAGGGATTTTTTAAGTGCATGCATACTCTTTAATAAGGAAAATAATCTCATTGATGGAGGTAGGTACACTTCACACCTCCCCACACAAAAATTGCAAGTTGAAACTTCTATATATTCTAGAGGGGAAGAATGAGTGGGATGATACCCACTTCTCCTCTTGGAGAACTTTAGTGGAGATGGTAGAAAGAATGAGAAGATGAGAGAAGCCCACAATCTTGGGAAGATAGTGATCAAATGGCTTGGCTTGGAGAAAAAAGACGGATACAATAGTTCAATTCCTTCACCTAAAAGATAAGCGATAATTTCTTACTATCTTCATTTACTTGTTTACAGTAAGACTTGGTGATGTGGTGTATGTATCATGGCTTAAAATAGAAAGTAGGGAACTTAGATGCATAATATTTGTATTATGTTAGTTTACCCCTCTGTTAAAATCATAAAAGACTCCAATTCTCATCATGGAGCTGAAATAATTCCTTGCTTAGGGGTATGGCTAGAACCCACAAGCTTCTATGATGCCATTACGGTAGGGTGCATAGCAAGCATTATTCTATTGTATGTTGTTCATTACATTCTTATGTATCATTTGCAATATTGAAGGTTAGCATATTGTTAAAATGAAAGAATGGAAGGAGCAAGCTTAAATTAAAAAAAAAATGTAAATTGTTTATATCATTTTTAATAACAATTGTAATGCTAGTAGTTTAAAAATATGTGTAGGCACTAGTTGTAAAGAAAGGAAATTGATTTCGGAATTTGTGTGAATTGTAAAATGTCTAGGTGGTTTTCTAGTATAATATTAATATTGAAAGAGTATAGTTGATTAAACTACTTGCATACTAAAATAATTGAATAAATAAATGAATAATTTAGTTTTTTGTGCATAAGTAAACCAATCTAAAATATTTGTTAACAATGTGTATTTGCATTTGATAGACCTCATACAACCCTACAGGAGAAATAGGAATAAAATAAAATCAAGAGAATGCATGGTATCTGAATTTGGGAATATCTATCTCTTAAGGAAATAATTCATCCTAACCTTTTTCGTAAGTTACAAGAGAATTGATAGAGTTCCTACGCCTAAGTAATCACTGTGTGCTACATGTTATAATAAAAATGAAACTATGTATCCAATATATAAATCCTGTATATAGGAAACACTAACCAATAGTTAAACCTTTGAGAGGATAGATACCCAAATTATTCTAAGTAGGAAACAAAATAGAATAGGTGTCATAAAGAAAAAATAAACTTTTTTTTTGAGCTTTATATTGAGTATAGTTCCTCAATAGTTGAAGGAATATTTAACATCATGTTTAGTTGCTTAGTGGATAAATTACAATCTGAATGCTCTCTAAATGTTAAGCATGGTAGATTTTATCTTTACATACATTTTACCAAAATTTTAAAATGTTTAATGATTTGAATGTATTTTCTATGAGAGATCAAGAAAAATTCAACACAACACAAATCCTAGAACAGTGCCTTAATTTAGGGTATCAGGTCTAATACAAATGCAAATAAACCTTGACAAAAAATGAACACTTAGCATTATGTTCTAACTATAACATAAATCAAAGCAAGAAGAGAAGCAACATAATAGGTAGCATATTTGTATGCATATTTTGATGGATTCAAGGGATAGCAGACTACCAAAAATGTTTGTCTATTGAGTGCCAAGGTTTGAGAATAGTCACTACATAGGCCCTGAAGTTTACTCTTGACATTGACATAAATATTTTGAAGTCACACATATTTTAGAATGATTCTAACATTGCTAAATATAATCCCACTCCATTAGTATGTAACCCCTTTCATGCTAGGAGTAAAGCGAAATAAGGGGTCTAGCTACTTAGGGTTTTCAATTATTGCCACAACTACCATATAATAAGTTTTTACATATATATAAAATACCTATTGTTACTGTAGATGTGTGTGAATTGATGATAAATTCCAGTGTTACTTAATCGTCAAGGAAAAATATTCAAGTTCGACATCACATCAAAATAAAAGCCAATAAGTGCAACCAATAAGGCCTGCACTTATAAAATTTTATTAACACATGTGGGACAAGGAAATCTTATAGATATCAAAGCCCCCAAGTTCTAGAAAGACACCAGTTGTAATGAGAATGGTAGCACTTAAAAGAATATATATGTGTGTGTGTGTGTGTGTGTTGAGTCAAATTGCTGCCACCACACTTTCTCTTTGATTGAAGTAAAAGATATCATGAAACTATCATCTTTATACAATTCATGTCTATCACCCCCATCCACCTCCTATGAAGGTGCATTTATTTGAGTCCAATTCTATGGAGTCCTCCATTCGTACCAGATTTTGATGGAAGAGTGTCCCTTCATCATCTTTCCTTTATTGTAATTAATTTTGGGGTCACTTTAGACAATTCCCCCTACAAAGTAATTACCATGGATTGCTAAATGATAAAGTCACCCATCCTTTTTAATACCATATATTTTTTTCAATTAGCATCCATTTGCAACTCTTGATTTGGTTAAGTAAAATGCTCTTCTACAGATATAACTATCGATTTATCAGTCTTTGTGCATCTATCATTATTTCTATCACATTTTGAAAATGTATACTTTGAATCTTTTCTCAACATAAAAATCCAAAGTTGTGTTTTTGAATTAGCATCCATTTGCAACTCTTGATTTGGTTAAGTAAAATGCTCTTCTATAGATATAACTATCGATTTATCAGTCTTTGTGCATCTATCGTTATTTCTATCACATTATGAAAATGTATACTTTGAATCTTTTCTCAACATAAATTTCCAAAGTTGTATGATAGTATCTATTCATGTAATTGTTCATTTTCAAAACTCATAGGAAGAAGTTTGAGAATGCGAATATCATTCATAATTTCTTATTGTAGTGAAGTTTGGACAAGAATAGCATGTTTTATGTCAAGAACAATCTACAATTAGTAACCATTTCCTTGATTCCCAAAATTCTCCAACCAAAAACTTGGCCAATTAAATTGGGGAAGATGGAATTAGTTAAAAGTTCAGTTGTGGAACTGGCTTAGGAATGAACTTAAATCTAAATTGAGTAGAGGTTGCAATTGAGATTTATTAAATTGAGAGAAGAATCTAACTATAAAGTATAGACAATTAGAGTTGAAATTCCTTTTTGGGATACTCATTAAGGGACAATTTAAATAAGAACAATTTTAAAGATCTTCAAATGTGCCTTAGAGAAATAAATAATATTGATACTTTGACAATACTTTGGCCATATAAATAATAGAAATCAATTCAAAAATCCCTACAAATCTGTGCAAAATCATCAACTCCAATCTTTTAAATATGGAAACGGTATGATTCTTCAACCATTACCATCAACTGTAATCTTTGAAATCTGGAAACATTATGAGTCTTCAACCATTTTATTTCCCTGAATCGTTCCTATAGCCAATTAATAAAAATGCTTAAATATGTGAGAAGGTAGGAATAAATTTCAAATCAATCTTCTCGTGAGCATGGGAGAGTTAATGAATTTTGGAAAAATCAATAAGTCAACCATTTAATTATTAGTTGGTAGAAGTTGATTTCATTAACATATTTTAATTTAAATTTTATGATAACAAATGTAATCAAAATTTGTTAAAGTTTCTGAAAAGATAGTTTAGTTATAATTATTTTCTTATATTAATTATATGAAAATATTATTTATGAAAAATTGCAAGGTAATTGGATGTATAGATATAGTTTAGTATCAAATGAAATAAAATATAAAATATGTATATTAGAGAAGATGTTTCGATTTATTATATATATATATATGTATCAATTGGTATTTTTCAGATAAGGTTAGCATGATTAGATCATAATAATAAAACCCAAATAAAGCTTAAAACAAGAAATATTATACCTATTACTCGTTGCTTCCATGATTCACCTCCATAGCACCCCCTAGCTTGCAGTGTATGAGTGTTTCCCTCAGATTTGTGTATGTGAGAAAATGCCTATGACTATGTCCTATGCAAGTTTTGAAGGATTTGAATGACAAAATAAAGACTATACCTATTACTATGACAAATGACTATGCCTATGAATAAGTGATCTAATTCAATAAACTAAATACCAAGTATGCAATTAATATCTAAGCATAAATATGTCAAAATAACGAAGTGGTCCCAACATGTGAGCAAAATTGACATTTTATAGAAAATACAATTTTGGACAGATGGATGAGATTGAAAGCTGACAAAGCCTAAAATCAGTGGATGAGATTTCATGTGACAATCCCTAATTAGGGTTAGGAAAAAATTATTAAATGAGTGGTCAAGATGCCATTTGAGAAAATTGAATCAGTGGTCAAGAATAAATGTGATAATTAGCCAAAAAGATAAAGATTTTTGAAAATCAAGAAGATAAAGTCTGCTTGATTTGTAAGATTTGAAAAATCAAGAGGATAAAGATTGAATTGAAAAGCAGATTTGGAAAATTAAGAATTTGCCTAATTACTTGATTTTTGGAAGAAGATTACTATTTTGAATTAAATTAATTCAAAATATGGATTTTGTGTGACAATAAATAATCAATTTTCAAATTATTTACCAAAATGAAGTGATATTTAAAATGAAAATGAGAGAAATGTTAAATTAGGTAATTAAATAATTAAAGATAATTATTTAATTTAGAGGATTATGATCGATAATTAAATAAATTAATAAATCTATTTAATTATGAGAATTAGTGACATATTAAATAAATAAATAAAATTCATTTATTTAATAATCAAGAAGACATAAATGAATAAAGGTAATTAAATAAATTAATAAATTTATTTAATTGTAAGAGGACAATAGACCCTTAGTGACGTATTGAATAAATAAATATAATTTATTTATTTAATAATCATGAAGAATATAAGAGACATGAATTAATTAAACAATTTAAATTATTTAATTAATAGTAGGAAGTGGACCAAGAACATAATTAAATTTCATAATTATGCTAGGACAAAAGTGGTAAAAAATAGAGCTTGTAGGCCTAGGTCATTTTTATGTGTCTACATTTTTCCCTCTTTGTCATAATGTAGCATGTCGCATTGTGACAAAGAAGATAAGTTAGAAATATGCCCTAGTGAAGGTAGAAATTATCGATGCCCAATTGGGAAAATTTTCAAATTTTGGCCAGGTGACAAAAAAATTTGGAAAGTGTCCCGATAAGTCAATTTAATGATCAAAAAGACAATGGTACAGCCGGTCTTGAATTTTGGTGTGTTTAAAGCAGCCAAAAGGGTGGTCAAAGTTGTTCAAAAGGGTCTCCAATAATAGAAGAGTTGAAAAATGTCATTTTGACTTTATAAATAGGTTGACAAAGGGGTAAAAGTCAATTCATTTTCACTATTCACTTTTGCAAATTTGAGAACTCAGAGCGAGGAGGACATTAACAACGATGGTGATTCCAGTTAACAAGAATTGCAGAGAGATTGTGTGGACCAATAGGCAACTCGAGGGCTTAGACCCAATGGTATGTACCCCTAACCCACTTTGTCATTTTATCATTTTGCATGTAAAATTTAGGGTCTTAGGGTCAACAATAAATGTTCTGCGATGCATATGCATGCGCATAAGCTGCATTCGTGTGCACGTTCAACGCATTTGATGTGTTGCGATGAAATCACAAGAGAATTTTAGGATAGGGCCACTGATTGTGTCACATTCACAAGAAATCATGACATATTCACCAAAACGAGCCACAATTGATAGGTGGAATGACACATTGACAATAGTGCGACACATTTGAGGTTCAAAATGACACATATGCCAAAATTCACGATGCAAATTCCCTGTTGCAATGCAAATGGCAACCAAAATGACACATTCGACATATCACAATGCAATTGAAGTATGAAACAATGCAAATGCTTCCTCGCGACGCATTTGAAGTCAACGTGACGCATTTGACTTTGACTTTAACTAAGGCTAATTTTGATGGGTTTCAAATTTTTAATGCTTTTGAGTGACAAATGACAATGATGATTGTCCATAAGGTGTTGATGCATTGTTTGACCATGTGTAGAGATAGCTAGCGCCCATCTATATGTGGGAGAGTAGGCCATTGACCTTCAAATTCTTAGATCAGCTGAGTCCATGAGAGCGATGACGGTTGATGTGACTGGGTTTGTACTATGTTTCCTATATGCCTATTATTCAGGTGAATAGGGGATTGTTGACTACATTGTGTAAGAGATGGCACTCAGAGACATGCTCTTTCCATTTGTTGACAAGAGAGGCTACCGTGACTCTGGAGATTTCTACCATATTTTGCACTTGCCAATTGGAGGAGAGCAAATCATCTATGACCCTCAACATGGCTATCAGACTTTCACAACCTACTATCATGACCAGGTTGTAGGACTTGGCATTGAGGGATATGAGATCTACTAGGAGTTTATGGTAGAGCACTATGGCTAGTTTGATGCACTGTTGGAAACATTGATTGGCAGAGTCCTGATTCCTGACTATCGCAGTCATGGGTTTCCCATTGGGTGAGGTGATGTTCTAGTGGGAATGAGCTGAGACAGGACTATTTATGCCTGTGGCCCCTGCTTGTTAGGCATGATTTATCATCAGCTCCATGAGGTGGCTTATAGGAGGGCATAGAGCATTGGATGTGGTATGACACTTTTGATGATATGGGCTTGGGAGCATGTGGCCATATTCTGATCTCTTATCCAGAGACCACAACTAGTAGTGGGGATGCCATATGCTTACTACTATGTCGATGCTCTCTAGCAGACGAGGGTGGGAGATACAGGTTCATGGTGTCACCATATCGACACCATGATTTCATTCATTTGGAGGCCCTACAGAGACTACAAGCAGTGGGATGATAAGGATGACCATCTCAAATTTTGTAGATAGTATCATTATTTGATTGGGAGAATAGTACAAAGTCAACTCATCATAGAGATGTATCTGCCACAACGTGTACTGAGATAGTTTGGAGAGTAGCAAGGTGTACCGGTAGGTACAACCGAGTATGCTAGATATTTGAGGGAGGGAGCTTGGGGTCTGCCCATTCTTCTACCTTTTTCCATGTAGCAGATTGATGGGCTAGTGGTGCAATAGTGGAGATGGAGGAGTGGGATTGTAAACTTGAGGATGACTACTGATTATGAATTGTGGTAGCAGGCACATCGACTAGTGGCACTAACAGATCTAGATGGGTTAGCGACAATTGATAGGATATTAGTTATACCACGTGTTCCATGAGCTAGGCTAGGGGGAAGAGGTGGCGACAGAGGTAGAGGTAGAGGGAGAGATGGAGGTAGGGATGAAGGTAGAGGTGGAGATGATGGAGATGATGAGGATGATGGAGGGGATGGCCAGAGATGAAGGAGAGATGGCAAGAGGCTGGCCAGGAGGGTGAGACAACATGCAATGAGAGGGGCACTAGATGTTATCCAAGAGGCAGGTGAGGAGGAAGGGAGAGAGGAGGAGGAGCCTAGATGGGAACAGGAGGATGTAGGTCATGAGGAGCACATGGCCGAGGAGGAGCTTGTGGCTGAGGAGGAGGAGGCTCGACTAGAGGCCGACATGGATGCTGATATGCCCCAGGATGAGGGAGTCAGAGGAGAGGAGGATATAGGGGAGGATGATGAGGATGAGGCCATTGATGAGGATGAGAGATTACTGAGATGGAGCATGGTGGAGGGAGAAGAGGAGGTACCATCCAGCTCGACATTTCCCCATGACGCCACGATAGACTAGAGGGTGACATGCTTATAAAGGAGACTGGATGAGAGTGTTGCACAGGTCATAGCACTGCAAGCAAAGCTAGAGGTGACTTGGGTAGAGTAGGATCAAGCATTGATCCACCAGTAGGAGGCAGTATAGTGGTGTATAGAGTTTTCACAACTATGTACAAAACCATCTACAGATTTGGCACAAGAGTTTGGCAGGGACAATGTATGGCTTGGGTGATACAGGAAGCTATATGAGCAAGTTGTGCCAGCTTAGATGAGATATCCCACTCTAACCAAATAGGTAGTGGTAGTGGTAGTTGAAGCAGTGCAGGGGGCTCAACCTCTTCAGGGCATACTTCAAGTCACAAGTCCCATCACAGACACTCCTCCAGTCACAGGTCTGGGCATTCTCATGGGTCATTGGGTTCAGGCCATAGATCAGTAGCTGGTTTTCCTCTAGTGACAGATCCTTTGGCCTCACGGAGTCATGCTACAGTGTCATCATAGATGCATGTTACCATGGAGATGATGCCATCAGTGTTAGTTCCATTGGGTTCACAAACAGAGGCTACTATAGTTCCACCGGTTACCTCAGTGTCAGGAACAGGTCCCTAGTCACTACACTCTTTGTCATGAGGGGATGAGGAGAGCATTTCTCAATGACATGTTTACTATATTTGGCTTCATGTTGCAAACTTTATGTATTGACTATCGAGCCTGTGAGCTCTATTTTTGGGATATCCCTTGACTTTATCCTATGACATTATATTTTTGAGATGATGCTATATATATGATGCAGTTTTGATGCAGCCTACATGTGTGTTATGTGATGTTATTTGATTTATGTATTATGATGTATGTTGATGACTATGTGGTATGCCTTTGTAGATTATGCATTTATGATGAATGATGGTGTTATTTATATGTCCTATAGGTCATGTATGTCCTATGATGGCTACCTATGATGTGATGTAATGATAATGCAATGTTTATTTATATTTCATGCTGATGTTATGTCATGGATGATGATGATATGCATAATGTATTTATTTGAATGGATGTCATGTTTATGGTTATGCTGATACATGACTATGTAGTATGTAGTATGTAATGTAGTGTATATGATTTAATGATATGGATGATGTATGTATGGACCTAATGCAATTCCTATATGATTATGTATGCACTTATGTTTTGGTATGTCATAGGATATCGTCGTGAGATGGACAAGAGAAGATGACAAGACAGAGGGAGATGCATGCTAGTTCCTAGACCAAATCCTTCAAAACCTTACCATAGGGCTTTAATATTTATTGCTCTTAATCATCATTGGGAAGATTATTGTGATGGCCAAAAAACACTATGATATGACATAAATCAAGGTGTGCAAGGTCGTATGATCACATAGGACAAGCAGTCACAGACAAGCATGATCACAACTCATACTAAGGGTGCAGTTGCCCCAGTATTTTTTTCATAACCAACCGTAAGTAGAAAAAGAAAAGAAGGACAAATCATGAAACATTGTCGCTTCCATAAATCTTGTTTCTAGGACATCCTCAAGAAACTAGCAACATAATTTTCCAATAGGACAAAATAAAGCCATGATCATGAAATGTTGTTGTTTTTCTAAATCCCGTAGTTAGGACATCGCTGAGAAACTAGTAACATGAGTGTCAAAAGACAAGAAAAATGTCATGATACGTTGCCGCTTCTCTAAATCCTATTGTTGGGATATTGTTGAAAAATAGTAACATGATGAAAAACCAAAAGACAAGTGCCAAGTTTTTGCCAAGTGCATCTAGATGCCAAGTGTATTAATGTCAAGATGTTAGGTTTGATGATGTTGAGATGCTAGGGTGTCAAGGTTCTGACGATGCCAAGATGACAAATGCTGAATATTTCCAAATTCAGGAAGGAAACATCCTAAATAATCTTGATGTCGAGAGGATTTATCCCTAAATGTCAAAAGGGATCCCTCAAAATTCTAGTGATAGTGATGATGCCTAGGAAGGACACCTCCTAAGGAATAGATGACATAGTTTTTCTTTAGAAGGAAACATTTGAAAGATACTGATGTCAAGAGGAGTGATCCTTAAATGTCAAGAGGATCCCTCAAAAAAGTCTGATGACAGTGACAATGCCTAGGAAGGACGCATTTGAAAGATAACCAAGAGTTCATAGTTTGACTGGTTATGATAATTTGACTTGTTTTGACTGAAATTGACTAAGTTTGACTTGTGTTGACTATATGTTGATGTTGACATGTTCATGTGATTGTCATGTTTATTAAGGAATTGCAAGAATTTGGTTGCATTAATTGGCTTATTTCCAGATGACTTGTTTGACTTGAAGACTTTTTGACGTGTGTGTCAGTGTAGTGTCATGAACCCTAATGGACCGACCTAGTGCGACCTCAGGGGCTCATCGACAAATTCCCTTGCCTACATCATGCACTCAGACACCTCATAGTTCAACATGACCAATGACTTTGTCTTGATAATCAAAGATTGAGTCATGATTTTAGTTTGACAAACCTAAAAGGACTGACCTAATGCCTCAGGGACTCACAGATGAGTCTTGCCTACATAGCAAATGTGTAGAGACAACATAGTTCAAACAAATGACAAAGACTAATTGATTTGACAAACTTGACCAGAAATGACTCTATTTTTTGTGTTTTCAAGACATTTTGACTTTTTTTCGGGTTTCTTCAGAATGTTTTTCAAATTTTAGGTCCTTTTTCAAGACATTTTACAGTGTTTTTGGTCTTTCTTTAGGATGTTTTGCAATGTTTTTATCTTTTTTCAGGAATTTTTGCAATGTTTCTAGTCTTTCTTTAGGACATTTTGCGATGTTTTTGTCTTTTTTAAGGACTTTTTGCAATGTTTGTCTTTTTTTTTAGGACTTTTTGCAATTTTTTTGTCTTTTTTTAGGACTTTTTGCAATGTTTTTGTCTATTTTTTTCTTTTTTTAATTTTTTTTTTATTCAGGACTTTTTGCAATTGCCAATACCATGTGTGATACCCACTATGGTCACATGATAAAATTTATGCCCCTAGTTAGGTCCAAGACTTAGCCAAGTTGGAAAGGATGTGAAAGGGATATGTATGCGATGCCGGATGGACTGTATGCAGGACTTGATATCAACCTTTTTTCAACCATGAGAGGAAGGGTATGGTGTCATGGTAAATGTCTTGGTGGTGACGATAAAGTGATAGTAGATGGCCGAGGAATGATTGATTATGCATGGCGCCTATTTTCCAGGTTTTCACCATGGTACTTATCCAAAGCACCTATTTGCCAGGTTTTTGCAGTTGGACACAATATTTTTCTTTACTATTTTTGTAATTTTTCCATTTTTTTGGTGTTGCCAAAATGCCTGTTTTCTAGGTTTCCATCAAGGTGATAACTTTTATCATTTTTCAATTTTTTTTTGGTATTTTAAGGTTTTCGGCTTGACTTTCTGATGTTATGCATAAAACTTCTGAAGATGTAGACTATTGATAGGATCTATCAATTGTTCACCATCTGGAGTAGCCAGTTGATATGCTCCATAACTAAAAGAGGATATGATGATGTAAGGACCCAACCAATTTGGTTCAAACTTTCCTAGATTTTCTCTGTCAGCTTGATTCTTAGGGTTCTGAATGAGGACTAGGTCACCAGTGTCAAACTTCTTGACCATGGTTTTTTTGTTATAACTGAAATAGAGGAAGTTTTGATATTCCTACATATGGTTCAAGGAATTATGCCTTATTTCCTCTAACATCTCTAGCTTGCGTAGGCGCAACTGTCTGTACTCTTCATCATCCGTTAGGCCCTTTAGGGAGACTCGTAAAGAAGGAATTTCAACCTTGATGGGAAAGATGGCCTCAACTCCAAAGACCAAGGCGAATGGAGTGGCTCATGTGGGTGTAAAAATGCTAGTGTGGTAAGCCCAAAGAGCAGGGTTGAGTTGAATATGCTAGTCTCAACCAGCGTCATTGACATGACCTCTTTTTTAGGATTTTAATGATGGTTTTATTAGATGCCTCAACTTGATCATTTCCTTGCGGGTAATACAGAGAAGAAAAATGGTGTTGGATATGGAATCGCTCACATAACTCACAAAAATATTGGTTTTTAAATGGACATCCATTGTTAGTGATGATGGATTGTAGAAGGCCATACTAACATATGATGTAGTTAAGAATGAATTTGGATTTTTTTTGCCAGTTATGTACATAAGGGGGATGGATTCGATCCACTTCGTAAAGTACTCAGTGGTAGTGATGATGAATTTGTGTCCATTGGACGAGGTAGGATGGATCTTTCCCATGAGGTTGATTCCCCATTGTGCAAAGGGCCAAGGAGAAGTGACTGACTAAAGTTCTTGTGCTGGAGCGTGAATCAAATTGCTGTGAATCTAACATTGGTGACAAGTCTTAGCATATTCTAGTGCATCTTTCTCAATGGTCGGCCAGTAGAACCCAAGACTCATTATTTTTGTGGCCAAAGTAGGGCTGTCGAATGAGATCCACATATACTCTCATGTACTTCACATAAGGTAGTGCATGCTTCATTGGTGTCGAGACATCTAAGGAGGGTGTCATCAAAACTACGGCAGTAAAGGGTGTCATTGATGATGGCATATCTGGAAGCTTTTCAAATAAAGGATTTTCTCTAGTTATTGGAAAGATTGGGTGGAAGGGTTTGGGTCTTGAGGTAGTCATGAATGTCTTGGTACCAGGGTGGATTAGGACCAACAAATTTGCAGACCATCTCCAATTCTAGAATATCATAGGCGGGGACCAATAGTTGTTCTATCAAGAACTCCAGCTAAGGTAGATTGGTTGGAATGTCAAGGAGAGAGCTGATTGTAGCCATGGCATCTACCACCTTGTTTTGTGTTCTCAAAACTTGCTCAAAATTCACCATGTGAAAGTATGTCTTGAAGCTATCAACCATTCGTGTGTAAGGCATTAGTTTCTCATCCTTAGTGTCATAGTCATTGTTAACTTGGTTGATAACTAATTAGGAATCTCCATAGACATGCAATGGTTTGATCTTCCATTTTAATTCCATTCTAAGTCCTATAACAAGTGCCTCATATTTTGCCACATTGTTTGTGCATGGAAAAGATATGCAGAAAGACTTGGGAATGAAATCTCCTTACGGGGTGATAAATAATATTCCTGCCCCTAAGCCATGATTGGTATGAGATCCATCAAAGTATAACCTCCATGGTGCCTTAGGTTCCATATGGAATATTGACTCATCTAGGAAATATGCCACTAAGGGATGATCACTTTGTATAGGTGTGTTTGCTAGTTGGTCAACAATCACTTGTCCTTTGATTTCCTTTCTTTATACATACTGGATGTCATATTTTCTCAGAATCATGACCCATTTTTCTAGACATCCTATTAATGTTGCATGACTCAATAGATATTTGAGGGGGTCAATCTTTGCTACCAACTATGTCTAATGGATCAACATATAATGTCTTAGCTTTTGAGCTGCAAAGACAACTACTTGACTAACACATTCAATAGATTTGTAATTTAGTTCATACCCAACTAGTGTTCGATTGATATAATATATGGCCTATTCTTTCTCATAGTGGTCATTATATGCCAATAATGCCCCCAGTGCAGAAGTTGTTGCTAAGATGTATAGAATTAAAGGTTTTCCTTGAATGGGAGGCATAAGGACTGGTAGTGATAGTAGGTAGTCCTTTATTTGCTGAAAGAATTCTTGGAATTTATTTATCCACACAAAGAGGATGCCTTTGCACAAAATATATTGGAACAGTTGACACTTGTCGGCCAATTGTGCTATGAAGCGCCAGATAGATTGTACCTTGCCCTATAATGTCCTAATTTTTCTTATTCCTCTGGGAGGAGGCATGTCCATGATGGTTTTGACTTTGGCCATATTAACCTCAATGCCTCTTCTAGACACTATGTATCCCAATAGTTTTCCAAATGTTACATCAAAGACACATTTCTTAGGATTCAGTCTGACCTTATATTCTCCCAGTCTTTTGAAAATTGTGTCCAATACCTTCAAATGATCTTTTCTTGTCATTGATTTAGCCAAAAGGTCATCCACGTAATCTTCCATTATCTTATGCATCATATAATGAAATATTGTGGTCATAGCCCTTTGGTATGTGGCACTTGCATTCTTGAGCCCAAAAGGCATGACATTCCAACAATATGTACCCTAAGGACAAGTGAATGTTCTTTTATGTTGATCTTCGGGGGAAATACGAATCTAATTATAGCCTAAGAAACAATCCATGAGGGACATCACACATCCTACCGTGAGGTCGACTATGATATCTATATTTGGCAGCGAGAAGTCATCTTTTGGACATGCTTTGTTAAAGTCTTGGAAATCTATGCCAATGCAAATCATCCCATTTGGATTTATTACCAACACAAGGTTATATATCCATTCATCATAATCAATAGATCGTATGAAACCAAAATCTAGAAGTTTCTTCAACTCAGCCTTGACTAATAGAGCGACCTGAGGATGCATTTTGCATAGCTTCTGTTTTACTAGCTTGACATTTGGAAATAATGGAAAATGGTGAAGAACAAGTTCTAGATCTAGTCCTAGCATGTCGGCATAGAAACATGCAAAGTTGAATTTATGGTCTGCAAAGAACTTGTGAAATTCCAATATCTCTTCTTCAATCAAGGATGCAGCAAAGAGGACCATTTTGGGATCTTCGACTATTGATATGTTATCTTCTATGGTGTCCTCTATGAGCATAGTTGATTTCTCTTGAGTTATGGGAAGAATGTCCAGTCCTCCATATTTGGGCACATCAGAAAGGTTTTCACCCACAAATACATCCTTTATTTTTACTCTTTTGTCATCAGAAGGTGCCTTTCGGTTTTCACCTAAACACTTCATTTTTTTTCTTATTTTTACTTTTCATTTTATGACTAGAGAACGGATCAGTCTCGCCAAAGTAAGTTGCACAATCTAGGTCGATGGTGAATCCTACCTTGTGATCAGCACTGGGTAGGCCCTCACGTAATCCCATAAATTCTACGATAGCCTCATCATTTTGAAAGGTGTCTAGGATTCGCGGGCCTTGTTGGTCCCAATCAATTAGTTGTAGGTAACTCAAGGAAATGCCATCATCAACATTGGTGAATTGTGGGGAGGATGTCGAAAGAATGTAGATAGATTTAGAGATATTGAAAATGAATTTATCATCATCCAATTCCACATCAGACTCTATCCATTATTCCCCTTCACTTGAATCATACTAGTTGGTAAAGTAGGGAAGGAAGGAGTCAGAGTCATGGTTGTCAGTGTCATGTGGTAATTTGGATGGATCCAAATGATGGTTGAATTGGTATATCATGGTGAGGACTAATGGGGTTAGGGGCAGACTCTGGCTTGTCATTGTTCCTTTGGCCTTTGGTATTGTGATTATTTGACACTTGATCAATTTTAAATGTTTTCCAAAAAAAAATTCAAGGCTAATTTCCCCAGTTTCAAGGAATAAGTCATCGAGATAACAATCTCTTAGGGATTGTTGGGAACAAATTCCCACTCCTGGGAGTTAGTTTTGGTGAAGGTTTCCTTAGAGATCTTGACATTTTTTGAAGCATGCATGCTCTCACTCAAAATTCCATTGGTACATCGATCGTCATTGTTGGGCAATCCATACCCTAATCCAAGAGATTTTGGTCTTTCAAATGATGTCAAAGGTTCTCACAATCCTATTTTGTTCTTACCAAGGCCACTAGTACTGATGTAGCCTTTTTCCTTCATCATGTAATAGCCTTTTCCATATATATGTACTAGTAAAGGGGGTAAGGCTTTCATTTCTTTGTAGATCCATCCTAATATGTCAGTGAGGTCTTCGTTGGTCACTTCTCCCCATCTTATAAAAAATGTTTTTGGTGGAACTTTAAAAATTATTTTAGGTTCCATTCTAGAACACAACCAACCATAGACCTGAGTAGACTTGGGTATTGTTGTGATGCTATATGTTGTACTTAGTTTGAATTCTCCACAGCCTAGGTCCTAGATCTTGACATTAGGCTCATTTTTAGGAAGTGAGGAAGATGGTGGTGTTGCAGAAGATGTGGATGGAGTGGAAGTGGATGATGATGCAAGTATGGATGGTTCAATGTATTTGGGAAGAGAAGGACTAGGAGCTTCTTGGTTGATGGGCACTTTGTTTTCAGAAACACCTCTTAGGTTGGTACAATATTGAAAAGGGTCAAGGTCTCTATATATGCTAATTTTTGTGCCGTCAAATGGGAATTTCAAGAATTGGTGATATGTGGATGGGACAACCTTTAAGGCATGAATCCATAGGAGACCAAGCAAGATGTTATTAGGTAATTCTAGATCTAGGACCTAGCAAGTTGTATCCACAATGATTGGTCCCACTTTTATAGGAAGAGAAATAACACCTCGCCAAGAGCGTTCTTCATCATCATATGCTTTTATGACTATACTCTTTGTAGGGTCTACACATGCATTAGAAAATCCTAGATCCGTAACCAATTTTAAGGAGCATATGTTCAATCCTGCTCTACCATCTACTAAAACTCTTCTAACCTTGTGCTTATGGATGAAAATTTCAATGTGTAATGCATCATTATGGTTGGTCTTGGGTTATGAATAATCCTAGTCAGAAAAGATGATGTGATGAGGTGTAGTGATATATCCCACCATGGTCTCATATTGGTTGACATTAGTATCCTTAAGGATAGATGACTCTTGCAGGGTTTTATCTAGTATAGCCTTATGCGTGGGAGAGATGTGAAGCAACTCAAGTATGGAAATCTCCACAGGGGTTTTACCTAGTTGATCAATAAGATTAAACTGACACCATTGCTTTGTGGATGAGCCAAGTTGTGACTGCCTAGGGGATGGACCAGGTATGGTGATCTTAGGCTGCCTAGGAGGAGGCAAACCAGCTATGGTGGCCTTGCCATTTCGAGTAGTAGCATTGCATTGAGGTGCTCTTTTGATTGTGATGATATTGACACACTCATTATCAGTTTGGATATTGTTTATAATAGGTCAACCAGAATAGTCATACTTGGCATGGGCATAATTGGCTTGATTATTGTTTGTCTTAGGACCTAATGTGGAAGCATTGTTAGAACCATGGTCTTGAAATGGGTTCTTATGGATGGTATGGTCAGCATTTGATGGAAATTATGGGCCACCCAATTCGATTATTTGACTTTCGATAAGTTCTTGCACAATGTTTCTAAGTTGTTGAAAAGATGATGTCTTATGTCCTTTAGCCCGGTGTTACTCATAGAATGCATTATGATCCCACCACGATGGTTTAAATTGCCTTGGGTCATACAACTTTGGTTCTTCAAGTGTGATGAGACCATTTTGGAGGAGCTTCTTAAGGACATCCTCAATTGGTTCTCCCAAAGCAGATTATGTTCATCTTTTTGGGAATTGTCTTGTCTGATGGTATTGTCCTTGACCTTGATTGTTTTGACCATTTTGGTTGTTGGAGATGGAATTGGTAGGGGGTGTCATTATCGTCTATGGTTTTTTTTGTGGTTGAACCCCTTTTAGAGCCAATATAGGACCCATAGTGTTTATAGCCTTGGCATCGACAACACTGTCATTAGTAACATGTTTATTTTTGACCCAGTACTTTTTTTTGTCAGCAGGAGGATTTGCATTTGTGTTTTTGGGACCATATTTTAGCTCTCCTTTTGCAATAAGATATTTCTCGATTTGGACACCTTTTTCGACTAGGTCTATGAAAGTTGTGCAACAATGCACTTGTAATCCATATTTTAAGGGGCCTTGAAGTGTTTGAACGAACATGTCAACCTTTTCCTTTTTGGGTATGTCTATGTTACAATGACTAGCTAGACTTCTCCATTTTTGGAGGAATGAGATGAAAGTTTCACCAACCTCCTCTTGTGTGAGATTGCATAAGTTAGTAATAGAGGTGTCCATGCCAATGTTATACAAGTAATTTTTTATGAGCTTTTGTTTAAGTTCGTCCCATGTTTTGATATCCTTTTGAGTGGAAAACCATTCAAGGGAAGGACCTGCAAGACTTTTATAAAAGAGTTTCATCAAGTATATTTGTTCATAGGTGATGTCCATACAGTTGGTCGTGAATTCTCAGACATGTTTAATAGGGTTTGTCTTTCCTCTGTATTTTGTGAAATTTGGTGACACATATCCTAGAGGAAATTGTGGCATGTATAAGTTCATGTCAAAGGGATATACAGATAAATCATATGACACTTGTGATTTTTGTCGGATATTTGCATGTTTTCTATGGTCTTCTCTAGACCCATTAGCTATGCTTGCAAGGAATCAATTATAGGGTCATTTGTGGCACCATACATTGGATTGATTGGTACACAATGGGTCCCTATTTGTTGTGAGTGGATGCTACTGTGTTGTTGAGCGATATTTTGTTGTGACATGTATGATGTGTTTTGGTTTGCGTGTTGGTATTGAAAATTTGGATTGGGGATGTGTTAATGGGTATGAATATGGGATGAATGTGTCAGAATGTCTCCCCCAACCATTTGAGTCGAGATTTGGGGAATATGGTGACCATGAATATTTTGGTGTCCAATGGATGTCATAGGTTGTGTGTTTTGATTACCTTGTCCAAATTTTTGTGATTGTACAAGGGGAATGTTCATATTTTGTCCTTAGGAGGGGTTGGAATTAAATTATGTTGACGTGTTAACATTTTGTTGTTTTGCTTGAATAAATATACGTCATTTATTTCCTCCCAAAAGATTAAGTGAGGTACCAATGAGGGGATTTGATGAGGATGGACTCATGGTACTAGATATCATTGTAAATGGAGGAATTGAATGACTTGATGATTCCCCCATGGCGGTAACCAAAGTGGTGAATAGGGGATTGGAATAACTTTCCCACATTGCCAAGGACCCAAACGTATTTCCAATAGATTGTGACGATGTTGTGGACATTGTGGGCAGTGTGACAGATTGTGTTATTCCAATGGTTGTTTCATTGATGGAATTGGAATTGTTTCAAATGTTGGAGGTAGTACTCATGGGATTTGTGACATTTTGTGAGGTGGCATCGATAAAGGTATTGCTTGTGTTGTGTTGAGGTTGATTGTTATTGGACACATTATTTGTATTGTCGACATTATGGTCATGAGATGGTGGTCTCAAAGTATTAATGCTAAACCCACGAGGTAACCTAAGTCCTTGACTTAAGAGTATGGCCAAATATCTATCTCTATCATACAAGACCATTTTTTCTATGAAAAAGACCACCTCTAGATCTTGTGCTGCTACCTCTAGGTTTTCCTCAAGTATTTGTCCATATTCATCCTTTTGTAAGAATGGTTCAAAGGGATTGTTTGATGAGGATGGCACGGTTATGAGTGGTTGGGTATTTTTATTGTTAAATGGGCTATCAAAAGTCCAATTTGGGTCATAAGTGTGACTAGAATCTTGCCCAAGATTTTCCATTTGTCTTTTCCTTCTTTGGAGTCTATTTTTTACCATAAAAGGGAATTTCTCAAATCAGAGTGTTGAGAAATGCAAGGATGATTCTAGCCTATGTTTTCGGATTTTGATAATAAGGGATGACAATGCAAAACTATGTTTTTGGATTTTTTACCAAGGATTGAGATGATTAATGTAAAGTCTTGGTGCAAAATGACAACTATGATGGACAATATGTAATACAAAGTCTAAGTTCATGTAATAAGGACTAAGATGGACAATGAAAAGTCTAAGTTCAAAATAAGGATTGAGTTGAACAATATTTAGAAAAAGGTGTGCCTAACCACTCTAAACTTGACTTATGTCTCAATTTCAGTTATCAAAAAGACTTGCTAAGAGGACTAAGTGACAAGGTCAAAATGATGATTCAGCCTTCCTAACTAGACTGTTGAGTTGGAGGTTCTCACAAAAGGACAATGACTAAAAAGAGGAGTAATGACCAAGTCCCAAGATAACCTAGTTTTGAAAACAATGGTTTTACAAAATGTGGTGAGTTGGCCTAATCCAAAGTTTAACAAGATGAAACCTAAGGACAAGCTTATGCTAGAAATGATGATTATGACGCCTAAGGAATGCAACTAAGACTTGGAAAATTAAATCTATGGTTAAAATTTTAGCTAATGAATGCAAATGATGGACATTTTGAGGAATTTCAATTTTGGTTTCTGATAAAGACCTTTGGAAAGGATGTTTTGACAATAGGCTAAGATGTTTGTATTTAGATTCTAGTTTGTGAAAGGGTTTATTTTGTTTCTAGGAAAATGCATCGTTTGAAGAATCAAATGCATTGAAGCCATCAAATGCAGTGTTCCAAGTGGCAAATGCGATGTAGTTTCACAAATACGACATTTTAGATTTCAATTGCAGCTTAGTATAGTAGATGCGGCTTTACAGATTGCAAATGCAATATAGGATAGATGAATGTGGTGTTTGGAGAAGCAAATGCATTTTAGCAGAGTGTATGCATCACAAATACTGTCAAATACAGTGCAAAAGAGCGAATGTAGTGCAAAATGTAAAAAAGTCAACTTTTCTGATATTTTGGTCAAAACCTGAATTGTTTAAAGTTTGACTGTTTGTTTCTAGATGTTTGAGTGTTGTTTGTTTCATTTTAGTAACAAGTAAACACTTGGAAAGAATGATATTTTAAAAGTAACCAAACACAAAAGAGAACAAGTACAATCCTATGGTTAAGACAAGATAGTATTCACTAGATTCCACGTGAGTTTCCCCAACCGCATATCCATAGCGTGTGAATTCAAAAGCTTTGCTACACAATCTCCCCCTTACAGTGCACTCTCTTCTCAAGCCAACTAGGATTCCAACGCCCCTGAAATTCCCATGGAAAATTGGTCACCTCTACTAGAGATTGCAAAGATGTGGATGCCTTCACACAGACTGGTGCTGCACTAGCAAATAAAAGGTTTTTGGCAACTATACAATGGTGTTTAATTCAGGACCCTGGTTTGAGTGGCCATACATGGGGAAAAAATATTAATCTTTGATTTAGAGGAACTCTAGCCTAAAGAGGTTAAGCTCAACAAGGTTTTGGAGAGTACTACTTGGTCTGCATGACACATCTGCACTCGTAATCTTAGGTTTTCCCTTAAGATTCACATTTATATACTGATCGAGGGTAGCTTGGCTTTAGCTCTGTTGCTATTTTGAGTCACCTAGAGGTGATAAAATCCCCTAGCAGACCTAATTTCTAGAGGCAATAATCGTTTCTCTTACACCTAGGATCACATGACTGCACAAAGGGAGAGGATCCTTCGGTTATTGCATCAAGGTTACACAAGGACAAAGTGGGTTTTGATTTTTGATCACCTAGTTTGCACATAGTGAGAGCATATTTTCCTACCACTTTCAAACACAATTAGACAAAATTAAAAGCATGTTCATTTTTAATGCACCAAAATAAATGTTTTATATTCTAAAAAGAACAAGCACAATGTTTTTGGAATGAATCTTGGACACTCAAACCTACAAAAGCACAAGTTAGGAGTTTCTTATCAAATGGTCTTGGACCCACAAAATGTAACCACCACACACTACAAATGAAGATTAGTAACACAAAAAACCCCTATGCTAGGAAAAATGTAGAAGAAAACCAGAATGCAGAAGAAAACTAGAATGTAAAACAAAAAAGAATAGAAAATAGAAAAACCCAAATGAAAATTTTGAAAAGAAATTTTACCAGGAAAATGTGTCACAATAGAGAAAATACGTCACTCTGTGCAACAAATGCGTCACGAGGCCCACATTTTTGTTTAATAGGTAGATGTGTCGATTGACTGTTCAAATGCGGCTCGATTTGTCAGATGTGGCGTTCCGCATTGCGATTGTGGTGCAACAGAGAAAATGCGGCTTTTGATCTAGCGAATGAATTGCAATGTGGAAGATGTGGCTTGGGAAAATGCAAATGCATCATTCCATACCTGTACCTAGAAAAATGACAGAAAAATAAAATGCGTCGGGTTCACCAATGTACCAATGGGTATTTTTCAGATAAGGTTAGCATGATTAGATCATCATAATAAAACCCAAAGAAGCTATGAAATACAAAGAAAGCTTAAAACAAGAAAGATTATACTTGTTACTCGTTGCTTCCATGATTCACCTCCATAGCACCTCCTAGCTTGCAGCGTATGAGCGTTGCCCTCAGATTTGTGTATGTGAGCAAATGCCTATTACTATGTTCTATGCAAGTTTTGAAGGATTTGAATGACAAAATAAAGACTATGCCTATGAATAAGTGATCTAATTCAATAAAATATATACCAAGTATGCAATTAATATCTAAGCATAAATATGTCAGAATAACGAAGTGGTCCCAACATGTGAGAAAATTTGGCATTTTATAGAGAATACAATTTTGGACGGATGAACGAATGAGATTGAAAGTTGACAAAGCCTACAATAATTGGATGGGATTTCATGTGACAATCCCTAATTAGGGTTAGGGAAAAATTATTAAATGAGTGGTCAAGATGCCATTTGAGAAAATAAAATTGGTGGTTGAGAATAAATGTGATACTTAGCCAAAAAGATAAAGATTTTTGAAAATCAAGAAGATAAAGACTGCTTGATTTGTAAGATTCAAAAATTCAAGAGGATAAAGGTTGAATTAAAAAGAAAATTTGGAAAATCAAGAATTTGCTCAATTACTTGATTTTTGGAAGAAGATTACCATTTTGAATTAAATTAATTCAAAATATGGATTTTGTGTGACAGTAAATAATTGATTTTTAAATTATTTATCAAAATGAAGTGATAGTTATAAAATGAAATCATTTTAAATAATTTCATTTATTTAAAATGAGAGAAATGTTAAATTACGTAATTAAATAATTAAAGATAATTATTTAATTTAGAGGATTATGACCAATAATTAAATAAATTAATAAATCCATTTAATTATTAGAATTAGTGACATATTAAATGAATAAATAAAATTCATTTATTTAATAATCGAGAAGACATAAATGAATAAAGGTAATTAAATAAATTAATAAACTTATTTAATTGTAAGAGGACAATAGACCCTTAGTGACATATTGAATAAATAAATATAATTTATTTATTTAATAATCATGAAGAATATAAGAGACATAAATTAATTAAATAATTTAAATAATTTAATTAATAGTAGGAAGTGGACCAAGAACATAATTAAATGTCATGATTATGCTAGGATGAAAGTGGTAAAAAATAGAGCTTGTAGGCCTAGGTCATTTTTATGTCTCTACAATATATTTAAGTAAAAAGTAAATTTATATTTGGATGTATTGTTTAATCTTCTATGAAATAAAGTATTTATTAAATTAAAAGATAATTAAAAACATGAGTTGCATAAAAAAAAAATGGATTCTTTAGTAATAAGAACTAAAAATCTAAGGAAAGAGTTGTAGTTAAATTGAAGATTCCTTATTATATTTATAAATCATTCAATAGAAAGTTTCTAATTTGAAACTAAAGAAATAAAACTAAATAAAATGAAAGGATTTATAACTAATTATCTATTACTAGAGGATAAATTATAATTGAAAAAAACAAAAAAAACTTAAATAAAACATATCAAGTTGATAAATCTATTTTAAGAAATTTAATCTTTAAATATTAATGTTCATACATAAAACATCTTGTGAAGAAAAATATTAGTGAATTCCCAATTGTTGACTTAAAATTATCTTCCTTTGAATTAAATAGGTATAACCATAGTCATTAGATGTTTAGTACATAAGATAAATTAGTACGTATAAAATAATTGAATTTATTATTTTAGAAGAAGATTACATTATGTTAAAACTAAATTTAATTAAATTTAGGGATCTATGATTTTATATTTATTCTTAAAGGATAAGATGGTAGTGGTAAAAGTTTCAAATAAGACTTATCAAACTTTAATAAATTTATTCTAGGAAACTTAATAATGGGTCAAATGATGGAAATTACTAATCATACATGTACTTACATTTAAAACCTTTGTAAAGACAAGAAAATAAGTAAATACTCAAATGTTGAAATAAAAAATTATCCCCCTTCAATTTAAATAGATCAAATAATAAGTCATTGTAAAAAATTAGTATTCTTTAAAATTAAACCATTAGAAAGTGTAGAATATTTAAAACTATTTTGATTGTAGGGAAAATTAGGTTTCTAAGGGACCCAAAACCATTTACAACTGAGGATACAAAATGCTACCAAGAAATATTTTCAAAAGACCACCAACAACCAAAAAACACAAACGAGCAGGTGCTATACTAAAAGATAAACAAATAACCACCAAAAACACCCAATAGCCACAAAACAATAAAATAACTAAAAAGAAACCTACACCTAGCAGGAAATAGAAAGCAACAAAGAAAAAGACCAGACACTAATTCAAGCCACTTAGAGTGTTGGTGACCTCAATCCACTAGTTCATGTGCCTCTTGACCATATCCAACAACTCCTCTACATCAAAAGTTTTCTTCCAATCAACTGCCCCTCTGCTAGTAGGACCTTTGTAATCATCCTTAATAGATTTTCTACCCTTGCCCTTGGATGCATACTCTTTCTCCATAACCTCAGAGAAATAAATATGATCCTCCCTGAGCTCACTTATTTTCTATAAAATGACTTATGAGGAATCTGCACTATTTTTCATAGACATATGACACACCTGCATTAACTTCTTGATATCCATATTTATGCCTAGAAAAATGGATTCTAGAGCCACCGATCTTTCATCACACAGAGACTCAGAGCCATGGTAGGAACCTTCAACTTCCACCATTCTATCTATAAGAATGTTCAACATTGAACCCTTCAGAACATTCTTCAAATTCTCCTTCAAACCTCTGATTTTTATATTAATCTTATTGAACTCCTGAGGAGTCCATTTGGCCAATTTAAAGGTACTAGTGGCCTAGCTCTAGAGCCATATCCAATAAATCAAACATGGACGTAGCATCATTATTAAGGTAAGAAAAGTCCTCAATAAGAGGATTTACCATCAAAGGCTCATGCTTATCTTTTTTCTTTTCCACATCCTCCTCATCTAGACCCATAATTTCCTTGTCCTGCTCCTCCTTGGGAAAGTCTTGTATGGGAGAATTGTCAATGGCCACAATCCTTTCACTAGAATCCTTTTCCTCACTAGACACATTTGGGTCCTTGGTCAGAACTTTAAAGGCCTTGTTCTTTAGGTTAGCAATATGTTTGGACAACCTCAGTTTATCAACCAAACCCTCATCATTACTCTATGTCCCCACCTCCAAACCACCACCAATAGCATCTTTACCAATAGCCACCTCCGTAGACTTGGGAGAAGAATCACCTATCCCCACCTCTATGTCCTCACTCTCAGAAAGGGCTAGCCTCTTAGTAGTCATGTTACACTTAGCACCAACCACCTTCCTCTTCTTCGAAGATGTATTTGTAGCCGCAGGAGAAGCATCTTCCTTATCTTTGTTCCATTCCTTCTCCTCACCCAAAGGGGACCCCGAACTTGATGACCCAGACACATCACTTATAGATTTTTCCTTTCCCTTGATGGCTAGAGTACGGAAAAGAGTCTTGAAATGCTCCATGATTAATAAGATAAGCCCTTCATGGAGGATGCCCCCCCCATTCTTTAGATGTTCGTACAGTGATACCTCCAAAGAAGATAACAAAAAGAAAAGGAACAAAACGAACAAACCATGTTTGAAATGGTTGAGGAGAGTAAAATGGTGACCAAGTGTATTGAGGGAAGTTCTCTCATAACCCCAACTATGCAATTTGATCAAATGCTTCTACTCATCATCTTTAAGAAACTAGACCATTGCCTCCTCATTACTTTTTTAATCCTTAAAAAATTTCCTACCCATCGTCATCATCCCCATAGCAGTGGCAACCAAGTCCTCATTGACCTCCACTTGTAGACCTTGAACCTTGAGCTTATGATTATGCTAGAAGGAAACAAATTGTGCCAATCGAGTAGGGTCATGCCCATGCAATCTCTCTAAAAATGGAGTAAAATTCCCATGTCACAAAATATTCTGAAGTTTCTTCTTTCTCTAAATTTCACCACAAGAGTGCGGCTCGATTCAACTCTTGTCACCACCCATGGAAATCGACACAAGACTAACATAACGCTTGCGAAAAAAACTCAATTGAAGACTAGAGAGCAGCAAAACACCCAAAAAGCGTGCAAATTGAAGGAAGGTGTTAGACCATAAATGTCGCATCAGCTCACCCCACACCATCATTTGTTAATAAACTTCTAGCTTTCTTAGGAAGGATCCATCCCTTCTCCCATGAATGAAATTCATTTAAGTTGACAGCCTCATTGGAATTTTTTTTTTCCAATGAGTTTCCTTCTCGGTAAACATGAGACACAGGTCTCATCACAAGATTGCAACATGATTATCATATCCTTGATAAGTTGGTCGACATTCCAACTTGGAGTATGAGTGCCATGTAGATAATTTATTATGTTCATGGAGTCACCTTCCACCCATAAATTGGAGTAACCTTTGTTGATAGCATATCTAACACTTATGAATGTAGCCTTCGCCTTCATGCAATGGTTGGTCTGAGTACCCAATGGGAGTGCCACCACACTAAGGAGTCTACCAATATCATTTCTTAACACCCCCCCACAACCTATAGGCTCGGGATTCCCCTTTGTTGTCCCATCAAAGTTTACTTTTACCTAACCAAAAGGAGGAGGCTTCCATCTAGTGTTCAATCAAGAAATTGAGCTTGACTTAGGATTCAAAATAGGAATTGAAGTTATCTTCCAGTTAGAAGTCACCATAAGCTCATAACCAACAAGGAAAGTAGAAGGGACACAATAAGAAAAATCATAATGAATTAGAGAAAAATTCTCTAGAATGGCCTGACAGATCTTGATAAAAAGACTATCAACCTTAAACTTAGACTCCAGAAAAAATCCATTTATTTCTCTCTTTCCATAAACCCCAAGCAATGTGTAGGGCCATAAGATCCCATAGCCACCACAAAATGGGAGAGGAATAAGGGAAATTCCATTGATAAAACAACTTAGCAAGAGAATTCAGAAAGGCCCAACCAATATCCCAAAGTCTGAGAAATTTACTCCAAAGAGAAAAAGAGTAATCAAAATCAAGGAGGATATGGAATCCATTCTCACCATTAGCTTAATAGAGAACACATCTATTAGGAATCACAAAACCCCTCTTACAAATTTTGTCTTGAGTAAGAACTTTACCTTGCATAAGCAACCAGAGGAAAACACTAACTTTGGGAATCAACATCTTATTCCAGAACCTCCCAGGAGGAAAGGCAGAGATGGGGGTGCTTGCAAAGAACTTATGAGAGCAGAGGCCACAAAAATTTCCACTAGAACAAGGGGCCCAAATGACACTATCCGATCTCAGGAAAGATGGGATCCAGACCTTACATTAAGAGTTCCTTTAGAGCCTTTAGAGATGGGTCCCACAACTCAAAACTCTTCCATTCCCCATCAACAATATAATTGGCCACCTTGGCCCCAAAAAAAAACTTACACAAGGGGACAATATGGGGCACCCAAGGAAGATAAATAAGAGGGTAGACCCCACACCAAACATCTTCCCAAAAAACAATATGTGTACCATCACCCAATAGCCACTTAATACCTCTAGCTATAAGGTCCTTGCACAACATGACATTCCTCCAAAAAAATGAACCATAAGGGATTTCCTCTAAAGACGACAAGTTCCAAGGTCTCTCCAATCCAAACAGGTACTTGTTCTCTCCAAAGAGGCCCACCAAGCATCCCCATTCATAAGCCTCCACATTCTTCACTAAAAGAGCCTTATTAAAAGACTTTAGGTTTCTAATACCTAGACCTCTCCACTTCTTTGGTCTACAAACCAATTCCCATGCCACAAGGGGAATTCTATCTTTAGTCTCAACCCTAGACCAAAGGAATCTTCTCATTATCTATTCCATTTTATCTTCAAACTTTACAAGAACGTTGAAGAGACTCATAGCATACAGGGGAAGGTTTTGGAGAATGGAAGAAATAAGTTGAATTTTACCTGCCTGACTGAGGAGCACACCTTTCCAACTTGCTAACTTCTTGTTAAATTTATCCAAAAAACCCAACCAAAAGGATTCCAAAATTATGGAGATACACAAAGGGAGCCCCAAATAAGAAGACAAGAACTCACCTCTATTGCAAGACAAGATTCTAGCAAGCTTAATCTACAGAGCTTTAGGAGTTTTGAGCAAGAAAATATAACTCTTAGGAAGGTTGATTCTCTGACTAGAAGCCTTCTCATAATTAGCCAACATCAACTTAGCAGCTCTAACTTCCTTAACCAGAGAATTACCCATCATAATAGTGTCATCAATGAATTGTTGGTGGGTAATTGGATCACATATGGAGGATGGTGAAAGACACATAAAAACCCCGGTCTAAAGCGCTCTTTGGATATTATGACCCAAAGCCTTTGCCATCAAGATGAAAAGAAGTGATGAGATAGGGTCTACTTGCCTCAACCCACGTGAAATCCTAAAGAAAGAAGGAGAGCCATTCACTAGGATAGAAAATGACTGAGAAGAGATGATTTTCTCAACAAGTTGGAGGAATTTCATGCAAAAGCCAAATTAGTCCAAGAAATTCAAGAGAAATCTGCAGCTCAATCTATCATAAGCTTTGAGTAGGTCTAACTTCAGGAAGAAATCTAAATTTTTAGAAACATTAATGTAATGAGAAATATCATGAACCATAATTATAGAATCAAGGATTTGATGACCCTTGAAAAAACCACTCTGGTGCTTAGAAATAAAAAATGACAAGCAGTTTTGCAATCTAGTAGCAAGCACTTTTGAAAGAATTTTATAAAAATAATTATAGAGGCTAATTAGGAAAAACTCACCAAAAGACTTTGCATCAATAGATTTAGGAATCAAAATAATGAAATTTGCATTAAACTCTTTGAGGAGGCTTCTAGAGCCAAAAAACTTCTTAGTAGCATTAATCACATCTTCAGATACAATCTCCCAACATGACTGGAAGAATAGAAAATGAAAGCCATCAGGGCTAGGGGCCTTGTTACCTTCAAAAGAAAAGACCAAATCTTTTACTTTTGGGGCCAAAGGAATAGCCATCAGATCCTTGTTCAAATTCTCCGTCACAACTCTAGGAATAACTTCTAGAGAAGCATCCACACTCCTTTGATCCCAAACTAGATCATCCTTTAGGAGTTGATCAAAGAACCTAGAAGCCACTCTTCTAATATCCTCCTCATCTTCCAACAACAACCCATCATCTCTAATTGAGGAAATTTTATTTGACATAAGCGTAGCATTCATTTAAATTCTATTAAAATTGTTGTCATAAGTGTAACATTCATTTAAATATGTCAAGAAGGTATCCTTTCTACAAGTTCATTTTGTAAATTATTTTAGAGGATATTAGAGATTAACTTGAATAGCATTAGCAAGTTTTAAAAAATTTGTAGTCGTGTATGACTTAGGTTAAGTATTTTTTTTTTGGGAATGAAACTTGGTATCAGAGCCCAAGTTACAACACTAGGTACTCTAGATAGTGATCCCACAAAGCTGGTTTACAATTTCTAGGAGGATCTGAAATCACATATTTTTAGAAAATATAATGATTTAAGCCTTGTTCATTTAAAGAATTCCAATTGAAGAGGGTTTGATCAAAAGCCCCTTAAATCAAATCCCCTTGGATAGAACCCTGCTAGTTTTAAACCATACCTATAACATAGTCTCTTTTACACCTATCAAAATGCTGATAAAAAACAACTTTTGATTTACCTTTTTGGGGATCAAATGAATTCATTTAAAATTTATTTTTTGTAAGTATGTATTCCTTATTATAAGCTTCCCAAAATTATAATTTTAAATAAATTTAATTTAATTATTATATTTATTTTTTATTTCTTGTGAATGTAGGTTTTTGAAAATCAAACTCTCTATTCACATGTGGAAAAATAATAGATTATCAAAAAAATTAAATTAAAAATATTAGTGCACCAGATATTGAAGTCCTTGATCCAACAAAGAAAAAAAAAAGAATTTTGATACATGCAAAAAAAGTTACATGTTATACGGTCATGCTATGTATGAATTATAATTGGATTGAATTCAAAACTTGATTAAAGAAAAAATATTCAATAAAAAACTATCTAACCAAGTGGAAGCACTAGATATCAGAGTTACAAATCTAAATTCGAAAGAATTAGAATTTTATCCTTAATGGAAAAAAATTTATACGTTATACGGTGAGCATCACTTTTTAAAAATGTTGTTTTCTGAATCAAACTAGTTTTCGAGGGAGATGGAAAAAGAAGTGCAATATGATTCCAAAAATTTTGAAAAAAATATATTTAGAATCTATAGACAAAATTTCACGAAACTCTAGTTTTCATCATCTTCAAACTCCTCACGGTTTAGCCGCTATAGGTGCCCGAAAGTGAATATTTAGTTGAAAAAAATTATTTCAGTGTCCAGTTTGGCCAAAAATTGTAAACCACTATTGTGGGATCACCCTAGAAATAAGATGGATTCTAGCTAATAGGTATGTGGTCATCAGATGAATCCCATTGCAACCATCAAGTTCAAAATATCTCCAACTTAATAAAATTTGAGTGCCTATCTTGTGTGAAAACATTGGAATTTAATTGCAATTAACCATTTTTATTAAAACCTTTAAAGATGTGTGTTAGCCAAATTTTTCCTATTCTAAGTATTTAATTAATGATAGGTAACTAGAAATAAACTTAAACTTGAAAAGGTGAAACTCTCAAGAATAAATTTATGATTAAGCAAGTGATGTGCATGTTAGAAAGTATGTTATCCCATTTAATAAGTGTTATTGAATATATCACCATTTGTCGCTTCCTCCCTTGAACTTTAAGCAGATAGATATTAGTTGTTAAACATGATTATTAGGGTTTTCAATGAGTTAGTGGAATAATATGATTCATTTCAATGCTTATGATTAAAGGAACCTAATTTATTCAACCAAAAGGGACATTAATGATGTTGATAGAGAAGTTTAATTATTTGAATTATTGTGGATAGTGAAGTATAACCTTAAATAATTAAATAAACTATTACTGTTTGAATAGTTCAAATTTAGAAAAGAAATCATTTTGTTCAAGCTTAGAAAATGTAAGGGAGTGTTTAGAGACTAGTTATTGTTTCCTCCTAGTGGGCCTTAATCAATATTTCAATTGAAAATAATAGCTAAGTTTGATTGAAAAGGTGAATATATGGTTAGTTTCTAAATTGGAGGCAACATAATTAAGAAACATTAGCTCAACCTAAGAAGGTTGAACTAAGAAATTTCTAAATTCCCTTGAGTAACCTAAAAATGAAGGTCTAATTTACCCATCAAAATTCCTAACATGTTGGGAACTATGGTTTTTAGAGTAAATTTTTCATAAGCTTCACTTACGAATAAACTATATATTCTACAAAGTCTACCACACTAGAAATATCATAACTCTCATCATGTATGCACTTGAAACATCTTTAATGTTAATTAGAGAATGGATAAAGAAAAAAATAAGAATATAACTTTGGAAGTACACAACCCTATGTTCTAGGTAGTGATATTTAAATTTTACTTAAGGATGTGTCAGAATCAATCTTATGATTGTACTTGGACATCGGTAACACATAAGCCTCTTGAAAAAAAAAATTAATTTAAACACGTTTCAACATAAGTAAGAATCCCTCTATTGAATGTTTGAAATTATGAGGTGAATCAACTTATGGTTGGTAGATAAGATGGCATGATTAATAACATCAACTAATGATAGAAACCTTGCATTGTATAGTAAATCCTATTCAAAAAAGGTCAGAAGTTCATTTTTACCTAGAATTGAAGGGTGAAACTTTAAAGTTATTTAGACACTTTGCAAAATAATGATGGCCTAGTAAACTTAATGGAGCTTAGTAGCAACCAAACCCTTATATTCTATTGTTTAAAGACTAAATAGGAAATAAAACAAATTGATTACTAAGATTCAATCCAAAGTGACTGCGTAGCAGGATTCAATTGAGATATACTTGTGAGGTTCAATAAATATGGAATTTAAACTTATTTCCTTATATAGTAATGATACAGAAAACCTCTATGAAGGGACCTTGTCAAATATAAAACTAGAGCTAAATATTATCTAGGACATGTTATTTCTACTTTTCTTGTGCCTTGATAGAGAAGAAATACAAAGGGATAAACATTAGATAGGAGTTATCCACCTATGTGAGTAGGTGTTTCCCTTAAAAAATGAGGATGATTAATAAAGTGTTTTATTCTAAATTTGTAATGAATTATGTGTGATTTTAGGTAAATTAAGTGGTTGAGTAATTAAAACACACAAAAATAAATAAATAAAAGCAACTAATGTTGTGTGTTGGCTAGTACATATACACATGAATGCAATGGAGAAACATTAAGGTAGGAAATGCTTCTACAAATTTTTACTTATTGTCCATCTTGAGGAGGATAGATGGGAACTATGATTGTAAGATGATGATTATAACATGTCATTAAATGGATCAATCCTATATAGTGAGATGCAAGAATTTTTTTAAAAAAAGATATTAATAAGTTGTGAGAATTATGATTCCATGGGTTGTCATGTGTTTTATGCATTGACTGTGCTTTGTTTTCTCTTATGGTGATGTTTCAAATGAAAATGGTTGACCAATTTCCTTAATAAGTAGGAAATGTTCTTTAGTATGTTGTGATTTAAATATAGTGGAATTTCCTTCATTGATATATTGTGGATATAACAAACGTAATTGAATAAAAGAGAAGGAATGGTATGGATAAATATAGAAAACCAATATTGAATTTAAATGTGATGTAGAAAATGAGGAATGTGGTGTACCATGTGTTGTTAAACTCTAGAAAAATTGAGTAATATATCTAAGCTACAGTTGCAAATCTTCTAGTTATTTATTATACTTATGCAATGTAGATGTTTCTAAAATTGAGAGAAAAGTGAATATTGTTTAAAGAAAATAGAATATGTTTAAGTGAATTTATCTTGTTCTATGGTGAATTGTACAAAGTGTGTTGTGTTATGACATGTAAATTGAAACCAATAAATGTGTTGTGCCCAAGTATGAGATACAGGGTATCTGACTTGGGATAAGGGTGAGGGATGTCAAATACGATCTCTTATGTGTACCCTTTGTGATGCCCCATTGTGTAAGTTAGTTGTAAAATGATATGTGTGGGTTTGTGATTATTGGAAGAAATGTAATTTAATCATTTCTGAAAGTCTTGTTCATATGTTAAATGTGTACCCCTAGCATACGACTCCCTTACAAGATTGAGATGCTTGCTAGTGTAAATAGGGGTTGAGGGGTGAGAGAACCCCAAATGGGAAATCCATGGTTTCCCTTGGAAATGTTCCTAACCTACTCCCCCACATATGAGAACCACACTTGTTGGTTCATAGTGCAAGCCTATTCCTTTATGTTATAACCTATGGGGAAAGGATGTAATTAATTGGACCATATTGATTACATATTTTTGATACTTCAGCAATGCAGGGCATTAATACTATGTGAAAAAGTCCACCATGATATTGCACGCTATCATATTTATATGGTCAAGGACCAACAATATTGCGTGCTATTATACTTATGTGGTTATAGAACCAACATTCCCCTCCTCCTCCTAAGTAGCTTTACCAAAGTCACGTGATGCTCTTAATGTGAAAGTTTTATTGTTGAAATATGAATTATTGATAATTTCTTAATTGATGTTTTGTTTTAATATATGTCAACAATGTCAAATTTTATATTTTTTTATTGGGGCTATTTAGCCATTTGAAGGTTGTCATACATTTCCTTAAGAATTTATTAATTTCTATTTTTGAAATGTTCAAATGCAATTGTGACTGATCTATATTTGGTTTTCCTCTTGAATTTATAACTTTTTGTTTATTAAAATTTTGGATTATGATTTTATGTTTCTCGATTTGAGGCTTCGTATTGTTTGCTAACTGCTAGAAAGTGTGGTGTAATGCACAACATTTGTAAAACTATATCCTAGGGGGTCCTTGGCAGGTCATATGGGGGAGCAGATGCACAGGGGAATTATGAGTTATTTGAAAGGGGTTGCAAATGGGACAAGTATGGGGATGGTCATTGATCCATTCTTCCCCTAGTTCTATGATTATTCTTTTTGTACCTTCCTCTTGGAGGCTAACCTCCTTACACAAACAGGGGATTGTACCCAAGAGATGTATGGTAGGGACCTAATAGAAGGGCCTTGAGACCATCTTTCCTAATGGCTACGATATCCAAGAATCTCAATCCTTGTAAACCCCATTGTGTGAGCCTTGTGATGTGAATTATGTGTAATTGTTGTGATGTATGGGTAAATTTGTAGATAAATGGCATGTGAAAATACTTGACTGCTATATGTGAAAGAAAGTGAAAAATAAATTGGGACTACTATTCCTGAGACATGAATTGATATTAGAATAGAAATATGTTCTAACATCATGAATGATGTTTACGATGCAAAAAGGGAACCTTGAATGGTTTCTAAGGATGTTATTTTGTTTTAGATATATGTTGGTGTAATTCTTAATAAAAAATGTTAATTACATGGATAATGACTAGCATTTGTTACATTGTGAGTTTACTGGATAAATGTTATATGGTGAGAAATTTTGTTCTAATTATTTAGAGGTTTGATGCATGGAAGGGATGACTCTAATATGTATTTATAGTTTTTTTTTTTAATTATTTCATCATGGAAGTAAAGTAATTGGTATATTTAATAGATTGCATACATTGCTATATGGAGGTTATGTTTCCAAACCTTAAAGACTTCCAAGAGGAAGTCTAAATTAAGGGGGGGAGATGCAAGAGCCTGATTTACATGTGATTAATACTAAATCTAATTTTTTATATGTTTCCATCAAGAGATGATAAGTTGTAATGTGGTCAATACATAATGTGATTGTGTAACAATATTCTTGAATTTCATCTCGAAATTTGTTTCATTGTCATTGCCATGAAGGTGTTATGCACATGTAAATTGGAAATATGAATTGAAATTGTAAATGGAAATTGTTGTACAATTACATTTTATTCTAGTTATCAAATTTATGTGATATATGATTGTTCTTACAATTTCATTTGTAATGTGTAGGAAAGGAAGAGTGCTAGTATGAGAAGGGAAGACCACTGGGTAAATCAAAAGGACATCGGTTATGAATTTTCCCCCTTTTGAAGCTTAGAAAGAAATAAATTTAATATATTGAGGTTGTGAGGGTTGATATTAAAGTGATAATTTATTTATAGGGTTGTCAGGGTATTTAATTATGTTTCTTGTGGGTGTAATTTGGGTTAGGGGTTAGGAACCTTTATCCAAGTTTGAATTTCGGATGGGTCCTTAAAAAGGCCTTTAAAGAGGGTTGTTGGTCAATTTCCTCGGTTGGGATGCAAAACAAAACCCCCTACAGACTAAACTATAGTGGCAGGGGTCATGTGGGCATATAATAATGCCCCGAGGACATGATTTGACCCTTGAAAAGTACTCATAATGGAGAGTGACGAGGTTTGAGGAGAGGATGAGATGAAAAGATGGGGGGAGTTGTTCAAGTGCATGCTTCCTCTTTAATAAGGAAAAAACTATCATTGATTGAGGTAGGTACACTTCACACCTCCCCACCCAAAAGTTGCAAGTTGATACTTCTATATATTCTAGAGAGGAAGAATGAGTGGGGTGTTACCCACTTCTCCTCCTGGAGAACTTTAGTGGAGATGGTAGAAAGAATGAGAAGAGGAGAAAAGCCCACATTCTTGGGAAGATAGTGATCAAATGGCTTGGCTTGGAGAGAAAATATGGATACAAGAGTTCAATTCCTTCACTTAAAAGACAAGAGATAAGTTTTTTGTATCTAAATTTACGTTTTTATGGTAAGAAGGTGACATGGTGTATGGATCATGGCTGAAAATAGAAAGTAGGGAACTTAGATGCTTAAGATTTGTGTTATGTTAGTTTATCCCTTTGTTAAAATGAGAAAAGACTCCAATTATCATCGTGGAGCTAGAGTAATTCCTTGCTCTGGGGTATGGCTAGAACCCATGGGGTTCCATGATGCCATTACGGTAGGGTGGAGAGCAAGCATTATTTTATTGTGTGTTTTTCATTACATTCTTATGTATTGCTTGCAATGTTGAAGGTTATCATATTGTTAAAATGAAAGAATGGAAGGAGCAAGCCTAAATTAATTAAAATGTAAATTCTTTGTATCCTTTTTAATAAAAAATATAATGTTGCTAGTTTAAAAATATGTGAAGGAAGTAGCTGCAAAGAAAGGAAATTGGTTTCTAAATATGTGAATTGTAAAATGTCTAGGTGGTTTTCTGGTATAATATTAATATTGAAAGAGTATAGTTGATTAAATTACTTGCATACTAAAAGAGAAAATAAAATAAATAAATAAATTATTGATTTTTTTGTGCATATGGAAGTAAGCCAATCTGAAATCTTTATTAACAATGTGTATTTGCTTCTGATAGTCCTCATGCAACCTTGCACGAGAAATAGGAATAGAATAAAATCAAGAGAATTTATGGTATCTGAATTTGGGAATATCTATCTCTTAATGTAATAATTCATCCTAATCTTGTTCATAAGTTACAAGAGAATTGATAGAGAGTTTCTATGCTTGAGTAATCACTGTGTGCTACATGTAATAATAAAAGTGAAACTATGTATTAAATATATAAATCTTGTATATAGGAAACACTAACTAACAGTTAAATGTTTGAGAGGATAGATACCCAAATTATTCTAAGTAGGAAAAAAAATAGAATGGGCGTCATAAAGAAAAAAAACTTTACGTTTTTAGCTTTATATTGAGTACAGTTCCTCAATAACCGAAGGAATCTTTAACATCATGTTTGGTTGACTTAGTGGATAAATTACAATATGAGGAGAATTTGTCTACCATGCATCCCCTCGTTCTAATTGCAACTTGAATCAAAGCAGGAGGAGAAGCAACACAATAGGTATCACAACTGTATGCATATTTTGATGGCTTCAAGGGACAAAAGACTGCTTGAAAAATTTGACTATTGAGTGCCAAGGGTTGAGAGTAGTCGCTGCATAGCCCCCAAAGTATACTCTTGACATTGACATAAATATTTTGAAGTTACACATATTTTAGAATGGCTCTAACAGTTGTAAATCTGAGCCCCCTCCATTACCAAGTAACCCCTTTCATGCTGGGAGCAAAGCCATACGAGGGGTCCAGCTACTTAGGGTTTTCAATTATTGCCACAACTACCTTAGAATAATTTTTTAACATATATATAAAATACCTATTGTTATCGTAGATGTGTGTGAATTGCTGATAAATTTCAGTGTTACTTAATCGTCAAGGAAAATATTGAAGTTTGGAATCACATCAAAATAAAAGCCAATAAGTGCAACCAATAAGGCCTACGCTTATCAAAGAGTATTAATACACATGGGACAAGGAAATATTATAGATACAAAAGCCCTCAAGTTGTAGAAAGATGCTAGTTTTAATGAGAATGGTACCACTTAAAAGCATATACTATATGCCGAGACAAATTGCTGCCACCACCCTTTCTCTTTGATTGAAGTAGAAGATATCGTGAAACTATCATCTTCCTGAAATTATTGTTTGTCACCCCCATCCACCTCCTACGCAGGAACATTTATTTGAGTCTAATTCTGGGGAGTACTCCATTTGTACCAACTTTTGATGGAAGAGTATCCCCTCATCGTCTTTCTTTTATGGTCACTTCAGACACTTCCCCCTACAAAGTAATTACCATGGATTGCTAAATGATAGAGTCACCCATCATTTTTAATACCATATGTTTTTTTAAAATAGCATCCATTTGCAACTGTTGATTTGGTTAACTAAAATACTCTTCTATAGAGATAACTATTGATTTATCAGTCTTTGTGCATCTATAGTTATTTCTATCACATTCTGAAAATGTATACTTTGAATCCTTTCTCAACATAAATTTCAAAAGTTGTGTTTTCTGGCCGTAGGACAGTATATGTTCATCTAACTATCTAACTATTCATTTTCAAAACTCATAGGAAGAAGTCTGAGAATGTGAATATCATTCATACTTTTTCATCGTAATGAAGTTTGGACAAGAATAACATGTTTTATGGCAAGAACAATTTGCAATTAGTAACCATTTCTTTGAATCCAAAAATTCTCCAACTAAAAACTTGGCTAGTTGAATTCGGGAAGATGGAATTAGTTAAAAATTTAGTTGTGGAACTAGCTTAGGAATGAACCTAAATCTAAATTGAGTAGAGGTTAACGTCATTGCAGTTAAGATTTATTAAATTGAGAACACAATCTAAATATAAAGTATAGACAATTAAAGTTTTTTTTTTTTTTTGATACTCATTAAGGGACATTTTAAATAAGTAGAATTTTAAAGATCATCAAATGTCCCTTAGAGAAATAAATAATATTGATACTTTGAAAATACTTTGGCAATATAAATAATAGAAATCAGTCCAAAAATACCTTAAAATATGTGCAAAACCATCAACTATAATCTTTTAAATCTGGAAACAATATGAATCTTCAACCATTACCATCAACTGCAATCTTTTAAATCTGGAAACAATATGAGTCTTCAACCATTTTATTTCCCTGAATCGTTCATGTAGCCAATTAATAAAAATACTTAAATCTATGAGAAGGCAGGAATAAATTTAACTTTAATCTTCTCGTGAGCATGAGAGAGTTAATGAATTTAGAAAAAATCAATTAGTTTACCATTTAATTATTAGTTGGTAGATGTTTCTTTCATTTAAATGTTTTAATTTTAATTTTGTGATAACAAATCTAATCAAAATTTGTTAAAGTTTTCATAAGGATAGTTTAGTTATAATTATTACTTTTATATTTATTATATGAAAAGATTGTATATGAAATTTTGCAAGAAAGTAATTAGATGTATAGATATAAGATATGTATATTGGAGAAGATGTTTCTATTTAGTGTTTCTAAAAAAATTCTATTTAAGTAAAAAGTAAATTTATCTTTGGAAGTATTATTTAATCTTCTGGATCTTGGAGAGGTTTCTTTTGTACTCATCTCAATCTTCTTCTTTAGATGGGGGATGCTCTGAGTACAAGTCAGACCATGAGAAATAGATGTCTCCATCCTCTTCAAAACATAAATAGGGATGGGAATTGGTGTCATCCTCCTCATGTTGTGTTGAAAATCAATTTAGATTGTTCTTCTTGTGGAAATATTGTCTATGCTAGTATTGAAGGTGTTGGGCGGACTAGTTCTAGGACTGTTGAGTTTATCTTTTTTGTTTATAAGGGTTGGTATTCTAACAATGTGATGAAGGCTCTTGGCATTTTATGTGTTGTGGAGTGTGGTTGTGCTCTCAGATGGAGATGGATCATTTTTGAATTAGATTCTTAGGTGGTAGTGACTTTGCTAAAGAGGCAGCAGTTAGAGGATGTGACTTGGAATTTGGCTATTATTATAAATCAGATTCTTAATCTATGTGCTTCCTTGGATTTTGTTTCTTTCTGTCATATTCTGCATGAATAGAATGGGGTTGCAGACTATTTGGCTAAATGGTCTTCTGACCATTTGCAAGATTAGAATATTGTGGAAAGGGGTTAGTTACCCTTAGATTTGTTACAAAATTTGGAGCAAATATTGGAGATTGATAGGGATGTGTAATGCCCTGGCTTTGTATTGCTCTTTCTTGGATTGAATAAATTTTTACCCCTCTTTTAGTTAGTTATTTATTAAATTAAAGGATAATTAAAAACATGAGTTGCATGAAAAAACAATAGAGTCTTTAGTAATAAATTAAAAAGCTAAGGAAAGAGTGCTGACACGGGTAGTGCGGTTGGCTTGAGGCTATGGGATGGCTCCTCATGGTCTCGAGTTCGACTCGCTCTCAGAATTATCTGGTGGTTGCGGTTGCCGGCGTCGCAGACACCCTCAGGGACTAGTCTCGCTCCCTCGCTTGCCTCTAAGTGACGCTAGGCGGGGGGCCGCAAGGACACCCTGAGTTACCAAAAAAAAAAAGCTAAGGAAAGAGTTGTAGTTAAATAGAAGTCTCCTTATTATATTTATAAATCAATCAATAGAAAGTTTCTAATTTGAAACTAGAAAAATAAAAATAAATAAAATGGAAGGATTTATAACTAATTATCTATTACTAAAGGATAGAATATTAGTGGGAAGAAAAAAACTTAAATAAAACTTATCAAGTTGATAAATCTATTTTAAGAAATTTAATCTTTAAGTACTAGCAGTCGCATGCACATGCATGCAATGATCGACTGATAGGGATCCTCCACGTATAGGTATTTAGTGGGGAAGGATGAAGAAACTTGTTTTTCTAATGCAATGTAAAGTATAAATATTGAGAATTATTTGCAATTTTTTGGATGAGTCAAAAAAGGGAAAGCATGTTAATAATTGAATATGGAATAATGTAAGATTAGTATATAGTAGGAGGTGAATGAGGATAAGATTTCTCAAGTACATTGTAGTGAACAAAGATGTTTGAAAATCAATTTATATATTTATATGAATAATAAGGTGGATAGATCAATTAAAGCAAAGCTATGTCTATAATATAAATTTGACTTCTATTATTTGAAAATGTTTTAAAGTAGTTAAATTTCATGTAGAAATTATTTTATACCTCTACATTTAATTGGAGCATTGTATAACATTTTAAACCCCATGTTATATCGTCTTCATTATTTGCAGTGTTACTTTTAGGTATGAAATAATTTTATATGTATTTTAGTCTTATAGTTGTTACGCTTAGATGTACATCTATATTTTATGCTTTTTTCTAGGTTAATCAATCAATCAATTAATTATTATTTAATTATCTTAAAATAAGGCAATGCATTGCAAGACTAACAACCGTTTGGATAAAAAGGGAAATTGATCTTTGATATTTTTGTTTAGGTTAATGAATGAATTGATTGAGTATTATTTATCTTTAGATAACGCAATGCATGAGACATTATTGAATAAAAAAGTATTCTTTTTAAAAGTCATTGTTTATTTGAATATTAGTTATAATGCTCATCACAAATGAATTTTTCAAAAAGGAAACAGGTTATGAGTAATATGTACTCAATAATTTTTGGAATAAAACAATTTTTTGTGCTTGTGATTTATGGGTTATAAGAAGAATGCGATGAGATGACACAAATGTTTTGCATTGTTAGAATAATTGAATTATAAGGTACACCTTGTTTTGAGGCAAGATTAGAAACATATAATTGTATAGTATGAAATGAGAAACATATTTGTTCTTCCCTATGACTTGCTCTAACATGAAAAACATGTTATTATAGAGTATGTCTATTGAAGCTAAATTCACACAACAATTTGTGTACACATAAATCTATGTAACAATAAATAGATGGCGTTAAAAGTAAAACCACAAAAGCCATGCTCATTTTCCTCCCTACCATATTGGCATCATGAAGCCCCATGTACTCTTGTCAAACCCCTAAACAAACAAAGGATGACACAACCATGAGAGATTTCATGGAGTTTCATCATACGTTACACAATAAAAACTCTAGTGTTTTATATATAATATCTTATATTGTTGTGTTTTCTTTGATGTCGTAACTTTAAGGGAAAGAGGTATGCTGGTTTTCAAATCCTCTTGTATACTTAAAACTAGTTCTTGTAAATGAAATAGAAGGGTATGTTAGTGCACAAGCAAGGAAAATAAAAAAGGAATGACAAAAAATGAGTAACTATATGGGAAAAATTAATATATACAATGTGAAGCTAAAAGTAACAAACAATTTTTACAATTAGCTAACCAAGTTTTTCTATTGAGAGTGGGGAATTTTGTGTACTTAGACACATTTTTTATCATGTTTAAGAAGGGAAAGCTACATTGCATCGAGTAGTAGGAGCATAAAAGAATTTGAAATAGATAGTGCAAAATACACTATTTTTCTTGAATTCCTATTATATCTATGGAATAATATAAAGGAAATAATATACATTTACAATAAAAGAGGTTACCACTATCTATTGTAAATATAAAGAGATGAAATGGAACATTTTGAATGCATGCCATGTTGGTATAAAATTTTCTATAAGTAATCTATTGGAGAAGTTGAAAAGAGAGTTGTGGAAACAATAACAAATGCAATGGTTAGAGTAGAGTATGTTTTTGGTAGATAAATGTATGTGAGAATTTGAGTGTCCATGTATATAAGCAGAAATAAATATGTGAATGTGGAAGGAAAAAGCACTAAACCCATTCTCATTGTCCTCCCTACCATATTGGCATCATGAAGCCTCATGGGCTCTGGCAAAACCCCTGAGCAAGAAACATAAGTTAGGTCCACAAAAAATCTCATGGACTCTCATCATATGTGATAAAATAACAATGTTCGTGAAACAACTATTTTCAAACAAGATATCTAACATTATAGTCTTTTTTTTGTTGTGAGAAGTTGACAAAAAAATGTTTCCCAATAAATAATTGACATCATCAAATTTGAAGATGGATGGAGGAACATGCATAGATGTAGTATATAGAAGTGTGTATAATAACTAAAAAGGTGCATCTAACTTCAAAAACATATATATCGGTATAGTTTTTTTTGTTGCAAGTGCTTGTATTTGAATTGCATGGATAAAATGTATATGTAGAAAAGTGTTTGTGAAACATGGGCATATCTAACAACTAATAACCAAAAAGGAAAAAAATGTAGTCATGCACAAAAAGAAAAGTGATGAGGGCCACACTACCCAAAACCCATAGAAATCACAACAAAAGATACCAACAAAGAAGATGCGAGACAAAAAAATGACTCACTTTCAATTATTTTCAAAAAATGAAATTACAGATTTAAATCTTACATACTACAACCTCATGGGCTTGATTCATTACAAAAAAATCAACTCTGAAAAGAATATCTACTATTCGGAGCCATAATTTACACTATCAGGGGAAACCTCCTACAACGCCCATTTAACCCTTTTTATTTTCCCCAATAACCACCCTAGAATGTTCTAGAAAGTAAAAATTTCCTTTTTTTTTTGTTTTGGTGCCAGAAGTCCCACTATTTGATTTTTGGCCTAGGAAGAAATTTTATGAAATTCACTTTTTAGAGGACCAACTTCGCAGGCCCATAAATTTTGATCCGGGTGTCTAATTTGATATTATTGCATATCGTTGGAAAGATCTCGATGATATGTACAACATGCTAACCAATTGCAAGTTGGTTCAACCACCTTTTGAGCTATTTCGGGGCTTCCAAATTTTTATATCTGAATTTGAAGCTGAATTGGAGAAATTTCCCAAGATGGAAACTTTAATTTCTCCCAAACCATGCAGGGTATTGAGGTGATTCTTTCATGACTATAAATTTTTTTCAGCTCCACTCCTTGGGGTACATTTTCATGTCCATACGAGCCTATTTTGGCTGACTTAATAAAAATAGTAAATTCCCATTTTTTGTTATTTTTGATGCCTAACAGTCTTATACCCCTTAAGTGTCATCATGTGACTCAAAAAAACTAAATAAAATAAATAAAACATTTTGTTTAGGTGATGCAAGATTTCCCTACACTGCTGGATGCTCTTGCATCAAACACCTAGGGTAATTTGAAAAGTGACCCTATCACTTCTCAGGATTTAGAGAGGAACCAAGATGGTTAAGCTCAGCCTTAGACAACCATGATGAATCTTCAACAGGCCTTCCTCTCCATTTCACTAAGCACTCTACATATTGTATTTTTCTTGTGCTTCTAACCACACGACTATCTAGGATTTCTTCTATATGTTCCTTCTTTGATGTAGGTGCTGGAATTTTCAACTGTTCATTTATAAACCCCTCCTCTATATCACCTTCATGATACTCTATTAAATCAGCAATGTTGAACACAAGAGAAATTTTCATTCCACTAGGAAGCTCTACCTCATAAGCATTTCCTAAAGCATGCTTCTTCAAGATCTTGCATGATCCAAACTTATTCATCTTTAACTTGTTGTATGTACCAACTGGAAACCTTTCCTTTCACAAATGATCCATGACTTTGTCTTCTACCTGAAACTCCTTATACCTCCTTTTTTGATATGCCTAAGCCTTGTATAGTGAGTTCATCTTATTGATATGTTTCTTCACCTCTTTGTGCAAATTCTTTAAGTGCTCAGCAAAATCTTCAGCCTCGACACTACTCTTCTCCCCCTTATCCATCTTTCTCAGTTTATAAGTTATGGGACTATTCCCATATACAATTTGGAATGGTGATTTACTAGTACTCCTATTGACAAAATTATTGTAAGCAATTTTTTCCTGTGGTATAATCAAATCCCATCCCTTGGGCTTATCTCCAACTAAGCATCTTAACAGGTATCCGAAAATCCTATTCAAGACCTCTATTTGTCCATCATTCTATGGATGGTGTGTAGAACTGAACTTCAAAATCTGTCTTCAACTTCTTCCATAATGTCATCTAGAAATAACAAACAAATTTGGTATCTCTATCTGAAACTATATTTTTTATTAGACCATGTAGTCTCACTACCTCTCTGAAAAAACAACTCTGCAACATGAACAACATCACTATTCTTTTGACATGGAATGAAATGTGCCATCTTTGAAAATCTATCCACCACCACAAATATGGAAGCATGCCCTCTTTGTATCCTTGGCAAGCCAATAATAAAATCCATGATAATATTCTCCCATGGCCTCTTAGGTACATGTAATGGCTAATACAATCCAGCATTCTAACTTGTTCCTTCATCATCTAACATACTCTGCAACTTTGTACAAACTTCTTCACATCTTATTGTAACTATGGCCAATAATAATTCTCACTGATAAGAGCAATGGTCTTATCTCGACCAAAATGTCCAACCAATCCTCCACTATGCTTCTCCTTGATTAGATTCTCTCTCATAGAACTCATTGGAATGCACAATTGGCTTCCTCTAAAAAATATCCCATCTTGGATTAAGAAATCAAACCATCTCATCCTATCTAATGTAATAGGTTCCGAACAAGCCTTCCAAGCTTATGCAAAGTCTGGATCTTCTGGATACAAACTCTTGAGTTCATTGAACCCAACAACCTTGATATTCATTTCATTTCTATCGACAAATTTTTCCTTCTACTTAAGGCATCTACAACTCTGTTTGACCTTCCACTCCTATGTTTCAAAATAGAAGTATAACTCTACAAAAACTCAACCCACTTTAAGTACCTTTGGTTTAACTCTCCTTGACTATTGAGATATTGCAAAGCCTAGTGATTAGTATATAAAAAAATTATTTTGGCAACAAATAGTGTCTCCATTTCTTCAAAGCCTAAACTATAGCATAAAACTCCTGATCATAGACAAAATATTTCTTCTTAGCATCATTCAACTTCTCACTAAAATAGGCAATAGGCTTACCTTCTTGACTCAAAATACCTCCTATGGCAGTGCCACTAGCATCACAATCTACCTGAAATACCTTATTGAAATTTGGAAGTGCCAAAATAGGTTGCTCTATAACTTTCTTCTTCAACATATCAAAATTTTTTGTTGCTCCTGTAGTCCACTTAAACTCTTTTCTATCCCCTCTCATCACTTCAGTTAGAGGTGCACAAATACTACTAAAATTCTTAATAAAATTTTTGTAAAAAATTTCTAGACCATGAAATGATCTTACCTCTGTAACATTCCTTGGGGTAGGCCATTCAATGATAGCTTTCACTTTCTCTAGATCTATTTTAAGGCCCTCTGCTGAGACAAAAAATCCCAGGTACACCAACTCTCTCTTCACAAAACTACATTTCTCCTCCCTTAGCTTCTCAAAAACTTTATGGATATGCATCAAGTGCTCCTCCAATGTCTTATTGAAAATCAAAATATCATCCAAATAAACAATAAAAAAATTTCCTAAAAATTCTTTCAATACCTCATTCATAAACCACATAAAGGTGCTTGGTGCATTGGTTAGCCCAAAGGGCATGACTAACACTCATACAAGCCATCCTTGGTTTTGATGGTTGTCTTTCATTCATCTCCTTCTCTAATTCGGATCTAGTGATATCCACTCTTCAGATCTATCTTCGTGAAGTACTCAGTTCCACTCAAACAATCCATAATGTCATCCATCTCAGCAAGGGAAATCTATACTTGATGGTGATCTTGTTGATGCCTCTAGAATCTATACACATCCGCCATTCCCCATCCTTCTTTGGTGCTAGTACTATAGGTATTGCACATGGAATCAAACTCTCTCTGATCAATCCCTTTTGCAACTCTTGCACTTGTCTGTTCAAATCTTCACTCTCTCCTAGAGTCATACGATGAGATTCCTTATTCGACAAACTAGCTCCAGGAATCAGGTCCATCTGATGACTAATATTTCTTATAGGAAGCAAACCTTCAGACACGTTATCAAAAATAATAGCTTGAAACTCATTCAACAAATCTGAAACCTCTATAGGTACCTCAATAGTATCTTCTTTATCAACTATAGGGATCAATGCAAAAACATATGCTCATGCTTCATACCTTCTAGGAATTTTCTTCCATTAACCAAGCAAATTCTTGCATTATTGCATACCTTTTCATCTGCCTCTTTCAAGAGCTTGAACTTATGATGAACTCCATCCTTTGTCATAAGAATAGGTTTTGGCATGTCCATCATGTATTGATCGTTGATCAAACTACCATGGTCTACCTAAAAACATGTGACAAACATCCATAGGCATAATATCACATAATACCTCATCATGGTAATTTCCTATCTTGAACTTTACCACACATTGTTCATTTACTAAGGCTTATGGTCCTTCTACAACCAAGCAATCTGGTATGGGTTTGGATGCCTTCTTCTCTCCAACCATAACTTACTAACCATTTCTTCTGAAACAAGGTTATCAGTACTACATCCATTAGTAATAACATTGCAAACTTCACCCTCACACTTACATCTAGTGCAAAACAAATTCTTCCTTTGAGTTGGTTCCTTCTTCTCATTCAACAAGGCTCTTCTAGTAACAAGAACCTCTCCTCTTTCTACACCCTTAGAATGTGAAGACTTGACATATTCATCTACATGTGCAACTCATGCATTACCCTCAGGTCTTCTATTTGTCCTTCCTTGATGTTGAGGACACTCATAGGCTCTATGCCATTCTTTTCCATACTAGAAACAAGTTCTATGGAAGCCTCCTCTTCCTGATCCTCATCTAGATCTTCCTCTTCCTCTTTAGTCTCCATTATTTTGATTATAATGATGGAAGGTGTTATCTCCTTTCTAGATCTAGTTGCTACTAGAGCCATCAACCTTCTTTTGACCTTCATTTCAACCTCCATATGATCGTCCATCGGTCTTTCCTCCACAACCTCCACCTCATTTTTTGTTCTAAAACCTCTTGTTCAGTCAATGTTCAACCTTTAGATAAAACTGATAAGCATCCTCAATAGTGGTCATTCTTACTAGTGCCAATTCTTCCTTTATACCTAGCTTCAACCCATTAATATAATGAGCAACTTTCTCTTTATTCACCTCAGAATGTCCTATCTGAATCAGGACCTTGTGAAATTCCTTTGTGTATTCTTTCACCATCCTTGTCCCTTGCCTCAAGCTTTGCATCTTCTTGAGCAGATCCAATCCGTAATCAACTCAAATAAATTGTTTCTTTAGTTTTGACACCATTTTATCCCATCTAAAAAATTTATCTTTCCCTTGTCTTCCTCTTTCTAACTAGACCTCTTTCCACCATATATTGGTGTGACCTATCAATTTTTTCTTTGGAAACCTCACTATGTGAAGATATTCAATCTCCTGAAACTCAAAAAATTCCTCCATGTCATTGATCCAATCAATCAATTCTTTAGGATTTACATTTCCACTAAAAGTTGAAACCTCCATTTTGGGTCTCTTCCCAATGCTTGAGATCACTCACCACAATCTTGTTTCTCCAGGATCCATTAGATCCCACTCTTCATCTTCCATTTCCTCTTTTGTTTCATCTTCACTATCATCTCTGTCTTGTTGCAAGGTCTCTAATTGCCTTCTAAGGGCTCTGATCTCATCTCTAGGTGGATCTCTCCCTCCACCACCTCGACCTCTACCTCTGTCATGTTGGGCACATCTTGGAGGAATCTTGAACTCAATCCACACTCATAGGTCTTATTGCAACTACCTCACATTTGACGCTCTATTACAGGCTTAGGAACTCCTACTCTGATATCACTCGATGAGGGACACACTGCCCAAAACCCATAGAAATCACAACAATAGATACCAACACAGAAGATGTGAGACAAAAAAATGACTCACTTTCAATTATTTTCAAAAAATGAAATTAAAAATTCAAAGCTTGCATGCCACAAACTCATGGGCTTGATTCATTACAACAAAATGAACTCTGAAAAAAATATATACTATTTGATGACATAATCTACATGATCAAGGGAAACCTCCTACAACCCCCATTTAACCCTTTTAATTTTCCCCTAACCGCCCTAGAATGTTCAAAAAAGTACAAATTTCCCTTTTTTTGTTTTGGCACCAAAATTCTAGCCATTTGATTTCTGGCCTAGGAAGAATTTTTAAGAAATTCACTTTTTAGAGGACCAACTTTGTGAGGCCATAACTTGTGATTTGGGTGTCCGATTTGCTATTATTTGATATCGTTGGAAAGCTCTCGATGAGCTCTACAACAAAAAGCCCAATCATAGGTCCGTTTGGCCACCTTTTGAGCTATTTCGGGGCCTCCAAAGTTTTATATGTGAATTTGAAGCTACATTACAGAAATTTCCTGAGACAAAAACTTTAATTTCTCCCAAACCGTGCAGGGTATTGAGGCGATTCTTTCATGGCTAGAAATGTTTTTCAGCTATGCTCCTTGGGGTAAATTTTCATGTCCATACAATCTGGTTTTGGCCAAATTACTAAAAATAGTAAGTTCCCATTTTTCACTATTTTTTATGCCTAACAGTCTTATACCCCTTAAGTGTCATCATGGGACTCAAAAAAAATAAAGGAAATAAAGATTTTTTTTTGGGTGATGCAAGATTTCCCTACACCACTAGATGCTCCTGCATCAAAAAGCAAGGCAACCATGAGATTGTAAAAGGTTTAGTTCAATGGAGCAACATACACCACTTCCATGTGCTTTTGGAGATAAATAGTGTGGTGCAATCAACAAATTTTTTGTCCTCTCAAAAGCACATGATCGTGGTGTCTGGTTGTCATTCATAATCATGCAAATCCATGCTCATTTTCCTCCCAACCATATTGGCATCATGAAGACTGATGGGCTCTAGCCAAATCCCTGAGCAAAACAAGTAGGCAAGGTCCACACAAAATCTCATGGACCCTTATCATATGCCACATAATAGAAAACTTGGGAAAGGTATACATATACATGTATATACATACATATATACACATGTACATACATATACACATACATATACATGTATACACATATACATACATGTACATATATTTTTTTAGGTTGAATTCTCATTCGAGGGTTTGAACATAGATGTGATAAAAAATGTGCAAGAAAATATATTGATTAAGTTGTATTGTTGAAAGAGCCATTGTGATCATCATTCAAGAGAATACTATAGTAAAAAACATAACTAGCTATTGCTTGTTATATGTGCCCATGTTTCACAAACATATTTTTGCATACACATCTTAGGCATGGAATGTGGATAAAGTTGTTTTGCATGGGTATTTTGTATAGATGATAAATTTATTGTTCATGTCTTCTTCTTATATGTTTGTATCTTCAATGTTACACCCATTATGCATACTTTAAAGAGATTATTGTTGTCTTTTGGATGGACAAATTGTAGTTTAAACGAGAGATTGTTGCAAATTTTTTTGCCATTGGTTTATTGTTTTAGTTATCTCTGTGCATCTTTATGTACCCTTTTAATCTGTATACAATCGCTATAGTGTGCATAATGAAGCTTTGTGGATGGCTCTCTAGTTGAAACAAATGAGAAAAAGAGAATATTATGTACAATATTAATACAAGATTCTAGCTACATTCTTTGGCAATAAATATTGAAGACAAGTAGAGAAATTGTATAAGACGTGTTAGAGTGAGTAATTTATTTTTCATGTCTTTCACTCTTTTCTTATTATTCCTTATTATATGTTTGTATATTTGACGTTATACCCAATTTGGAGACTTCAAAGAGATTATGGCTCTATATGGGTGGAGAAACTACACCTAAATATTCTTTCTTTTGTCAATATATATGGTTAGGGTTAGTAATTTTTTTCCTCTTCATTTACTGTTTGTAGTTATCCCTATGCACCTTTGGTGTTATACTCGTAAACTTAGGAGGAGTTGTAGATTAACATAAGAGTAATTGCATATATATGTGTGTGTGTGTGTGTGTGTGTGTGTGTGAAGAACTAGTATGAAAGCATGATGATTTTGGAGATGAAAATAGTTTAGTGGTTGTTAAGTGTTATTCTAATAGCTCTTTTACAATTTCTCTATTTTCCTATAGTATTTCGTTGTAAGTAACACACCTCGAATTTTCAATTGAGTCTATGGCATTAATACCCATTTTGTGTAGGGTATTGGAGCCCATTAGCTTTACCACTTCTATTTAATGTTAGTTGACTGCCAAAGAACATAGCTTCAATTTTCAATTCACAACTCAACTATTACATAGATTGGTTATGTTGTATTAATATGTTTAATGTGGGTTTTCAATCATGTGCCATCTACCTGTGATTCTTAAGTGTTTTTCTAATAGTTCTTTTACAATTCTTGTATTTTGTCTATAATATTTAGTGTCAAATAATGTAGCTTGAATTTTAAATTGAGGAGCCGACTGTTACATAGACTGCTTGTGTTCTATCAATATCCACTCACTCATAACAAACTATTAATTATTGTAGGTCACCTGTTGAATTGTCCATGGTGTTAAGGTCTATTTAATGTGGGTTTCAGACCATCTTTGCTTTTCCTATGATTATTAACTCTCTTTGAACTCATATAATGTTGGAAACAAGCAACACTAAGATAGGGGGTTAATTAGTGTTGAACAGAAATTCAACTTTATTATTCTATGATTTAACTTACTTAACCATTCAATAAAAGAAACATGCATCAACATAAAGAAAATAATCTCAACACCATAGCACTAGAATTTTTACATGGAAACCTTGTTAGGGGAAAAACCATGATGGATGGACAATCCACAATATAATATGAGTATACCCAAATAAGAAACACAAAATGGGAATGCACTTGCATTCAGGCTCACTGCCTAGAGCTCACTACTCAAAAATGGATGGGCTCACTACCCTTCAAAGATTTGGAGTAAATACAAAAAAGGTGAACTGATGAAATAACATCCACAATGCCTAATTATAGTTCTTATTTAGCTTTGATGATAATCTGCTATCCTTCAGACAAATTTAACAATTCTACTTTGCTTTGCACAACTCGCACTGTAGAAATATTAATGCATAAGTGAAACCGTGCATAATCGCCTAATCACTCTTCTTGATTATCATAACACACCACCAAACAAATTTTCCACACAATCAAATGATATATCGAATCTCTTATATATCCACAACTAGAAATACGATCACTATAGGTCAGCCTTAGTAAAACTTGGAAATATTATTAATTGTTGGCCTAAAATTACAATTGGATTTACAATGTGGATCCAACACCATTGGGTAGACTATAGCTATGACCCAAAATTAAAATTTTTAACATAAAAACATTTTAAATAATTCCACTTTACACATCCACAACATGCCACATTCACTTAGTCAGCTACAACAAACAAATAGACAGAAAACATCCTACCAAAGCTTCAAGATTGTACTGCCACTAATGCAACACCAAAAATTTCAATAATAAGATAATATTCATGCTCACCAAGCAATCCCAAGGGTCCACAACACAAAATGATGATCCAGTGAATTAGAAAAATTGACTAACTAACTTGATACCCTGTTCTTCAGATATTTTGTCGGTAACACATAGTATCGCACTTTATCTACTGGTATAACTAGATATAGATCTGTGAACCATGAATATGACTTCAATTTCCATCAATGACAACACTGGAAGCCATATGCCAACAATCTCCCCCTTTGGCATTAATGGAAACACTTAGAGAAAAATGACTAAGTGTCAAAACTGATAAGTACACTACCAAAATATAGAATATTGCCCCCCCTAAGAATGTTAAGGCATTTTTTGCTGCACTCTCTCCACCTTTGACATCAATGACAAAATTGGGAAACCAAAATTGCAAAATCTGTTTGAGTCTTACAAAAATTTGAAGACGTCTGCAAAAAGATTCTTTAGCCCACTTAAGTTTGAATCCCAAATACTTTTCAAACTTTCCAAAATGGCTTTATGACCACATAACATATATGACAAGGTTTTTGTTGCTTCGAGACTTACCAAATTAGGAGCAGTCGTAGAATATTTAGCTTTATTCAGAGCATTTACCATCATCTCAATCTTTGGACTTACTAGTCCCCTGAGTTCACATACTCTGCCAATGATCCTTTCATTTTCAAATTTTAAACTCTTTATTTGGTTTAGCAGAGACATTACCTGATTTTCTTTATTACAAACATTCTCAGCTAAGGGGTCAAAAGTGTTGGAAATAGTGACCAACTACTATTCAATGTCCTTCATCTTATTTTCATTTGCTTCAGTAAATTTTGACAATACCAAGCAAGATTTGTATACTTTTCCTCCTTCAGAAATAACACCTTGAATATTATTTATGCATGTACTCAATAGATCTTTGTCTTTGGCAATCAATTCTTTTAGACTACCAACTCTCTTCTCCTGGAACTCCTTTCTCACTTTAACCAAAGTTGATTTATCAAAGGATTCAAAATGAAAATCTATAGAACTTATTAGCTTCTTTAACTCACCAGAGGAGGAACGTGATGGGTCCATAGCATAAGTAGGCATTATTTTATGTAAGATTCTAGATGCAAGCTTTAATAGTTCATTGTCCTCTATGTGATATTTTTGTATCTTTTCACTGGCTTTGGCTTGGGAAATTTTAGGAACCTCATCATCTGAATTAGAGATAGAGTAGATAGTTTAATTGATCTTTCATCCAACTCAAGATCTAACTCTTCCTGCTACTCCAATAAAGATTCCTTCACTTCCTCTATTCTGATTTCTTGCTCCTTTTTCTTTTCAACCTTGGATTTTGCTTCAATATTGACTTTAGTCATTTTAGCTTGTACAGTATGCACCTCCTTTCCCTCAACTAGCATTTAAATAGGGACCTTAGTTACAATAGGTGTCCTTGCCTCTTTCACATCAGGAGAAGTCAAAATACCTCAAACTCCAGAAGATCAGACACATTCATGTTTTCCTCATTCATATTATCTTCTCCTAATTCATTTACCTCCACATTCACTTCTTCATTTATTTGAACATTTACTTCCTGAATGTTAATATTTTCCTTTGAAAAAAATTCTTCCAAAATTTCCTTAGATTCACTAACAACAATGCCAATTTCACCAAACATGAGCTTATTTATTCTTGTTTTTCTCCTAAATTCCTTTTTAGCCTTTTCAAGGAATAAATCCATTTCTTCAATTGTCATTTCCAAGCATAAATTTTCTAGCACTCTCTTCCTTATATTTTTTTCTGATAAGGCTCTTGACCTCCTAGATTCTAAAGCATTATACAAACTTGTAGGCAAGCCAAAAATGATTTCCACAAGAAATTTATTGAAAACAATCATATGCTTTATTGTTTCTTCTTCAAGAATTTTCTTACCGGATTCATCAAAAGACTCATACCAATCACAGAGTGGCTTGAGATTTCCATCTTTCACTATTGCATTCTCAACTTCCTCATCAGACATATTGGGTTTGTCAACTTTGACATTTTTCTTTGCTTCTTCTCCTTTCCCCGAAGATTTCTCTTATTTAATTTGACAGCATGAGTACCAGTAGCCTTTATCTCCCATACTAATTCTTCTAAATCAGTTCCTTCCTCTTCATTTGCAGACACAGCTTTGTAAGCTCATGTGCTTTTATTCTTATGTCTTTTTCTAGAAGCCTCAGCTTCATTTGACTAAGTTGTAGAGCAGCTTCTAGTGTGAGCATAAGATGTTCCCAAACCTGCTAATTCTACCTTTTCTTTCTCCTTAGCTATTTTAGATTCTTCTCTTTGTCTCCTCACTTCTCTTAGTTGATGCATAGGGATGCCAAAACTCTCTACAAGATCTTTTTTCTCTTTTCTTACCCTTTTAGATATCATGGGCTTTTTCAATTTTGAGTGAACTTGTAAGCCTTTCTCTGCATAAGTACTGAACCTTTCTTCACCCTAATCCAGTGGCAATTTTAGTAGGTGTTCTGCATACATCCTCAAAATATTCTTATCTACTTAATAACCCATAGGCATGATCCAAACTATTCTAGGATTAGCAGCTTGCATATGGTAGTGGTCAATGTCTACCATGAAGCTAATAGAGTCTTTGTATTACTTCACAATTGTTGCAAGAATTCTTTCTCTAGCATGCATTAAATTTTGAAAAGTTTTTAAGTATCCCCATAGGATTGTATTGTGGGTCTATTGATCACCCAATCCACATAGCATATTGCATATCTGAACAACTACCAGCATATCATTACACCATTGAACTTTACCAACTCTCGGTACTTCACTCGAGAAGTAGAAAAACAAACATATCAACAGGTTACCATACTTGAATGTATTCTTCTTTTTCTTTCTTGATTTTTCCCAAATTCTCCATTAACTAGATTCTGAGCAGTTCACATAAATCATAGTCTACATTTGCTTGACCATTTCATATGTTGCATAAATAGCTATGTTGGATACAAAATTCTCTTGGATTGAGTGATAAATCTTATAGCTAATAATCATTGATTCAAATTTTACATCCATTGTGGCAATATCATCTATCGTCATTTCCCTTCTATCCCGTTTCGAGCCTGTCGCTTTAGCAACCTTATCATTCTTTACAGACTTCAACACTAGAAGCTTTCTGGTGGAATTTAGTCCTGTAACTGCACATATAGCTTCTTTAGTAATTTTCAATGGTATATCCAACCACATGAATTCATCATGGACATGACTCAACAAATATCAAACCCATTCATCTTCTTCGAATATGGGGAATTTCACAAATTGTGCAAATTTCTTATCTTCTAGAGTTTTGAATTCTGGTTTCACAATAAGATCTTCGTGAGTTATATGATGAGTGTATAAATCCAAAAAATGTGAGGTTCCTAAATCTTCAATGTTTTCATGCACATAAGCCCTAATATGCTCAATATGCAGGACTTCGTACATCACTGACGAAAATGCACCTAAGGGTTTTGTATCTATGGACTTATATGGATGCCATTTGAACTTTGGAAATGGCCTATCCTTAAATTTGACTACCAAAGGAGTAGACATGATTGCAATCACACAAAATTATAGGTTTTCAATAAATACCTTTCAAGGACGAAGACAAAATTTGATCATAGATTCTTCTTTATGCTTGAATCTCTCCACAAATTTGCAATGATTGCCTTAGAGCTCTCAAAAATGATTTTCTCCAAATGCAATATGACAAATGAGGGTTGAATTCATTCCTTTTATTGTCCACATACCTAACTCTTTTATTTTGTAATAAATTCTCTTGCTCTAACTCATCCAGTTTTCTTCCTTTCGGGCACCAACATAGATGACTCTTATGGAAATCACCAATATCCTTTACTAATGCTTCTAACTAGTCAAACAATATTAGAAAAGTATCAAATCTGCAACTGGACATATCTAGATTCCAATACCATTCAACTGCAAGAGGGGGGGTTTGAGAGTTTTTGTTGATAGCTCCCCCAATGCTAGAGACCTAAAATTCATTACCTGTGGAATTACCAAAATTTGCTTCTAGTGCAACTCTGTTTGCTTCTATAGAGGGATTCTTCTTCACCCATTTTTTCCACATCTACTTTTTTATCACATCAGTAGTAACTTTTTCCTTCCCTTTAACATCTTGTTGCATGTTCTATTTTATCAGACCTCTTCTATTCCAATAGAATTGAGCAATGTGGCCAAATTTGTTGTAATTATAGCACACAAATTTCTCTATCTAGACCAATTGTTCCACTGAATTTTTCTTGATATGCATTGGTTGGAAATATGTCCAAATCTATTGCATGCATAACATCTGACATCTTTATGAAAGTTTTTCATCACAATTTTGCATTCACTTGACTTGTGACCATACTTATAGCAATTAAAACACTGACCTACTTGAGTTTACCCTACTTCTACACTGAGAAGCCATATGACCAAATTTTTTGCCAAATTAACAATAGCCATTAAATATTTGAGCATTTGGTTGCCTTACTGGATCTCTTTTGGTTCTTTTCATCTGACTTCCTTATCTGAATCTTCCTTGTCCAAAATTCCTCTATCCATAGTTTTTTTTTCAAGATCTGAAACTTTCTCCTTCTTCATATCCAAGACCTCATCTTTCACCATCAGTCCTTTGTCCTTTGATTAGTTCATCAAGTTTGGTTGAGATTGCTCTGAATTTCTCTTTATACTCATTTGTTGTAGCAAGTTCATCTCTAAGGTCATCAAGCTTCTTTTCAAGCATTTATTCATTGTTCTTGGATTGCTCCAATTCATTTACTAGTCGGCTGCATTGTTCAAAATTTTCTTTCAAGGACTTTGCAAGCTTTTCTTCATTCTTCTTTCTATCCTCAAGCTCCATGGTCATTCTCATCATTGTGGATTCCATCTCTCGCTTCAAGGAAACATTTTCCTTGGAAAAAAATTCACATTCTTTTGTTTTCTCCTTCAGAGATAGACTGAGTTGTTCATCTTCCATACTTTTGTTCTTCTATTTGAGTTGACCACATAGTTCCTTTCTTTTCTCTCTTGATTCATTGATCTTGTCTTTTAGTGACTAGATGAACTTTTTTGCATTCTCAAGATTTTCTTGCAATTCCATGTACTCAAATTTTATCTCATCAAGATCATCAAGGCCATTAGAAGTTGTTGTTGAAGACTACTTGTATCCGTTGAAAAACACGTTCCAAGATCTCCCCAAGTTGTAAGACTTCTTCTAAGGAACTAGCTCTGAGACCAATTGTTGGAAAAAAGAAACACTGAGAGGGGGGTGAATTAGTCTTGAGCAAAAATTCAACTTTATTATTCTATGATTTAACTTACTTAACCATTCACTAAAAGAAACATGCATCAACAAAAAGAAAATAATCTCAACACCATAACACCCGAATTTTTACGTGGAAACCCTATTAGGGGAAAAACCACAGTGGATGGCCAATCCAAAATATAATATGAGTATACCCAAAATAAGAAGTACAAAATGGGAATGCACTTACATTCAGGCTCACTGCTCAAAATGGATGGGATCACTGCCCTACAAAGATTTGGAGTAAATCAAAAAGAGGTGAATTGATGAAATATCATCCAAAATGCCTTATTATAGTTCTAATTTATCTCTAATGATAATTTTCTATCCTTTAGATAGATTCAGCAAGTATGCTCTACTTTGCACAACTCGCACTACAAAAATATTAATGCATAAGTGAAACTATGCATAATCACCTAATCTCTTTTCCTGATGATTGGAACACACCACCACATAACTTTTCCACACAATCAAATGATATATTGAATCTCTTATATATCCACAACCAGAAATATGATCACTATAGGTCGGCCATAGTAACACTTGGAAATATTATTAACTGTCAGCCCAAAATTACAATTGGGTTTACAATGTGGATCTAATACCATTGACTAGACTATAGCTAAGACCCAAAATTAAAAGTTTGAACATAAAAAAGAAAAAAAAATCCACTTTACACATTCACAATGTGCCACATTCACTGAGTTGGCTACAACGAACAAATAGACATAAAACATCCTACCAGACCTTCAAGTTCATACTGCCACTAATGTAACACCACATAATTCAATAATAAGATAATATTCATGCTGACCAAGCAATCCCAGGGGTCCAGAACACAAAAAGATGATCCGGTGAAGTAGAAAGATTGACTGACTGACCATATACCCTATTCTTCAGATATTTTGTTGGTAACACACAAAATTTCACTTTATTTGCAGGTATAACTAGATACAAATCTTTAGACAGTGAAGATGACTTCAGTTGCCATCAATGATAAAAATGGAAGCCATATACCAACATATAATAGGTACTAGAATGACCCATCTAGTGCTAAATATTATAGAGAAAAGCCACATTTATTAGAATTTTAAAATATGCAACATATAAGAGGAAAACAACGATAATGAACAATGTGTTATGGGCATGTGGAAAGAAGAGTACCATGAAGAAATGTTTTTCATGTGGTACTTCAAACAGATGGGGGTAAATAAATATCATGGAACGTATTGATAGAACACATATAAATTGTTGCATCCAAACAAAATAATCATGACAATTAACAGTTTTTTATAAGCAACTTGAAACAAATGAGTGAAAAAGAGTATCATAAAACATATTGGTATAAGAAAAGAAGCCTATGTAATTGTTTCAATATGTATTAGAATAACACTTTAGAATCACATGTAAATGGGCTATGAGTAGGAACAATTTGCCTTTTTCCAAATTTTTTGTCCTGTGTATTTTTTTCTACCTCTTTTGAACTTGTATTTACTGTGGGTTTTTTGACCAGCTATCATTTACTTGTGATTCTCAAGTGTTTTTGTAATAGCTATTTTAGAGTATGTCAAATAGTAGATCATGTAAAACATATTTTATATGGAAGTTTAACATATGGAGAGTACAAGTTGTAGACCATAGATATGGATAGTTTCTTATATAGAGCTTTTGTTGTATAAAATGCATATAGCAATAAGGATGAACACAAATAAACAAAAATAGTAGGAAGAGGGTATGAAGGACACATGACCCAAAAAAGAAAGAAACCAGACAAAATGTAGATGTCAATCTTATGTTTTTTGAAGAATAGAACAATTAAACTACAACAATAAAGACCTTTTTACCAACAACTTCAAAGAGATGAGAGGAAGAGAATATCATGAAACATATTAATACAAAACAAGGAATCTATGTAAAAATTTCCATTTACCTATTCGCTATGTGTTTGAATTTTCCACAAGGGTTTATGTCAAAGTAGCCATGGTTAGAATTTTCTGGTGTATTTAGATATTTTTTTCGTTAGTTGAAAATGCAACTATACAAACATGGAAAAATGTAGTGTGCATAATAGACAATGTTTATTGTAGTGAAGTGCATGTAAGTGTTGGATATTGCTGATATGTGGCTGTCATTGATGTCAACACTATTGGCATTAATGTCTTTAAGGCTGTATATGTCGAGGATATTGAGAAAATTGTAATAAAATAAGTTACAAGTTGTCAGTGATGCAGTGAAGTTCAGTATGGTGGCTAGCTCAGTATATTAATGATAAGAGGTTGTGGATTAAAGGGTTTTTTGATGAGTACATCTAGTTTATCCACATGAAGTTTCAGAGGTTCACATGAAGATTTGATTGAGTTATGAGTATTTTTGTTCTGATAGTTGTTTGTTTTTCTTCAGTTGACATTCCTAAAAGAAGATAATGTGATTCTAGTAATTTGAGTTGTTGTGGATGATTCTGTAGTGATTCATGATGCATGCGGATGTTTCTAGATCATGCTCTATCTATGTTGTTGATCTGCATTGATCATTGTGCTCACAATCAAGGTGATTTTCTTCTGTGTGTTCATGTATTTTCATGATCATGGCCGATAGGGTGATTGAAGCATGTTGTAGATCTTTGAGGCATAATTGTTTAAGGTGTTTCATGTTTGAGGATGTTGTTTTGGGTCCTTACTATGTTTTGGCTGACATTGTTTGGTGTGCATTAATAATTGTTTATTGATTTGGGTTGGCAGTTTGTACTCAATTTATTTTTTGTTGGGCCAACATGTAGTTTTTTTAATCTCTAGTTGTGGATATATATGATCAATTTTTTATACCATTTGAAGGAAGAGGTGTGCAAAGTGTGTGAGTGCTATGTGTGAATAATGTTTTGATCTTTTGAAGGTAGAAGTAAAGTGTGAAGAAGTGTGAGCAAGTGTTTCTATGCTTAACTAGAACTGTAATCAGACATTAGCAGATGTTATTTTCTTAGTTCAAAATCTTTAGAATGTAATATAAATGTTTATGTAAGAAACAAGTCTTCCTTTGGGTAGTAAGCCTTTTTTATTTGAGTAGTGAAATCTAGGGAGTGTTCCTAAATGCACGTGCATTCCCTATTTACAATTCTTTTATACTTTAAATAGAGAAAAATATTGTGGATTAACCTCCACCGTGTTTTTTCCCTTAACAGGCTCTCCACGTAAAAAATCTTGGTGTTATGTGTGTTTTTGATGTGGTGATGATTCATGCTTTCATGTTTATTTATCAAATCTAAGAATAAGTTTAATAAGTATAATTTCTATGACAACTAATTCACCCCCCCTCTTAGTTGTCTTCCCTTGTGTTTCCAACAATTGGTATCAGAGCAGGTTCCTCAGAAGGATTTTAATAGCTTGAGGTGATCTGGGATGGTGACATATAAGAAGGATAGTCCAATATTTTATGGAACTAATTATTATTTGTGGAGGACTCGAATGGAGTGTCATCTAAGATGCATTGGTGAACCTTACTGGACAATTACAAGGAATAGATATATCATCCCATAGAATGGTCCTTCTATTGTAGGTGGGATTAAGGAAGCATTGTTGAGTGCTTTGAATGATTCCAAGATGACAAATTTAATGGAGATGAAGATTGCTTATGAGATCTAGAAAATGTTGGAAACTTTGTATGAAGGTCATACCCATGTGAAGATTGCTAAGCTACAAAGCCTAAAACGGAAATATGAAATGTTAAGAATGTGTGAAGATGAAAAAATCACTTCTTTTATGCAAAGAGTGAATGAACATGTGTGTAGTATCAGATGTACTGGTGGAACACTGGAAGAATCAAAGATTGTTCCTAAAGTGCTTAGATCCTTTCCTACTGCATACAAAGCCAAAGCTACTACTATTAAGGAGATCTAGACTATGGATAATTTAGCCAGAGACATGTTGATCGGCATGCTTACTGATTTTCAATTAGATGAGTGTGGTGCTTCTCTTCCTAAGATAAAATATGAATTTAAAGCTACTAACTCTGAAAAAGATAAGTAGAGATATGATCTGGGAGAAAGTTCTAGAAAAATTTCCAAGTATGAGCAGGAAATGAGAGAGATTGAAGAAGAAAAGAGAAAACTAGATGATCTTGAAGCACTTATTTTCAAGAGAGAAGCCAGAGGAGAAGGTAAGTATAAAGGGAAATTTCCTCTTAAAAATGTTTTTTCTTGTAATAAGATAGGTCATTTTGCCTCAAGGTGTCGAGAAATAGTTCCTAAGCTAAGACCTAACAAGCCTAGATTCCAAAGAAAGTGTTATTTTGCTACTAATGAAGGTGTGATAGATGATGAATCTGATAAAGGGAATTTAAGTGAGGATGAATGGGTAATTATTGCTTTCAAGGAAAATGATCCAGTACCTACTGAATCTACTAGTTTCACAAATGTGGAGAAAGTTCTAGTTTCCAAAGTTGAAGAAAAAGATGAATGGGTGATTGATAGTGGATGTTGTCATCACATGACAAGGGATAAAATTAAATTTTGGAGCTTGGAAAAGTATCATGGTGGTGTTGTAATATTTGGTGATGATAAAGTTGGTGTAATAAATGGCAGAGGATCCATTTCTCTTGATGGTAAGAATAATATTGATGATGTTCTATATGTGAAAGGTTTAAAGAATAATCTCTTAAGTGTTGGACAGATGGTTGACAAGGGATACAATCTTCAATTCAAGGATGGAAAGTGTAGAATATTAGGGAGTTCTAGAAATGTGATTGCATCTGGTACAAAAACAAAAGGTAATATCTTTCACCCAAGTGCTGCTAGTAAAAGTTGTCTGATTGGTCAAGTTGATGAAAGTTGGTTGTGGCATAGGAGAATGTGTCATGTAAACTTTGATAATATTATGAAGATAAGTTCTACTTAGGTAGTGAGATATCTTCCTAAGTTGATAAAACCTACTAATACTATATTCAAGAAATGTTAGTTAGGGAAGCAAACTAGAGTTTCATTCTAGAGAAAACAACATTGTTCAAATGAAGTGTTGGAGCTTGTGCATAGTAACTTGTGTGGTCCTTCTAGAGTCGGAAGTTTACAAGGATACATGTGTTTCATGTTACTTATTGATGATTATTCTAGAATGATGTCGGTTACTTTCTTAAGGGAAAAATTTGAAGCTCTAGAGAAATTCAGGATTTTTATGGCTATGGTTGATCTAGAGAGAGGTCTAAAGATTAAATTTCTAAGATCAGATAGAGGTGGTGAATTCACTTCCAGTGAGTTTAATTATTTCTGTGAAGAGCATGGGCTAAAGATAAAATTATCTACCCCATGAACCCCTCAACAAAATGGATTTTTGGAAAGGAAGAAGAAGACAATTCAAGAAGCTGCTAGGACTAGTATGATGTTGAAAGGAAATGTTCTGCATATCTACTGGAAAGAAGTTGTGAGTATTGATGTTTACACTCTCAACTAGGTACAAATCAAAGGTGATACCAATAAGACTCCTTATAAGCTATGGAATGGTCATAATCCTACTGTTAGATACTTCAAAATTTTTGGTATTAAATGCTATATAAAAAGAGATGAAGATATAGGAAAGTTTGATGCTAGAAGTGATGAAGGAATCTTTCTTGGTTATTCTACTAAAAGTAAATCCTATCGGTGCTATAATAAGAGATTGAGTAAAGTAATTGAGAGTGTTAATGTCAAGATTGATGAAGAGATAGTTGGACCATCTAGAACCTTCGGATATGATTTAGATGATCAAAATGACAATTCAACTAAAGGAAAAAAATTCAAACTACAAATCAAGTTTAGATCATTTTGGTGAATCAAGAAATTCAAGAGGAAGGAACTAGTGAAAGTGCTGAAGTAAGATCACAAGAGCCTAAAGTTCAAGAACACCCTAAGACTCCAAGGTATGTAAGACTAAATCATTTAGAAGATCAGATTATTTGTGACAAGAACAAAGGTGTTCAAACTAGGAGAAGAACTATAGAAGAATACAATTTGATCTCAAAAATTGAGCCTAATAGTGTCAATGAAGCATGTAAAGATGAAAATTTGGTGGAAGCAATGAAAGAAGAACTACTGCAAATTGAGAAGAATGATACATGGATTCTTGTTCCTAGACTTAAGGGAAAAAATGTAATTGGAACTAAATGGATCTTTCAAAACAAACTGAATAAGCAAGGTGAAGTTGTTAGAAACAAAGCAAGACTTGTGTGTAAAGGATATTCTTAGATGGAAAGAATTGACTTTGAAGAAAAATTTCCCCCTGTTGCTAGGATTCAGGCTATGAGACTATTTCTTGCTTATGCTACTTACAAATATTTCAAGGTTTATCAAATGGATGTCAAGTCAACATTTCTAAATGGTGAACTAGAAGAAGTGTATGTTGAGAAACCTAATGAATTTCAATTGACTAATCAGGGAGATATGGTTTTCCAGTTGAAGAAAGCATTTTATGGAATTAAGAAAGCCCCAAGAGCATGGCATGCCATATTGGACAAGTATTTTTTGAAGCTTGGATTTAATAAAGATACTACTGATAGTAATTTATATTTCAAAATTGATCATGATAAAGATTTGATTGTTAAAGTCTTTGTTGATTATATCATTTTTGGAGGAGATGATAGTTTGTGCATGAAGTTTTCTAATGAGATAAAAAATGAGTTTGATATGTCTATGATTGGAGAAATTAAATTATTTTTGGAATTGCAAATTACTCAACTAGATAGAGGGATCTTTATATCTCAGTCCAAGTATGGGAAAGAATTGCTAAAAAAGTTTGGTATGGAATATTCAAAGCCATTTGGTACACCTATGGTGATCAGATGTAAGTTGATGCAAGATGATGATTCTCCTAAAACAAATTAGACTAGATACAAATCCATGATTGGTGGATTGCTCTATTTGACTCAAACTAGACCTAATATCATGAACTTTGTATGCATTGTTGCAAGTTTTCAAGCTGATCCTAAGGAATATCATGTGACAGTTGTGAAGAGGATTTTTAGGTCCTTGAAGGGGACAGTTGATTTTGGCATATGGTATCCTAAAGAAGATGACCTTACTTTGACTACGTTTACTAATGTTGATTGGGTAGGAGATGAGAATGACAAAAATAGTACTAGTGGTGGTGCATTTTTCTTGGGAAAGAAGTTGATTTCATGATTAAGCAAGAAGCAAAATTCCTTTTCTTTATCTACTACAAAGGAAAAATATATTGTTGTTGCTAACAATTTTACTCAAGTATTGTGGATGAAGCAAATGTTGAAAGATATTAGAGTTATGTATGATGAACCTATTGCTATATTCTATGATAATTAAAGTGCAATTAACATTTCTAAGAATCTGATGCTACATTAAAAAACCAAGCATATATCTATCAAGTTTCACTTTTTAAGAGAGAAGGTGAGTGAAAAGGAAGTTAGATTGGAGTATGTGCCCAATAAGGAATAGATTGCATATATCTTTACCAAGCCCTTGCCTAAGGATACTTTTGAGTATCTTAGAAGGAAGCCAGGGGTGATTACCCATCCTAATTAGAATTAAGATGCATTGACTTGCATTAGTTTGTGCATTTCATATTCATATCTTGTGATATAGATTAGTGTTGTGGTGGCTGCTACTCAGAGGGAATACTCAGATGTTCAAAAATGTGGTTCAGAGCTTGTGTGGAGAGAGATAAGGTGTATCTTTTTCATTTATGTCAAAGGGAGAGAAGATTCATGTGAAAAACTGGGTATGTGCAGGATCATCATGGAAAAAATAGGCCCTTAAGTGGCAAAAAATTCAGAAAAATCAGAGTTAGGCAACTTGACATAAAAATTTGAATAAGTTATCTATATTATTTCAAAAATATGTAAGAATAGAATTTGTAGAAAATTGAATGTAGTTTCTAAACTACTAGGTTTGTTTACTAAAAAAGGAAAATCTATTTGGTGAAAATTTGAAATTTCAATGCAGTAGTACTTAAATTTTAGGGAAAAAATAAGAAGTAGGTGTATGTCTTACCACACTAACCACAATAAAATGATAATATTTTTTTATAATATTTTAGATATAAGTAGAGGAATCATGTCCCGATGTGATGCATTTTTTTGTAATTTTTTCTAAGTAAATAATTAATTATGAATTTTTTATTACAAATTTTAAAAAATATAAAAAACTCGTATGTCTGACCACCTTAACTTGGTCAAAACTTCATGAAATTCAATTTTTATTTTTTTAATCCTATAGTATGTGAAGCATAGAATGTGATGCATATTTTGGATTCAAAAAATGTGATACCGTTTAAAAGCTATATATGTTTTTCAATCAACCTATCAATTAGGACTTTAGTTGTAATTTGAATAGAAAATGAATAATAATTACTTATTAAATTCAAAGTAAGGCATAATATATATTGGTGGAAAGCTGAGAATCTCCTTTAAAAACCCTTTTCATTTCATCATTTTTTGGTAAAAAAAATCCAGCCACATACCCATCATATTGCCACTTTTTGGCCATCATGATCTTGCACATACCCAACTATGAAAGAGTTAAGGATAAAAGAGTAAAAACATAAGGGGGACAAAGTGCTGAGAGAAAGTTGTGTTGATAGTGTTTTTCACATCATGTGTTGCCATCAATGCCAAAGGGGGAGATTTTTGGATATTGTTGATATGTGGTTTTCATTGATGTCAACACTATTGGCAATAATGTCTTTAAGGTTGTATATGTTGAGGACATTGAGAAAAGTGTAATAAAATAAGTTGTAGGTTGTCAGTGATGCAGTGAAGTTTAGTATGGTGGCTAGCTTAGTATATTGATGATAAGAGGTTGTGGATTAAATGGTTTGTTGATGAGTACATCTAGTTTATCCACATGAAGTTTCAGAGGTTAGCATGAAGATTTGATTGAGTTGTGAGTATTTGTGTTTTGATAGTTGTTATGTAGCTTCAGTTGGTGTTCCTGAAAGAAGATAACATGATTCTAGTAATTTGAGTTGTTGTGGATGCTTCTTTAGTGATTCATGATGCTTGTGGATGTTTCTAGATCATGCTCTATCTATGTTGTTGATCCGCATTGATCGTTGTGCTTGCGATTGGTGATTTTCTTTTGTGTGTTCATGTTTTTCATGATCATGGCCGACATGGTGATTGAAGCGTGTTGTGGATCTTCGAGGCATAATTTTTTAAGGTGTTTCATGTTCAAGGATGTTGTTTTGGGTCCTTACTATGTTTTGGCTGACATTGTTTGGTGTACATTACTAATTGTTTATTGATTTGGGCCGACACTTTGTACTCATTTTTTTTTTGTTTGGCCAACATGTAGTTGTTCTAATCTCTACTTGTTGATATATATGATCAATTATTTATACCATTTGAAGTAAGTGGTGTATGAAGTGTACGAGTGCTATTTAAAAATAATGTTCTGATCTTTCAAAGGTAGAAGTAAAGTAGGAAGAAGTGTGAGTAGGTGTTTATGTGCTTAACTGAAACTATAATTAGGCATTAGCAGATGATATTTTCTTAGCTCAAAATATTTTGGATGTGATTTGAATGTTTATGTAAGATAGTGAGTCTTCCTTTGGGTAGTAAGCCTTTTTTATTTGAGCAGTGAGCTCTAGGAAGTGGTCCTGAATACATGTGCATTCCCCATTTATAATTATTTTATACTTTTAATAGAGTATAATCTTGTGGATTAACCTCCACCATGGTTTTTCCCCTAATAGGGGTTCCACATAAAAAAATCTTGGTGTTATGTGTGTTTTTGATGTGGTGATGATTCATGCTTTCATGTAAATTTATTAGATCTGAGAATAAGTTTAATAAGTAAAATTTATGTGACAACTGATTAACCCCCCCACCTCTTAGTTTTCTGCCCTTGTGTTTTCAACAGTAAGAACCCATGCATGAATGTATATATATAGAAACAAATATATTGAGGATATCTAACCATGGAGGAAGAAAAGGGTTGAATGCATAGCTCAAGAAAATACAAATCTATAAAAAAAACCTTGTTTACGCTTACATTTATGGTTGTCTTTCATGTACCAATTGTCAGAGACATGGGCTTCATATGCCATTGTCCATCTATGTTTTCATTGAGGCCAATATGATATTGTTGCAAAGAAATTTTTTGTTTGAACATATTAAAATATATGTGACTAGTTAGACGTGTATAAAATGGCAAAAAGGAATTGGAAAATGACTTATAGCAACAATAGAAGTCAAAACACTACAGGCTGTGGGCCGAAACTATTGGGAAGCTCTCCAATCTACTATCCAATGGAGGTGTATGGAAACTTTATTGAGTAGCTTGGTATGAAACCAACAACATGGTGCGACATTCCAATATGCAAGAAAAATAATAGATATCCTTATATTAGAACAAAAAATATTACATGTACTCCCTTGTGTGGCACCAAGAAACAATTCCAAGGTGTACCAACCATGGCACCACCAAAAACCTACCATTGCATTTCTACTGAACAAGGTGGCCAATTCCACGATTGAGAAAAGCACAAAACCAACAACCTCAGCCATCATTATAAATAGGGCCGAGCAACCCATCACAAATAGCATGGAATTTTATCATAATTGAGGAAAACAAAAAGCAATCTAGAAAAGACTATATATTTCTGAATGTAATATATAGGAAGAGTGAAAGAGTGAAATGATGGAAAACAAAAAATTTATACAAAACCTTTGCAACTAGTTGAATGAAATAAAGCTAATAGAAAAGCTAACAACAATAGATAGGAATATGTGGAAGTAAAGCATGAAGCACAAATGTCAAAACTCAGGGTATATAGGTAGAGAAAATAGAAAACACAACATGGTTGTACAATTTTAAACTATTAGTCAAATAGAACAATTTTTTTTAGAATGTTTTGTAGAGTATGTGCATATATAGTTTAATTTACTAAAATGTTCAAAACATGTTATTGACTTATAAAACTTCTTGGCTCCACTTATTGTTGGTTAAAATCTCTATGCATGGTTAACACTTGAAGTTGTTTGTATCTTCATATGTATTAATTTGTAAGAGTTGCAACTATATGTGTAGAGTACTGCATGTTAAAATCGGTTGAAAGAGAATTGTAGGTATGTTGATAAAGAATTGACACCATGGAATTTAACTTTTTTTGGAAAAACATGGATAGATGGAATACATAGAAGAGTGTATTCTTCTGAATTCCATATACAAAAGGTATGACTCAACAAACTATTGAAATGGGAAGTCAACATATTAATATTTATGGGTGCATATTTGCATATTGAATTTCATAAAAAATGTATTGTTGAAGGTAGAAAAGATAGTAAACAAGAACAAAATTATCTTTAATGTGTAAAGCTAAAGAGGATGAAAAGATTTGAATAAAGTCTTGTCCTCCGCTTATTTGTTCCTACTATCTATTTTCATGTTTGACATTATACCCATGTTGCACAAATTATTACATATTACGGTTCTGTAAAATTTATCTTAGAAATCCTTGAAAAGAGGATTGTATATAGTTTGGACCAAATGCAAGAGTAATTTTTTCAAAGAGTTTTCTATAATCCAGTGCGCGAGTCTAGGGTAGAAGCATTTGGTAGGGGTTGGAGTTATTCCAACCGTACCTCTTCACTGCGATGTCTAGCAGTGTATTTTTTGTTGCTAAGCCTGGATTATCTTTCAAATGAGAATGTTGGATCAATGTAGAGTCTTTCAATTGATTTAACACAAGAAATAGTTGTAAAATTCAACCCTTGCCTCTCTTTTTTTCCTATGTTAATCATTTATCTATAGGTCCAATGTTAAGCCTTGGGATTTATGTATTGTAATTCCTCGTGCCATGGTGAGTGAGATTTGTGTTTGAATACTCTGAGTTATAACTATGATGGGGATATCTCTTGGGTTTTCTAGGTTCCATGGTGTGCCAATGTAATTTTGGAAGTGAACAACAACACAGTCAGGCAAATATGGTGGTTTACAATGTGCATAGTACACAATATCTGTAACAAGACCAAGGGATCCATTGACAAGGCCAGCTTGAATCCATAGATTTGTTGTTAGCATCAGTTATTCACCAACACAAAGTAGCAGTTATGGGAGAAGCTAGTCATCATCTCCATGATTAGATATATGTTGTGCTACTCGAGCAATACTAATGGCTATGGGAAGGTTTAACTATTTGATCATTTTTTTGTTGTGAAATATGACTAAGTAATTTGTTGCGAACAACTGTGTGGAAACAAAAAAAAATTCTCTTTCCGTGGCTGAGAGAATTTTATTTTTTTGTTTCATAAGCTCTTCCAATTCATTGTGGAGAGCCTCACCATTTCTTATATGGAGAAGAATTTCTTGAAACTTTTGCTAGGAAGGGCTATCTCCTTTTTGGTGGAAAATAGTGTCCAATGTGACCAAGACTGTGAAAGTATGTCATAAGGCTACCGTCGATGACTGTGAAGCATAATAGGGTCTCCATGATAGGTGGAAGCTGGGAAAGATCACCAACAAGGATGATGCAAACACTAACAAATGGCTCCCTCTGGTTATCAGGGAATGCTTGGCACAATTGGCTATCTATTTTCAACAACTTCAAGCATAGAAAAATTGTTTCATCTATCAAAATGTATTGAATATATTTACATTGTTCTTGGAATATTGTCAATGTATGACCTTGCAAAGAATTCATATCCTTTATGGATATTCAAAGGGCTATATGGATTGTGGAGGCACATATGTTGTACGCAGCAACACCTATGGGGGCCAATGTGAGCAACGAGCTATTGGATCTAGTAGTAGACATGTTTATTTGTTGTCTAATACAATTTGTCAAAAAGGATGTGCTAGTGCCAGTTATCCCTTGAATGATCATGTAGAGAGGGTCTTTGGGGAAAGGTTGCATGTGATGGGATTGGATGATTTGAAGAGCCAATTGTTGTTTCGATGAAATTTGATGGGATGATGTATTTATAGGAAAAAATTGTATCATCATTTTCTCATGCTGTGCCCTGGCTGATGGGATGAACTGTAAAGCAATATTATGAAGCTATTCAGGCACATGGTTTTTATTCCATGAATGGTCCATATCAAAATCCCACCTACCGAACAACTTGAGCTAATTTGTACTAAAGTTAGTAGTTGCATCAAGCTGAGAGAAAACTTCCCATTCATATTCATCCATAGAATGTTGATGGCTAAAATCCTCAGTATCACTTCCATGTTCTTCTTCAATCGTGGATGCAACTAGAAGTCTATTAATATGCCAAGGATGATAACCAATTGTTTTTAAAACTTTCCAATTTTGTATGATCTCTTGTTTGGCAAGACCTATATATATTTGTATGTTTTGGAAAGGTTTGTCTAACATAAGTTTAGTCCAAAAAAATATCTCAAATATTTCTATATCTTCAACAAGAATAGTCTTGAACAATAGCTACATAAGGAAAATTACAAGCTGGTGTCTCGATTTCCATTTAGTGTTTTTTCACTGCTCTGAATGTGTATATAAGTGGAATGAGTCAATTAGGGATACACCAGTTAGCTCTAGAGGACTTTGCATATAGAAATGAATATAATTTGTTGGCAGGTCTTCATCAACATCATCTTTATTTATACGAAACCATACTATTTTACCAACATTCAAACGAACATATTGTTGGCTTGAAGTGAGAAGAGGTAATTTATTCAAGATATGGCATGTCTCCTATGCCGAGATGTCATGCTCCACAAGAATATTCATCATGAATTTTTGATATGCAAGTAGTGCTCTATCCTCAACTATATTTGTATTTTCATTTCTTTTCAACATATCAAGATATTTTTTTGATTTCTTCTCAAATTTAGCTACATATTTAGAAATATAATTTAAAATGATTTTCCCAAAAACAACTTGCTGGCAGTCAACATTAGCACACTAGATTGCAAGCATGGGTGGGCTATGAATATTTAGGTGATCATCATTCCTTTTTGGCTTGTAGGATTTGTTAGTTTCAGCATCAGATGTCAATGTAGAGGTAAGTTGTTGCTACCAAGGTGCTTTATACCAACATTGTAATTGCTCTCCTTTTTTCCTTAAACAAGTATATTCAAAGCATTTTTTGTTCCTTTGAACTATATTTAGCATCTCTTCATAATATATGATTGGATCACTAGAAAGAATATGGATTGTGGAAAGCAAGCAAGGATTTTCTTTAGAACAATGATACATTCTGAGCAATCTCTATGTAGGGAAACATGGATTCCAAGCTAAAAAATATCTATCAAAAAATTTCCTTGCCATGGTAACATCATGGTCATTGGACCAATCAAGGGTGTCCATGTTGGGCGATTTTGGAAGCCATAAAAAGCCATGCAAATGTGTAGAGCCACAATGTTTCCATTCATATCTATACTAATAATCTTTTGCATGGAAAAGCTTTTCAATCACCTCTTCATGGAAAATTGAAAATCTATGATGGGGATATAAAGACGTGATATGTGGATTTTGAACAACACTATCTGTTAGTGTCTTTGTTGAGGGCTCCATCGTCAATTAAGCTATAGAAAAGAAAAAATTTTGCAGGTCATCCCATTTTGTGTATGCATAGCTTAAAGTGAAAAAAAGGGTAGGTATGCCAAGTTGATCAATCATTGTAGAGAGCTAGGCTTGACAAGAGCTCCAAAAAGAATAGGTCCCATGCAACGATTCACCAAAATGCAATAGTTTCTCAGCTATTTGGTCATTGGTAGTAGCTTGAAGACATTCACACAATGCAGACAACAACTTGGGGATTTTTTCTTCTAGGTCTGCTCTAACAAAGACATAAATAGTTTGGTGGTTGTGATGTCTCATTATCAAATTGTAAAGGAAATTCCTAAATTTGACATGTTTTCCAAATATGTGGTCAAAATAGCTTATTAAGTGGAGGACACATTCATGCAAGTGGATTCAATAATTCCTCGGTTGGAGGGGAAGTGTTGTTCCAGTTGGAAACAATGTTGGAAAGGTGATTGTAAATAAACCTTCAGTGTTGTACTCATTAACAAGAGATGAGCTAATTTTAGACCAACATAAAATATTCTGGTTTTTTCTTCAATTTTTAGTATCTTTTTGATTACTTGGAGCTCTCATTTAGCATTTGGAAAGGAAGGGATAAATGATGAAATGTTTGAAGAGCCATTTTTATCCCGAGCAACATTTTTTTAGCTAGTTGATGGCATTAGGTTTTCATTGGAAGCTTTCTCTATTGTATGCAAGAAATTGGACACATCAACAACATCAAGTAACATATTAAGAGCATCAACATCAATCTCAAGGTCATTGTAATATTTTTCATATTGAATTTTTTATTTCAATGCATCCATGACATGATGTTTATTAACATAGAAATCATAATTACCACCTTCAATTGTAGTTCTACATACTATGACAACCTCAAGGTCTTGCAAGTGGCATGAAAAAAGTTTTGCTATGCTTGAGATGTCTTGAGGAAAGCTTATCATGTGACCACCATATTTAAATTGACCTCCTTTATCATGGAAACTTGCAAAATTGGAGCCACCCTAGCAATAAGCATTTCTTCAACTTGTGTTAACTTCTTTAGCAACAATGGTTGCGGGCCTAGGTCCATGCGATTTGTAGACCTAAAGCGGTGGGTTCATTTTTCAAAATAGCATCACACATGTTGCTATTGACCCTGACATATGAGTGCACATCCCTATGTAGCTTTCTCTACATATCTGAAAAACAAAAAGCTTTGATAGTGCATCTATGTAGTGTCGAAATCATTTCACTGTAGAAAGGTAAATATCATTGAATATTTATTTCAAGTATTTTTTTTGTCCTCGTGTAGCAGGGGGATTGCTCTAAGATTGTTTATAAGGGGTGGCATCTACCATTCCCAATGGGCACTATGAGGGAAGATTGGTAGCAAGTAGAGCCATAGTTGTGCATGGTGCAGCTAGCCTTTGCTCCATGTATTTTGTACGGCGCTTTGCACAAATTTCCTCTCTATGTTGGCTATAGTACAAATGGTTTTGTTGCTATTTTTTACCCTTTCTAAATTTAGCAAGTGATTGGGCTATGGAACTTGAATGTACTTGCACAACCTAGGACTATACATACAAGCTCAACCATATTACCATATATGAATATACAAGTATAACCATATATATATTTAAAGTAGTAATTACACGTAAACATGTAACAAAATATATATGTGTATCCATGTGTATATAAATGTATATGTATGGATGATCACACAATGAATAACATAGTATGAACATTGCAATATATAAAAAGATATACAAAAGGATTTTACATTTTTTTATGTCAATCATTTTCATTATTTTATTATTGTTATATCTCTCATTTACAAGAATACAATGATGAAGGACATTATGGAATGCCCACACAAAATTTCATGGAATTCCATCACACAGCACACAATAACAAAGTAGGGGGTAATCTACTATCTTCATATATGATCTATCATATTCTAATCTTTCGACAGTACAACTTAATCAAAGTATACTTTCCCACACTGCAACATGGAATATTCCATTTACTTCAACTATCACCATCGCACAACAATGAGAGGATGCATTAGCATTCACACAAGCAAACACTTACCATTCATCTTCTGCATATACATATGCATATGCATACACATACACACACATATACATATACATATACATATACATATACATATACATATACATATACACATACATATACATTTACATATACATATACATATACATATACATATACATATGCATATGCATATCCATATGGATACACATGCACATACATATACATATACATACACATACACATATACATACACATATACATACACATATACATACACATATACATATACATATACATGAAGGGGATGGTTTTTATATGTTGGAAAATATCAATCTATATATCCCTGCACATCTATATTCTTTGTTAGGTCCACCCATGTGTGTATACACCTTAAAGCAAAGAAAACTGGAAACAATTACACCCCATTTGCAACAGGTATAACAAAAAGGAAATTTATACTTATGGAATCATGATATGAAGGCCGATGGTTCACACCCTTAGAGACAAAATCTGCAATTGGAACCATGGTAGATCTCAACAAATCAATATTGGGGGGCTCTAGAGACCCATCCACAAAACCCAATTCCATAGACAGTTCTGGGAACATTTTTGAGAGAAAAAAATGTTACAATTTGAGTTGACTAATTGAGAGCTCTATTTCACAATAAAAATAAAAGATTAATGTATTGCAACATCCCAATGGAAATTGCTAGATAACTTAGAAATGTTGATCTATAACTATTCCACTTCTAAAACTGAAGAAACAACATGGGATACAATAACTAGAATAGAAATGCACTTTTAATACTATCAAAACACCAAGGGATACATCAAGAATAAAAATGATAAATTCATATCGATATACCCTTATATGTATTTTTTTATCTTTGAGGTTACTTATATATGTATCCATGTAGTTTTTTATTATTTTACTATATTTCTACATATAGCTATTTGTAGATATTTGTATATGTTGCTAGTTGGTCATTTCACCCTTTCTTACCAAAACAATAGGCTATACAACAATAAGACTAGAAATGATTAAATACATATATGCATTGAATCTCCCCTTTCTCTCCACATTTAAAAACACACACATATAACCATATATATATATATATATATATATATATATATATCAATATATGTACACATGTATAGACCTATTTATATACACACTCCTATATCTAAATAGATGTGTATACCATAATTTTTCCTCACTATGTAAATCCTCCCCTTGAAATTTATGAACAAAGCAAACATCAAGATTGAATTTTCCATGAATTGTCTAGTTATGAAGGGTATGAATTCAAACCTTTTTTTTCCTATACGATATTTTCCACTCCAATGTAAGGAATTACTATAGGGAACAAAAGGTTTAAATTTGTAGCCTTCTCAGCCAGTCAATTGAGGGAAAATCTAGTCTAGATGTTTGTTATCTTCATAAATTTCAAGGGGAGGAGTTATTAATCTAAAATTGCTCCTATGTCAATGGTTACAACACAAAAGATGCACAATATCGACTCCATGTGGGATTTTCATAGCATGAAAAGTGAAGGGAAAGCAAAGGGAAAAAGTTATGCAAACCAACAACATGTTTTTTAACTTTAGAGCTTATTAAAGTATATATGCCATAAGGGGACTCTTGGCCATCTTTGAACACTAAAGCAAAATGGAAAATGATTGCTTGCATTGCTTGGATAATGGAAATCAAGATTGTAGCAACAAGCCAATGCAAGCTACACTATTTTTTGTGCTTTTTGAATGTATTTAGTTTGAATAGGGGCATTCACTGCCAAGGCAGAATCAATTTTACAAATTTCTTATGAACATCTTACACATACTGCACCATTCAATGCTTTGTTATTAACATCTCAATGCTATATCATTTAATGCTATGGTTGTATTATAAAATTTTTCTAACAAGCTAAATAATACTTACATATACTATTTTTAACTCTTTTCAAATCAAAGTCTACCTAAATAAAAATAAAGATAGCATACACAGTTATTTAGATATACTATGCATATATAAATTGCGATTGCATTCTCAAATGACACACAATGGTCTTGGTCTATATATATCAATATATATTTCTTCCTATATGTGTTTTTTAAAATATTAAATGGGGAATTCGATACATATATATAGACATAAATTTGACCTAGATTGCATGCCAATAAATATTACAAACAAATAGAGAAATTATAAAAGAGCTATTGGACAAAAAATCCTATTCACGATCGAGCTGATGAAAATCCAAGTGGAAACTTCAAACAAATAGCCTATCAGGTAAAAATATAATATTAAACAAATAAAATATCTATTATAATAACACTTAAAAGCCACAAAACTATTTTTTTCTCCATGCTTATACATATATCTCTTCAACTTTCCAAATCAATTATCTAAACCAAGTTCTTTATCACCATACCTATTTTCTCTAGGTCATGACAACAATTATATGAGACAAAAATCTCTAAGAAAATGTGTATAGCACCACAAGCTTAATTGTAAATTTGAGCTACATTGCTTTCCATTAAATACAATAAAGAAATCATTTATGCAACATACCTGTTGATAGTCAAAACAACATAAAAACATTAAACAAAATATTACTATTTTGTTTCTCCTGAAAGAGAAAGATAACACATGGATATCTAACTCCCAAGGTCCTGGTAATATGTTCTCAACTATTGTAATTTCACTCAATGGTTGATGTAACTATAAAGTTCAAGGGGCCTGTTGGTTTTGAACTTCTGGATTGTTATAAGATCAAACATGTATTTAAACCTACTTTAACTGGTGGTTTTAAAGAAATAGAAAAAGATAGATCAAAGATTTTAAACTGAAGAAAATTTTGATTCATCCAACTTAATCAGACTTGTTACCTTCCAAGGAATTCCTAAAATAAAACTGTAGAATAAAGTTAACTTGTAATTAATACACAGTTTTATTCATTCACTATGCAAACTTCAACAGTAGATTGCAAATCATCATTTAAACATAACATAAGATAAAATTTCATTCCTTGAAAGATTTCCAAATCAAATAATCAACCCAAGATAAATACCATTTTGGAGCACAATATGAAGTAGATTTAAATCTAGCTGCTTCTACTATTGGTGAAACAGATAAACAACATTTACAAATCTGGCAAGACCACCAATGTATAGAAAATCCATATCTTCGGATTATCTCCATCTATACTAATAAAATCTAGAAGATACATCTCCTCCTCCAACTAAACTTTAACTTCTAATCTACTTCTACTCTCAAGTTTCTCTACATTGTAACCCTAACTTGCTAATTCAAACCAATAAGATGAAAAAGAAGATCCTATTACAAAGAAAAGAGATGTAGTTATGTCTCGTCTATCTTCAAAAAATTCCTACCTTAGAAAATCTATATGTCTCCCCCTTTTCTCTCTTTTCCTTTACAAAGAGGCAAAAGTGCCATATATACAAAACACGCCAAAGAAAATGTGTCGGCCCCTATTTTTTAGGGTTTCCAAAATAATTCGGTTACAAAACACGTCGGCCCTAGAAGTGTTTTGGAATAAAGTAAATGATGCATTAAATGTGCATACCCTGTTCATGTCAGCAAAATATCTCCCTCGAGAATGGCCTTCAAATCTTTCGCAACCATCGCATTAACTTGCAGCCCTCATGTCTGACCTTGAGACTTCTTTGTAGAGTTGCTTTAAATGTTTTGAAGCACTTTCATTAATGTTGATCTACTTTTCCTAGTAGACATCCTAGCTGTCATTGAGACTCACAACTTCTTCCTTTATGCTTTCCTCTCATTCTAGATCTTTCTGCAAGTTGATCCCTTTGAGAAGCAACATCCAACTTTCCTATCTAGATCTTCACTGATGAACACCACTATTCACCGAACCGATTCATCATGTTCGATCATAGAGAAAATCCATACCACTCCCAGTCTGTTGATATTCTTCACAGGAATGGTCACAATAGTCAAACTACCAACGGTTCACCTTCAGCTTCCTCTGATTGGTTGAACACATACCACGCAAGATTTTCAAACAGTCAAAAGTTACTCAAACAGAATCGCATTTCAGTGAGCCACCAGCCATGTCTCCCCAATGCTACAATGCTCCACTGGCGCTATCAGCATAACTTACAACTATTGACAAGATTTCATAGCGATCTACAGGAGTCATACCAATAGCCAAGACCATTGCCTAGACAATTGCTATTGGCAAGACTATCACTTTCGGCAAGAGGTCATACCGAAAGCACCTGACAGTAGATATCACTCCGACCAGACCATTAGCAAGAGTCTCGGTGATTCTCAACACGAACGCATCCATCGGCAAGACCAACAAGTCGGAACAAGGTCTTAGCAAGACTCCATGTCACATTGAAGAGCTAAACCATCAGCGAGACTTCATCAATCAGCAAGACTCTCTGAAGGTCACACCTGTCCCCGACACTAGCTATCACCAAGAGTCTTACCGAAGCCATATACCCATCGGTGAGACCACAACCATCGGCAATACATCATACCGAGTGTAAACCATTCGGCCAGGAGTCTCCCGGATGACAACTTTGTGAACAACTGTCAATGAGAGTTTTCCTGAGGGGGAGAGAGATAGAAAAACTCATGGTGACATAAATGTCTTGGCAACCTAAGCATTTCAAATGAATAGAACACAACTACTAGTTGGAAAGACTTCTAGAGGGTCTCACCAACTTTATTCTTTCAGGATTTTTATTCCAGATCTGATTGAGGCATGCCTTTCAACAAACTTCCTTGAGAAACAACATCAGTTGTTCTCGACATGCTTTAATCCTGAAAAAAATGCCTTCATTAGTCCTCTAAAGCATAGAAAATACATCATTCTTTGTCATTCCTTTCATATATCCTTAGCAAAGAGAAGCCCAACCCTGGAAAAGGTGAAACCAAATCTAAACTAGAAACACACCTTCCTTTAAAACTAGCGGGGGTAGAGCTAAGATGAAACTGGAACCGAGACCAGAGTTGGAACGGGAACCGAACATGGAAATAACCATCATTTCCATGTCCACAAAAGGTAACGTAACCCGAGAACAAACACAAGTGGGATCGGGGCAAAAACTGATCCCGAACGAACCACAACAGGGGTGGGAATGGAACCAAATCCGGCATTGAAACTTTTCCAAGTTTAAGATTTGGATTCCATTCTGATCCCACCTCCGAAAATATACAAAGAGACAAAAAAAGGACAAAAAAGAAAAAGGGAAGGGAAGAAAAATATCCCGCGACCAAACAATCAGAACAAAAAGGAAAAACAAATGAAAAACTCTAGTGGAATTGGAACCTAAAAATTAGAAAATATCCAAAGTTTTGGTTTCAGTCTCGGTTCTGCATCTGCCAGAACAACACCGAAAATGCCAAAGAAAGAAAATAATAGGTCAAAGGGGGCTGAACCGAAACTGGAAACGGAGCAGAAACAGAACATGGTAGACATTCCCAAGTTCGGTTTCTATCCCAGTTCTGTGTCCACCAGAACAAAAGGAAAAAGGCCCAAGGAAAAACTCCTAAGGCACAAAACACAAAACCAAAGGAAAAAAACCAACAAATAGGAGAAAATGACCAACCCAAATGTTAGTTGAAAATAACCAATGAAGAAGAAACAAAAAGAAAGGGTAGAGTTGGAGTCGGGATGGAATTCGAACCAAAAACCTTGAACGAGTTTAATGTTTAGATTTAACTCCGGAACCAGCTCTGACAGAACAAAAGAAATCCTAAGACCCAATCAAACAACAAAAGGTGATGAAAATAAAAGAAAAGGGGGACCCATTTTGTTCCAAAATAAAATAAAATGGGGTGGTTATGCAAGGAATAACAAATGGCGACTCGGCTGGGAAAAATGGTTTACCCATTTTTAAGATATTGAAGAATTTAATTATCCCAAAACTTATAATTTATGAGACATGTTAACTTAAGTGTGATAAAAATATTTAAGTAAAGTTGAGCTGAAATCTCAAATGTAAGACCAACATAAACTACTGCTTGAATCTGAGTGTGTGCATACTTATGGTGCATCCTTCTTTATTTGAGATTTCTCCACACCTAAACAACTATATCTACAATTCAAGCTACATGGGTTGAGTCCTTCGACTGTCATGCAATAGAATCCTAGGTATTGCTCCACTACCAGCTAGGCATCCATAGCCCCGATAGAGATACCTTAGTTCTCTCAAAGCATTGCTCTACTACTAGTCAGGCATCCATAGCCCCGATAGAGATACTTGAATTACCCACTTAGTATTGAGTTTTCCTTTATTTTAATCCTTCTCTTTTTTTTTTCTCTCTTTTACAGGCCTTACTTGTGAAAATTATTTTAGAAAACCTTCTCAATACAAAAACTTTAATAGTCTGAAATGTGGGTTGATAACTATAGTGGATCCTATGACAGTCTTGGGGAAATAGATTTTTCACTTGAATTGAAGATATAATTACCTGGAGATGAATAGGAACTTCATAGTCGGATGTTTTATCTATTTTGTGACATATTTCAATGATAGTTCAGGAGGTTATCCACAATACACCTTACTCCTAATAGCCTTCAGACTCATGCTAAAATGACCACAAGGCATGAATTTTAGAACAAAATCCTTTGACATATATGCCTAAAAATGCCCAAACCAATTTCTCTCCTAGTGCCTACAATATTCTTTGAATAACAACCCCAATGTCTTAAGATGGAAAAAAAAGAGAATCCTCAAAGAAGAAAAAAAAGAAGACACAAAACAACAAAGGAAATGAAAAGAAAGAAAGAAACAACAGACAAACAAAGAACAGAAGCAAAGAATCAGTAATTACACCAAATACATATATACAATAAATTCAAAACCTCAAACCTTTATGAGCTGAAGTAATGCTTGAGAAACTACCCATTGACTGGCAATGGAACAAGTTCTCCTATCAAGGTGCTCAAATGAAAAGCGTTCTCCCCCAAGATCTCGGCCACTTGATACAGACCTAGCCAGAGTCTATCAAATTTCTGGTGATCACCCTTTTTCTCCTTAGCCTTGTCCAACAACAACACCAGATCTGAAATTTTGAATGCCTTAATCTTAGCTCTCTTATCAAACCAATGTTTAACAATAGCCTGATGTTTGAAAAACTGTTGTAGAGTGGTGTCTCTTTGTTCTTACATGTTTAAAATGTTGTTTAGTCTTACCTCAATCTGGTCATCCCTTGTATAAAACTCCTACATGAACTTAAGAACAGGCATCTCTAAGTGTATGGGAAAAACTAGATCCTAGCCATAGACTAATTTGAAAGGGGAACTTCCTAGGGAAACCTTAATACAGGTTCGATCTGCCCATAAGGAAAATCTTAACTGGGTATGCCAGTCCCTAGGATTACTTTCAAGAAACTTCTTTATCACTTCTAAAAAATTCTTGTTAGTAGATTCTGCCACACCATTTCCCTGAGGATAGTAATTAGAGGAATACTTCAAGATAATTTTATGTTCGTAAGCCCATTGTATAAATTCAGTAGGTGAAAAGGCAGGGCCATTGTCACATACCAGGGTGAATGGCACTCCAAACTTGGTAACAATATTTTTAGTGAGAAATTTGATAAGCACCTCAGTGTTGTTGTTCTTGCATGGCTGTACCTCAGTCCAACGGGTGCAATAGTCTATAGCAGTTAGGATGAACTTGTGTCCTATAGAAGAACTAGGATTAATAACCCCAACAAAATTCAGTGCCCATTGGAAAAATGGTCTTACCTCATATACTGGTTGTAGAGGCATTGTTGAATTAAGCTCCTTTGATGCAGACATGTATGGCATGTTTAGACATGTTGATGTGCATCCTTGAACACATGGGGCCAATAATATCCTGACCTGAGGATTTGATGGGCCAAAGAATCTGCTGATCTGTGTCCTATGCCATGCCTACCATGAAATTCAGCCCTGGCATGTTTGGCTTCTTGCTGATCCAGACATCGCAGGTACACCCCCTCATAATTTCTTCTGTATAGAGCCCCCTTTTGAGCATGTAATGAACACTCTTCATCCTTAGTGCCCTTCTATAGGTAGCATTCATCCCATCTGGGCATCTATTATTGAGAAGGAAGAAGATCAAGTCAGTATACCATGGGTCCTTGGTAAATGAGTGCACAGTATATTGTTGACAGTTGATATTCTTGTCAACATCTGCCATGGCCTTTGATAAACCTTGTCCTCAAACAAGTTTCATTGAATGGATTTCTAAATCATACTCTTAAACGATAGCCATCCATTTTCCTCTCCTTTCCCCTAATTCACTTTGCATAAGGAGAGACTTAATCACTGGATCAGGCACTATAGCAATAACTTGGCTTCTCAAAATGTAATGCCTAAAATTTTTCATTGCTCGTACCAATGCAAAGGCCTATTTTTCCAAGGGTGGGTACCTGACTTCTACATTCTTGAATGAGGAGCTCATGAAGGCAATTGGACTTTCATCTCCTTCACCTCTGTGTTGTGTTAGGACTGTTGCACATGAATGATCAGATGTAAATGAATAAATATAAAAGGGCTTTAGGTAATCTGGGCTGGTCAAGACCGGTGCCTCAAATATTGATTGCTTAATCTGTGAAAATGTAGATCTAGCCTCATTGCTCCATTTAATTTTAGTATCTTTCTTCATCATCTCATTGAGGGGTTTTAAAATTTTTGTAAACCCTTTTATGAACTTCCTTATGAAATTAATCCTCCCAAAGAAGGACCTCATCTCCTTTTTACTACCTAGCATCATCAATTTCAAAATAGCCTCAACTCTATCAGGATGTATGGATATTCACTTTTCTGATATCACATGCCCTAAAAGTTTCCCTTCAGAAACTCCAAAGACACACTTCTTGGGATTAAGAGATACTCCATAGCTGATACATCTTTTAAGGACCTTTGCTAAATCAACAGCATGATCCTTTCTCTTCTTGGAAATAATTTTCAAGTCATCCACATATATAATAATACACTTACCTATCAAATCCTTAAAAGCCACATCCATTGCATGTTGAAAGGTAGCTCCAGCGTTAATGAGGCCAAATGGCATGCATCGATAGGCAGATGTTCCCCATTTTGTAGTGAAGGTAGTCTTCATCCTGTCTTCATGGTTGACTAGCACTTGGTTATACCCAGAATAGCCATCTAAAAATGACATCATCTGGGATCCATTAACAGTTTGTAACACTTCATCAAGAGAAGGAAGTGGATAGTTATCCTTCTCTGAGGCTTTGTTCAGGTTTTTGAAGTCCACACACAACCTGATCGCCCCACTTTTCTTACGCACTGGAACTAGATTGGAAACCCACATGGAGTGTCTTATTGGGAAGATTCTTGTTGATAAAATTTTTTCACTTCCTTCTGTATCAATGGTTCTATCAAAGCATTGATTGGGTGCTACTTTTGACGAAAGGGCTTGGATTTTGGTTTCAGCAGTATTGTGTGTGTAATCATAGAGGTGTCAAAAGTCTTCAAATCTTCATAGCTCCAGGTGATTTCTACAATATCTTCTTTTAACACCTTAATTATCTCATTTATGTTCTCCTCGGGGTAGGTCTTACCTATAATGACACTTTTTTTAGGACCTGAATCATCCAAATTAATAGATTCATACTTTCCTCCTTCACTTTGCGTTGGCACTCTTTCCTGAGCCTGAGGATTAGAATCAAATATCCTTTCTAAGGCTACCATCCCCTTGGGGATGCTGTTACTCTTTAAATTCATTAATCCTTCCATATCACAACCTTCAAGGTCCCATTCTCCCTGATCTCTATCTGATTCATCTATGATTTTCCCTTCAAAGACATCTGAACTTGCCAAGGCAAGTATGTGTTGGTCATCCTCAAAGACTTGAAAATTCTAAACATTATTAGGGACTACCAAGATTAAAACTAGCTCAACTAAAAATCTTCTTAATTTGGAGTCTTGCATAGGCTCCAAAGTACTAGCAGTAACTGCTAAAGCATCTGCAATCTGATTTTTCTCCCTAGGAATCAGAGTAGTTCTGAAAGTGTCAAAGTCCTCTATCAGGTTCCAAACCCTATTTCTGTAAAAAACCAATCTTTTATTATGGAAAATATATTGGCTACAAACCTATTTGATAATGACTTTAGAGTCCCCCATCACCATAAGAGATGTGACCTTCTGATGAGAAAGCATTAGGCCCCTAGTAAGTGTTTCGTACTCTGCCATGTTTGTGCAACCAAACTATAGCCTATAGGAGGAAAAGTAAGTATTCCCTTTTTGATTGGTTAATTCCACCCCTGCTCCACTTCCTGATTTCGACTTAAAGCCATCAAATTTTAGACTCCATAATTGATCTAGGGTTGGGGTTTCTTTCTTTATCTGGCCTATAGTCTTTTGCTTGGCAGAAGTATATGACAGCTCAGACTTGTGCTAATCATCAATATTTGAAAGTGACTGGGGGCATAGTTCATCCAAAGATTCCCCTAGATTGAAAATTTGTTTAGGAAGTGATTCCTGAACCTCCTCTTGAGTCAGGTCATGATTGAATACCTTTGTTACCAATCCCCTAAGCATTGGAAGTGTTTCCAGGGTAAATGCAATTGGCAAAGACTGAGATTCCTTAGCCCCTAGTTGTAATTCAAAACACAGAACCTGAGTCTGCTCGGGTTGAGAAGACAATTCCCTCTTAGCAAAGTTGACTCTCATAAGGATGGTTGCATCCTTTGCTTGAAATGGAAACTCATTGATAGGGGCCTGGGGTTGACACTCACCAGTTTCTTCTACCGAGTAGACATGTTTCAAGATATCTACATAGGATTGGCAAGTCAACTTAGAATGATTTTGGTAATGAACCCTACACCAGTTAGGAAGTAGGAGACTATACATATCAACCTCCTCTCCTAGTACCAGCCTATCTTATTGTAATTTCATTATTAGGACTTGCTGATTAACAGTAATCATTGGGTCATTTTTCTTTGAGAGGGGTGAGTCATTAGAATGAAGTGCTGAAAAAGTCACGATCTCCTCCTACTTATAAAATCCTATCTTGGTTTCAAAATAGGCTACTTCATTGGGGGAGTCATACTCAGTAATCATGTGTTTGAGCCTAGGCTCACTTTCAATTCTAATATAGATTGCTATCCCTTTCCAGGGCACCATATGTGTGAGAAATCCAAAGACAAATATCCACCTAGAATTTTCATTAGGTCTTTGCTTAAGAGCATCCCATAGGCTTCTGGGATATCTGCAACTTGGATATCTACATAAGTTTGGATCCTCAGATCAAATCCAATCTATACATGGATATTTTTTAGATCTCCTACCACATTAACTTCTGTTTTGTCTAACTGGATAACCTTTTTATTTTTCTGGAGTGGGCTCAGACCTAGCTTCCTACAAATGGAAAATGGCATGGCATTCCCTGATGCCCCAAAATCCAGCAGACAGTTATGTAAATTCTTTCCAAAAATTCTCAAACTTAGCAAGAAAGGTGGAGTACCAGTCTTACCTTTATAGAGAGCTGCATTCATCTCATTAGCAGGAGTCACCTTTTCTCTTCTTTTTGACCTGCCTGCTTCCCCCAAGGCTCTCAACAGGATTTCATTTTGAGTCGGGCACCATTTCAAAATATCAAAGAAAGACATTGAAGTCTTCTGCCTTTGCATTTCTATAATGAAATCAAATTCTAAATCATTCCTCACATGATATTTAGGAATTGAAGATGAATTACCTTTTTTTTGAGAATCTAATGCTCCCTTTGGTGGTGGTGGATTATTATCTGCATTCTGATTTGGTGGGACCATATTATTAGGAGGGGCAGAGGTCATGAATGGTCCTCTATTTTGATTTCTAAGGAAATGGCCTCCCTTAGTTTGGAAGGCTTGGGCATCATACACATCTTCTACTACTTCATTTTCTTCCTGGTTGGGAAATGGAAGTTCTTCCTCAAAGATATCATATGCCATGGCAGTATCCATTGATCCACCAGATTTGTTCGATGCACCCTGGAATGGAGCATCAGCTTGCGCTATCTTAACCATTTTTTCTATTTCTAGGCAATTTACCTTAGAATGAACCACCATATCATGTAGTCTAGACCAATTGGTCATAAGGTGGAGGTCTGCCACGTTGGTAGTGTGTGGCCTTTCATCTCCCACTTGATAATTGTGAGAAACTCCTCTGTTATTGGGTCGAGTATTCCATGGCCTATTGTTGTTAGGCCTCTGATTGTATCCTCTATTCTGATTTTGATAGTTTTGATTAGAGAATTTTTGGTTCTAGAAATTCCTATTGACATTCTAATTGGCATTGTAATTCTGATTGGGACTTTGGTTTGGATAGCCACCCTGATTAGAATACCCTCCCCGACTCTGAAAACCTTGGTTCTGGTTGTGAGGGGGATTCTGTCTAAGTTGAGCCATGTCATTAGACATCTAAGATAGTTTCGATTTGAGAGTCTCAATCTCATTGGTCAGTTGGAGAGTCTTTTCATTTTCTACATTCTTCATAGCAAAAGATTGATTAACTAAACTTGATCCTCCAGCTTGATTTTGGTAATTTTGATTTTGCTGGGAGGAATCCTGGGGACCATTGTTAAAAAATGGCATGGGAGGTGAAGCTTCGAATTTAGACATGGGTCTGTATTGGGAATAGGACATCCCTGGGACTGTATTGAATAGAGGGGGTGGATTGGACATTGGGTATCCTGAAGGAGGGGGAACTCCTCCTAGACTCCTAGATTGCAGACTAATTTGTTGTTGCAACTAAATGGAGAGATGATATACCTTAGCCAAAGAATCAATTTTGTTAGCATTATAGGTCCTTTTCAAGAACAAGCCAATCAAAGGATCCACAACCCTTAAGTATGCCAAGATGGCAATGTTCTCAGCCACCAAGTAAGGATCCTGCAACCTTCGGTACATCCTCTGAAATCTGGTGTTGAATAGAGGGAGTGGTTCATGATGTTCTTTTCTTATGGTGGCAAACTGGTGGTAAAGGATATCTAGGTCTACGTAAACCCCTAATTGATTGATAAAAGTGTTTTCCAGGTTTGTCTAGCTCCGAATAGAACCTTCTGGAAGATTTAGGTACTAGTTGTACGCCATATACCCTAAGGAATAAGGGAACAACCTACAAACTACATCATGGTGAGCTATCTGGGCTCTGGTACAAGCGTCCTTAAAATATTGTATGTGCTCTTCAACACTCCTTGATTCACCATGAATGTATTTGGAACATAATCTCTTAGGATTCTTAGGAATATCATGAAAGCCTCCAAGAATAGTCCCTAATGGAGAGGGATTATTCATAAAAAATGCCATTGGTGACAGTGGCGGGGGTTGAGGCAGCTGTTGGATGGGCTGAACTAGCTGTAATGGCACTTGAGATGGATTTGGTGGTGCATTGACAGGTATCCACTGGGGTATTGGTGAAAATCCTTGTGGAGAGAGTGGAGCTGACAAGGGTGGTATAATGGTTGCCCCAGTCTTGTGAATCTTGTGTCTTGTTGGGGTCTTGAGTTCTATCAAAGGTGGTGGGTTATCAGTTGATCGAAGAACTCTATGGGACCTCTCCAGTGAGAAAAAACCAATATTATCTAGTTTTCTCTTCCAGGCCCTCCTTCTAGTGCTAGATCTGTTCATAGTCAAAACAACACAAAAACATTAAACAAAATATTACTATTCGGTTGCTCCTAAAAGAGAAAGATAACATATGGATATCTAACTCCCAAGGTCCTGGTAATTGGTTCTCAACTATGTTGATTTCACTCAATGGTTGATGTAACTATAATGTTCAAGGGGCCTACTGGTTTTGAGCTTATGGATTATTATAAGATCAAACATGTATTTAAACCTACTTTAACCGGTGATTTTAAAGAAATAGAAAAAGATAGATCAAAGCTTTTAAAATGAAGAAAATTTTGATTCATCCAACTTAATCAAACTTGTTACCTTCCAATGAATTCCTAAACTAAAACTACAGAATAAAGTCAACTTGTAATTATTACATAGTTTCATTCATTCACAGTGCAAAATTCAACAGTAGATTGCATATCATCATTTAAACAGAACATAAGATAAAATGTCATTCCTTGAAAGCTTTCCAAATCAAATAATTAACCCAAGATAAATACCATTATGGAGCACACTATGATGTAGATTTAAATCTAGCGGCTTCTACTATTGGTGAAATGGATAAAAATTTACAAATTTGGCAAGATCACCAGTGTATAGAAAATCCATATCTTCGAATTATCTCCATCTATACTAAGAAAATCTGGAAGATACATCTCCTCCTCTTGCTGAACTTTAATTCTACTCTACTTCTACTCTCAAGTTTCTCTACCTTATAACCCTAACTTGATAATTTGAACCAATAAGATGACAAAGAAGATCTTATTACAAAGAAAAGAGATGCAGTTATGTCTCCTCTATCTTCAGAAAATTCCTACCTTAGAAAATCTATATGTCTTCCCCTTTTCTCTATTTTCCTTTACAAAGAGGCAAAAGTGCCATATATACAAAACACGCCAAAGAGAATGTGTCGGCCCCTATTTTTTAGGGTTTAAAAAATAAGTCTATTACAAAACATGTCAGCCCTGGAAGAGTTTTGGAATAAAGTAAATGATGCATTAAATGTGCATACCCTATTCATGTCAGTGAAAGATCTCCCTCAGGAATGGCCATCAGATCTTTTGCAACCATCACATTAACTCTCACCCCTCGTGTCTGACCTCGAGACTTCTTTGCAAAGCTTCTTTGAATGTTCTGAAGCACTGTCATTAATGTCAATCTACTTTTTCTAGTAGACATCCTAGCTGTCATTGAGACTCGCGGCTTCTTCCTTTCTACTTTCCTCTCATTCTAGATCTTTCTGCAAGTTGACCCCTTTGAGAAGCAGTATCTGACTTTCGTGTCTAGATCTTCACAGATGAACACCACTGTTCACTGAACCGATTCATCATCTTCGATCACAGAGTAGATCCATACCACTCATAGTCTGTTGATCTTCTTCATAGGAACAGTCACAATAGTCAAACTGCCAATGGTTCACCTTCAGCTTCCTCTAATTGGTTGAACACATACCACATAAGATTTTCAGACGATCAAAAGTTATTCAAATAGAATTGCATGTTGGTGAGACACTAGCCGTGTCTCCCCAATGCTACAATGCTCCACTGGCACTATCAGAATAACTTACAACCATCAGCAAGAGTTCATAGCGAGTTGCAGGAGTCATACCAATATCAAAGACCATCGCCTAGACAATCACTATGGGCAAGACTATCGCTTTCGGCAAGAGGTCATACCGAAAGCACCTAATAGTAGATATCACTTCGACTAGACCATCGACAAGAGTCTTAGCAATCCATCGGCAAGATCAAAAAGTTGGAACAAGGTCTTAGCGAGCCTCCGTGTCACACCAAAGAGCTAAACCATCGGTGAGACTTCATTAGTCGGCAAGAATCTCTGAAGGTCACACCTCTCCCTGACACTAGCTATCACCAGGAGTCTTAGCGAAGCCATATACCCATCGGCGAGACCACAACCATTGGCAAGAAATAATACCGAGTGTAAACCATTGGGCTAGGCATCTCCCCAATGACAACTTTGTGAACAACTATCGGCGAGAGTTCTCCTCGAGCGGAGAGAGATATAAAAACTCATGGTGACAGAAATGTCTTGGTGACCTGAGCATTTCAAATGAATAGAACACAACTGCTAGTCGGCAAGGCTTCTAGAGGGTCTCACCGAATTTATTCTTTCAAGAGTTTTATGCCAGATTTGATTGAGGCACACCTTCCAATAGACTTCCTTGAGAAACATCAGATGTTCTTGACATGCTTTAATCCTGCAAAACAATGCCTTCATTAGTCCTCTAAAGCATAGAAAATACATTATTCTTCGTCCTGCCTTTCATATATCCATAGCAAAAAGAAACCCAACCCTAGCGGAGGTGGAACCAAATCTAAACTAGAAACACACCTTCCTTTAAAACTGGCGAGGGCAGAGCTAAGATGAAACCGGAACCGGGACCAGAGTCGGAATAAGAAACGAACATGGAAATAACCATCATTTCCAAGTCCAACCCACATTCCGGCTCTGCGTCCGCAAAAGGTAACGCAACCCAGGAACAAACACAAGCAGGATCCAGGAAAAATCCAATCCTGAACGACCACAACGAGGGTGGGAACGAAACCAAATATGACACTAAAATTTTTCCAAGTTTCGGGTTCAGATTCCATTCTGATCCTACCTCCGACAACATACAAAGAGATGACAAAAAAGGACAAAAAAGAAAAAGGGAAGGGAAGAAAAACATCCCGCGACCAAACCATAGGAACAAAAAGGAAAAAAAAATGAGAAAGTCTGGCGGAACCGGAACCGGATCGAAACCGGAACCTGGAACTTAGAAAAGTTCTAGAGTTCCAGTTTCGGTCCCAGGTCCATGTTTGCCAAAACAAAAGGAAAAAGGCCCAAGAAAAAACTCCTAAGGCACAGAACACAAAATGAAAAGAAAATGACCAACAAACAGGAGAAAATGACCAACCCAAATGTTAGTCAAAAACAACCAACGAAGAAGAAACAAAAAGAAAAGGCGGAGTCAAAGTCGAGATGGAATCCAAACTAGAAACCTTGAAAGAGTTCAATGTTCAGATTTCACTCCGGACCCGGCTTTGACAGAACAAAAGACAGACTTAGGAGGAAAACAAAAGAACTCTTAAGACCTAACCAAACAACCAAAGGTGATAAAAATAAAAGAAAAGGGGGACCCATTTTGTTCCAAAATAAAATAAAATGGGGTGGTTATGCAAGGCATAACAATACCCATGTGAAATGACTTGTAGAAAATAATTGTCATTCTAACACCTCTTATACAATTTCTCTATTTCTCTTCAATATTTATTGACAAAGAACAAATATTGAATCTTGTATCAATATGTTTCATGATATTCTTTATTCCTTGATCTGCTTGAAGCTCCCTAAAACAAACTACCTAGGTTTGTTTATGTAAGGGTTGGAGCTTAGTAATTAGGTGGGATGGCAATGTCTTATATCAATATGTTTCATTATATTCTTTGTTCCTCATATGTTTCAACTTCCCCACAACAAACTCTTCTTCATCATATTCACTTTTCTAGTTGCCCATAACAAATTGTTCATTATAGTAGTTTTTCTGTTCTATTCTCCAAATTTTAAAACTTCTATTGGGTATGTGCAGGATCATGATGGGCCAAAAAGTGGTAATATGATGGGTATGTGTAGGGTATGTGGCTTATGACTTTTTTTTACCCAAAATTGATGAAACAAAAAGGGTTTTTAAAGGATATATTCTTAGCTTTCCAATAATATAAATTATGCTTTATTTTGAATTTAATAAATAATTATTATTCATTTTCTACTTGAATTACAACTAAAGTCCCGATTGATAGGCTAATTGAAAAAAATCTATAGCTTTCAAAGAATATTACATTTTTTGAATCAGAAACATGTGTCACATTTTATGCTTCACATACTAGATAGGATTAAAAAAAAATGAATTTCATGAAGTTTTGACCAAGTTAAGGTGGTCAGACATACAAGTTTTTTATTTTTTTTTAAGTTGTAATAAAGGGTATGTGCAGGATCATGATGTGCCAAAAAGTGGCAAGATGATGGGTATGTGGCACACGACTATTTTTTTTACCAAAAATTGATGAAATGAAAAGGGTTTTTAAAGGAGATACTCAATTTTCCACCAATATAAATTATGCTTTACTTTGAATTTAATAAGTAATTATTGTTCACTTTCTATTTGAATTATGACTAAAGTCCTAATTGATAGGGTGATTGAAAAACATATATAGCTTCCAAACAATATCACATTTTTTAAATCCAAAACATGCATCACATTCTATGCTTCACCTACTATAGGATTAAAAAAAGAAAAATTGAACTTCATGAAGTTTTGACCAGGTTAAGGTGGTCAGACATAAGATTTTTTATATTTTTTAAAAGTTATAATAAAACATTCATAATTAATTATTTACATGGAAAAAAATTACAAAAAAATATGCATTACATCACGACATGAGTCCTCTACTTACATCTAAAATCTTATAAAAAAATATTATCATTTTATTGTGGTTAGGGTGGTCAGACAGACACCTACTTATTTTTTTCTTGAAATTTAAGTACTACTACATTGAAATTTCAAATTTTCACCAAATATATATTTTTTTAAAATAAACCTAGTAGTTTAGAAACTACATTCAATTTTCTACAGATTTTATTCTTACATATTTTTGAAACAATAGAGATAAATTATTCAAATTTTTATGTCAAGTTTCCTAACTCTGATTTTTTTGAATTTTTTGCCACTTAAGGGCTTGTTTTTTCCATGATGATCTTATACATACCATAAAAAATTCATAATTAATTATTTACTTGGAATTTTTTTTTAAAAAAATAGGCATCACATCCAAACATGAGTCCTATGTTTATATCTAAAATCTTATAAAAAAAATATTATCATTTTATTATTGTTAGGTTGGTCAGACAGACATCTACTTCTTATTTTTTCCCTGAAATTTAAGTACACTAGTCCATTGAAATTTCAAATTTTCACCAAATAGATTTTTTTTTAAAAAAAGAGCTAGTAGTTTAGAAACTACATTCAATTTTCTACAAATTCTATTCTTACATATTTTTCAAATAATATAGATAACTTATTCAAATTTTTACATCAGGTTGCCTAACTCTGATTTTTTTGAATTTTTTGCCACTTAAGGGCCTATTTTTTCCATGATGATCCTACACACCCTATTTAATGTGGGTTTTGGAACATTTGTCATTTTCCTATGTTTCTTAAGTGTTTTCCTAATAGCTTTTTTCCAATTTCTCTTGTTCTCTTATACCAATATGTTTCATGATATTCCTTTTTTTTTCAAATTAAAAATATATAGTTGAATAGATAAAAAGAGCTATTAGAATAAAACTTAAAATCCACCAAACTATTTTTCCCTCCACACTTATACACATATCTTTTCAGCCTTGAAAACAATTATTTTAACCTAGTTCTTTATAACAATACCTATTTTCTTTAGGCTATGACAACAATTATATGATGCACCAATCTATGGAAAATGCATATAGTGTCATAGGCTTAATTGTAAATTCAAGCGACATTGCTTGGAATTAAATATTGTACACAAATCATTTATGCAAAATAACCATGTAAAACAACTTGTAGAATTTGAATAATTGTTATTCTAACACAGGTTCTGATACAATTTCTATATTTGTCTTCAATATTTATTAACAAAGAACATAGCTTGAATCTTGTATCAATATGTTTGATGATATTCTTTTTTTCCTAATATGCTTGAAGCTCCTTGGAACAAACTGCCTAGGTCTATTTACATAAGGGTTCAAGCTTACTAATTACATCAGATGATAGTGTCTTATATCAATATGTTTCATTATATTCTTTCTTCCTCATCTTTTTCAACTTCCCCACAAAAAAATGTTCTTCATGATATTCTTTTTCTCAGTTCCCCATAGTTGTTTTACAATTTCCCTATTTTGTCTATAATATTTAGTGGGGAATAATGTAGCTTGAATTTTGAATTGAAAAGGCAGCTATGATTCTTAAGTGTTTTCCTAATTGGTCTTTTCCAATTTCAATTTTTGTCTGTACCAATATGTTTTTTGATATTATTTTTTTCTCAATTATTTGAACCTCCCCATAACAAACTTTTCTTCATGATATTTTTTTTTCCAGTTCCCCATATTAAACTGATCATTATCGTAGTTTTCATGTTCTATTATCCATATTTTAAAGTTCTATTTAATGTGGGTTTCCTAGTATCTATCATTTTCTTGTGATTGTTAACTTTTTTCCTAATAGGTCTTTTGCAATTTCCTTTCACCCAAAAAGTTTAGATATGAACATCTATGTATGTAAAATTACTTACAAATAATATTCAAAGTAAAGAATCCAGTTCAAGTCAAATGCATGTGTAGTTTTGAGTTTGCAGCATATTCCTACTTATCTTAAATTCTATTACTAGCTAGACAAGGTGTAATAGAAAATTGTATGTAACAGTTGGCTTCTCAATTCAAAATTCAAGCTACATGATTTCCCACTAAATTTTATAGAGAAAATAGGAAAATTGTAAAACAACTATTAGAAAAACACTTAAGAATCATACGTAAATCACATATGATCAAAAACCCACACCAAACATATTCATACAAGAGCAATTGTACAATAACATAGGAGGAATTGTTTTTTCACCCTTTGTTTATTGTTTTAGTTATCTTTGTGAATCTTTCATTTATTGTTTGTGGTTATCTATGTGTATCTTTGGTGTTGCAACCATTACCATAGGAGAAATTGTAGTTCAATGAGTAGCAATAACCTGTACAAAATTCCTATAATGCCACACACCCATTCAAAAATTCAAGCTACATTATCTGGCACTAAATATTCTAGACAAATATAGAAATTGTAAAAGAGTTATTATAGGAAAAGTCCTATTCACAACTTAGCTGACAGAAAATCCCATTGGAAAATTCAAACAAATAAATTGAACAGATAAAAGAAATATTAAAAAGAATAACACTTAACACCCACCAAACTAATTTTGTCTCCAACATGTTTCTCCTTTCATACTAACCCTCTGCATATATATACATATGCAATCACTCCTATCTTAATCTGCAATTGGTCCTATCTTAAAGGGTGTAACAAAAAAGATGCACAATGATAATGATGCTGAGTCAAGGTGGAGGAACTTACAACAAACTCAAGACTGATTAGATTTCAATAAATCTTCAACTCTTGAACCCACAATCACCCAATATGTACTTAAGACACCACATAGGCTACTAGCCTTCAAAACACAACAAATTGAGACATCTTTTAGATAATGTCATTATATGGCCAATCAATCATCAATTTAGCATCCCCTCACACTTAGACTCAATATTCCAATCAGATTTTACAAGGTTCATTAGGCCAACACCAAGTTTCATTAGATTGCCCTGCTCAAAAGGCTACAAGATTAGCCCTCTTTTCCAAACAAAGTACCCTCACATCCTTTTTTGTCCAAAATATCTTTGAATAGAGTTGTAATATGATGCAAAACTACCAATTCACCCTTGAAAACTCAAACAACCAACCTTTGGACTATAATTTCACCAAACTCTCCTTTTATATGCAAAAATCTAGAGTTTCTTTGAATTCACATTTCCAAGGCTCTCCAAGCCTAACCAAAGCACCAACCCACTTTAATAGGGCCTTTACAGACACATTACATCATTACAAAGTTAGTCCCAACAATATTTTTCCAAACCCATTCACTTATCCACCATTTTCATAAGGAATTTACACTAGGCTTCACCCACATTATAGAACTTTCCATACTTCCACCCAAAAATGCAAAAGAACACATTCTACCCTACTATCATGCCATCCTATTGAGTGACAGACTGATATAATAAGTGGGAATTTCCTAATACATGATGGAACCTTCAAACTGTGCCCTCACTAGCTTACATAGGTAGACTTCACAAAATGAATAAGAACTCACTCCAAATCAATTGTTAACCCTTTAGAATAGATTCAACAGTAATTTATTTCCATTCCCTACATAAGACAAAATAAATTAGAGCATTAAGCACAAGTATGGGCCTACACAAAGTAAGAAGAACACATAACTCAGAGATTACAAGAAAATCAGAGAATTTGTCAAAAGAAAGCATACTTTATTTAGTGAGAATTCAATATCAAAACATGTCAACCCTCTTTCGAGCCTTTCAAAGGCCTTTTAAATAAATTTTCAAATAAGAAACTAATCATCAATGCCTCCAACTATTTCCTAAAACATTAAGACTCCTAAACTACATATTGACAACCCTTAATGACTTCCTTTAAACAAATCTTCATTCCTAAACTCTTACGACCCCTAAAATTATTTAAATGGCTTTGAAATAGACTTGTTACACCATAAAGACTCCCATCTTCCATGCTCACATAAAAACTCAAGAAACGTGCTTTCAAAACTACAAAGACAACTTTAAGAGCAAGATGGCATTTTTTGACATTTCAACCTAAATGACTCAAAATTCTTCCAATTACAAAATGATTGGGCTTTTTAGACCTTATTGAGCACAAATTAACACAAAACACAACTATATCAACCTAGACGTGCACAATATTGACTCTTCTTGACTTTCAAACATGAAAATTTACAACTAAGTGATTAGGTGCTCATGCACCAGATAACTAAAACAATAAACAAAGGGCAATAAAATCACTAACCCTAACCATAATTTTTTACCAAATAAACAATATTTAACTATAATTTGTCCTATAGTAATGGGTATAAGGCCATATATTTATGCAATCACTCCTATGTCAGTCTGAAATTGGTCCTATGTTAATGGTTGTAATGACAAAGATGCATAGAGATAACCAAAAGAAAAATGCAAGGTGATAAAATTGCTAACCCTAACCATATTTTTTGACCAAAAAAAGGCCAAAGATGTGTAGAGATAACAACAAATAATAAACAAGGGATGAAAATATTACTAACCCTAACCATATTTTTAGACGAAAGAAAGAAGATTTAAGTGTACAAAACCATAACGCAAAACACACATGTAAAACGACTTATAGATTCCGGACAACAATACTTTTAACATAAATAATAAATAAATCATTTATGCAAAAAACCCATGTAAAACAACTTATAGATTGCACAAAACAATAGTTTTAAAACCCTCCAATCTCCTATAAAATGGAGCCGAAGCCGTCAATTTTTACAATAGTCTCCTATCAAATGAGCCATAGAACCGAAGTCAATGATTTTTAGAATAGTCTACTATCAAACCAACACCACAATGGCTCTTTCGACAATGCAACTTAATCAATATATTTTCTCCCACATTTTGAACTTTACTTTCCCACATTGCAACATGCATGTAAAATGACTTACAGATTGGGAAAACAATAGTTTTAAAACCCTCCAATCTTCTATGAAACTAACCACGAAAATAGTTTGTGATGAAACCAACACTACAATGGTTGTTTCAACAATAAAACTTAAAAAAAGTATACTTTCCCACACTGCAATACTCAATATTGCATTTACTTCATCTGCCCTCATTTACTCTATCCGCCCCCATCATAAAACAATGGCAAAATGAATAAACATTCTTGTGAGCAAACACTTATGGTTTAAATTTCGTGTATCAAGGACATCAACTCCACCACAACCAACCCACATAATTCCCAAGCTCCATGTCGCCACCAAAAAAACTTGGTCTAGTCGTCGTTGACCGACACATCTCCAGTGCTAACAAATCCAATTCATGGCTGGGCTAACAAAATTGTTGGTGGAAACTTCAAACAAAATAGCCTATCGACTAATTAGTGTTCATACATTAAAAGTCTTGTGAATAAAAATATTAGTGAATTCACAAGTGTTGAGTTAAAATTATCTTCCTTTGAATTAAATAGGTATAAACATAGTCATCATCTATGTTTAGTACATAAGATAATTTAGTACGTATAAAATAATTGAATTTATTCTTTTAGAATAATCTTACATTATGTTAAAACTAAATTTAATTAAATGTAGGGATTTATGATTTTATAAATTTATTTTAGGAAACTTAATAATGGGTTAAATGATGGAAATCATTAATCATAATTGTACTTACATTTAAAACCTTTGTAAAGAATGAAAATTAAATAAATTCCCAAATATTGAAATAAAAAATTATTCCCCTTCAAATTAAATAGATAAAATAATAAGTCATTGTAAATAAAATTATTATTCTTTAAAATTAAACCATTAGAAAGTGTAGAATAATTAAAATTGTTGTCATAAGCATAACATTCATTTAAATATGTCAAGAAGGTGTCATTTCTTCAAGTTCATTTTGTAAATGATTTTAGAGGATATTAGAGTTTAACTTGAATAGCATTAGCAAGTTTTAAAAAAATTGTAGTTGTGTATGACTTAGATTAAGTAAAGTTTTTTGAGCATGACACTTTATGCATTATTATTTAACCAATTGGTTAATTTCCATAATTTCTTTAATTTCCTAAAGTAGTGGAGCTACAATATTTAATCATTTGATTTCCTATAGAAGATGTGTTTCATTGAGAACAACTAGTTATAGAGAATGGTTAAGATTATAATTTTTAACTATGTATGAAAGAGGATCTTTCTTAAAAGAGTATTCACTCCCTAATTTGGAGCAATTTTTTAGAATGTTTGAAAAAGAATTTTTATAATTCTTGCATTAGGTTGTTCTAGAGGGACACTAGAAATGTTGTTTTGATAAATATTTTTAGAAGATGAATCCATAGTCTTTCCATGAGGATCTTTTGAAGATTTTTTTTTTGCTTTTCTAGAGTTAGTTCCTTTAATAGGCTTACTATATGGCATTGTGGTTTGATGTTTATTGTTTCATTTGGTTAGATTACTTCTATATTTTAGAGGATTTTTTGATTCTTTTCTTTTTATATTGACTATGGTTGTTTCATGCAAGTTTTTTCTTGATTTTCTATGTACAAACCCTACAGGTATTGCATTTATTATAACCATATTTTCCTATTTAGTGGAGCAAATTGGTGTATGTTTTTATATTTTTTTAGTATTAAGAACTAGTTGAGTGGGTAGTTGAGTTGAGATCCTTGATCCAATTGCTCTTGATTCTATTGGAGTGGAAGAAGATATTATTTTTTTGGGGATATGATGACTTCCTTCATAGAATTATATCTATAGAGGATTCCACTATGGTGTAGGATTCTGAGGGGAGCATGATTGTTGAGATGATTTGGCCCATTGTTGAGTCGTTTGTTCCTAGTTTTTACATTCTTGGGGTCCCCCATAGAAAATATCCCTAATTACATGGTCCTATAAATTGTATCAAAACTAAATTCCACTTGTTATTATTTCAAGAAGGTTGAGGATGCCAAGAAGTATTTATGTTTTAACCAAATAAAAATTTATTGTCCCATGTAATTAACTTATTGTTTAACTAGAGTGAACTTTTTATTTGAGTTTCTAACTATCTATAATAAGTCATACTAATTATTTTTGTGGTTTTATTGTAGAGTTGAAAAATATCTATTTGGTCTATGGGATACTCTCATAGTAAATGTTTATTCCTACATTTGGGGTAACAGGTGGATAATTTCTATGCTTTTTTCTAGCTTGTAGTCCATGAATAGTAATATTTAGTTAGATAAAAATACCAATCTTTAAGTGTCCCATTTTATTTGTTCCTCTAATCATACTAGATTTCTTGGTACATCCCCTAGTTTGGGAGTAATTCTTGGAAATGTTAAAATTTCATCAATTTTTAGCTTAGCTACATCCCCTTTTCCTATTAAATCAAACAATTTACTTAAACCTTCTTCCAATCCTATCAAAAAAATAGTTTTAACTACTTTAGTAGACATCAAATTTTCACAACCACATCATTTTAACACAAAAAGGAATCTATCTAAATAGTCTTATATGATCTCTTCCTCCTTTTGTTTACAAAGAGATAATTACTTTTTCTATCACTAACCCTACAGTAATCTTCATATTTATCTAACAATATATTGTTTCAATTTCAGTTTAGGATTTAATTGATCTAGTTGTCAATCCCATAAACCATCATATTGCTAAATCCTTTAGGGTGGAAGGGAAACATTTTAACATCTTATTATTAGTCTTGTAGTCATACTCCTGGAAAAGAACATTAAAGTCAAAGAGAAACTCATTTTGGTCCTCTAATGATAAACCTCTGAAATTAGGAAGGTTAGTAGGAGAAATATTTTTCATGGGAGAATCCTCCTCTAAATTGAGAGAAATGGGATAGGTTAATGTACTTTGAACTATCCATGTCTCCCCTCTACGTTTGTTATTCACTTCTTTATTATTGATGTTGTTGGTTGGGTCTTTTCTACTACATGATTTTCTTCAAAGTTTTTGTTTGGGGTATTATGTGGCTCTTCAATGACCAATTGTTACAAAAAAAATCAGATAAGAATTCTCTTTCATTTTGGTTCTTTGATGTTTTTGGTTGACGGGTTTTGGAAATGAATATTCTGAGGGGTCCTCTTTTTCTAACAATATAATGAAGTAATACTTTTATTTTACTATTTATTTTTTTGAATGTAAGATATTTGAATCCCTAATGAAACCTAATGTAAGAATAGAAATTAGAAAAAGTGGCAATGGTTCCAAAAAGTTAACATATTTTATGAGGTCTCTCCTTTTAATCAATTAATTATTATGTCAATGAGGGTAGTGTCCAAGGCTATTTTAGAAAGGGCTTCAGAGAAATCAAAATAAAATATTATTGTATTCGAAAAAATACCAGCCTGAAAGAACTTTAAAATATTGATCTCTGGAAGCATAAAAAATATAATCTACTAATGCACACAAGATGCAATTAAAAAATAGTTAACTTAAACTTATGTACATAGGCTGAAATAATTTGAAATTCTAAGATGGTAGTAGTAAAATATTTATGACTTAGATTTATTTTATTATTTTTCTATGATTTATTTGACTGAGAATTGACATGGATTAGAAGCTATGCAAGTCATCTAAACCTTTGTAGATATGGAATTCACAAATTTTCTTTTACACAGATACATACTTGTAGATAAACATAACTAATATCTCAAAATAATGAAATTAATAGAGGAAATAGATATGACTAAGATAACATAGTTAAAAATGATAATATACAAACCATTAATCCCATTGGACTAAATTAAAATGAATAGTTATTCACACATGAATTTGATGAAAAAAAAAAACAAATTATCTCTACTTATATTGTCTTATCCCTCCATTGAGTGGCCATATCAACAAAGGCTAAATATTTTATAAAATTGCTAGTAGTAAGTAATAGTACTTCTTGAAACAAGAATTCACAAATTTTAGCAGAAAGATATATTCTATATTATTAGACATTCAAATATTTTAAATGAAATTTTGGTTTCTTTTCTAAATAACAAAAGAGATAAATATTATAAAATATTACCTATTTCCTATATTTTTAGAATCATGTTGACATGTCTTGACACCTTAAAAATTTGTTGTACATAAATTAATAAATAGAAGTATGATTTACATTAATAAAATATTTCAAATACTTGAAATAACTAATGTAAAGTGAATGTTTTAATTTTTAGAGATCTAGTAACTTTGTTGCATCCACAAATTTGAGATAAATGTGAGACATTAGTCTCTAGAATTCCTTTTGTAGAGACTCAATCTAGGATAGTTCTAGAGATGCTCTACGGATTTTGGAACCTTCTATAAATTAAACTTTCAGAATTGTTTTCCTTCTAGTACACTTCTTGTCTCTTACAAAATTTATCTTTTGACACACAAGCATTATCATTAAAATAATCTTAAACTTGAAAAAAAAGAAATGAGTATGTATACATCAATATTTGACTAAGAGTGCAATAGAATTATTGTATAATATTGTTAAATTAATCATAATAAGGGTGTCTTTGGGTGATGAATAATTAAAGGGAATGGCAATCTAGTTCTAATTTAGGGATAAATATTTATACCTATCACATACCATCAGTAAAATAACTATGTCAAGATTTCAAATAGTGATAGATGCTACATACATAATCACCACCATATCGATATAGAACTTATACTAATATGCCACATGATAGTGATCCATATCACTTTCCATATTGGAATAACTTTCTAACCCTACTCATTTTCTAGTTTTAAAATTTCTATTTTGCAAGCTAATATTTTCTTCCTAGTTTCTCATTTTGAGATAGATACTACTCATTTCATTTTTCCATCTATTTTATAGGCTACCATGAAGTCTATGTGCCAAAGGATGGACTAACACAATGTAATTTGATGTGGTCTATTACTTCTTATGGACCCAAGGTATCATTTTATGTTTGAATATTTACTTCCTATATATTTTGTAGGTTTTATATAGTTTGATATACATGATCATTCTATAATTCAAAGGTACCTCAAAGTGTGGAAAAAAGTGTAATAGTCAAATTTACATACCCATACTAGTTACCATTATGAGAGAATGGCTTTATATATATATATATATATATATATATATATATATATATATATATATATATATATATATATATATATAAATAAAAATGTGTGTAAAGTTAGGATTAATCCCTATCCTTCACGTAGCCCATCTACACATATTTCCACATTCAAGTTAATTCTTATCCATTTTATACATATACGCATATATCCTACATATATTGCATCATACATATCTAGATATTCATTTTGTGTACCTATATTGTCATTTTATTTCCTAGATCATTCTTGTGTCTATGTAATCAATCTCATGTTCATAGATTTAATCTCTAATTTGTTAAATTTAAAATTTAAATTGGGATAACTCCTAAAAGTAGTTCATTAGCTATTATGAGTTGACCAAACACAAGCTTTCATAGATTGTTTTAATGCCCTCATATTCAAGGGTATTAAACTATAGTCATGTGCATTCTTCTTAAAGTAAATATCCTATCTCATCCTACAAAGTTCAAGGAACAATTATTAGAATATTTTGATATTCTAGAAGAACAAAATTCTAAATAATCATCCTAGGAACATTTATATGACTAAATCTTAAGATCATTGATGGAACAGATATAAAGTAACTATTTAATGTTGATCAAGGGGAGATTTCTTCATACTACTTTGGGAGTCCTCTAAAGTTACTCATAAATATCACTGGTCTTTAGAGCATATTAGACATCAAGAAATTTGATGAACTAGAGAGTAGGATCACAAAACTTTTATGACCAAATCTATATGCTAGAGGAAAAATCTATGAAAATGGGAAAGATCTACAAGACTAGACCCATCTTAGATAGAAATATAGATCTTACATAAAATTTGAGGTAGCCCATAAATAAATAAAAATATTTCTAGCTCTTAAAAAACTAGATTCTAAAACTAAAATAGAGTTATCCTTCTTAAGTAAACATTTAACTATAAATTACATGAATAAAGGTACTCATGTGAATAAATGGTACTTATCTATAAAGTTGGTTCAACTATAATATGACATATGGCTATATGTGTGATCCATTGATACGTAAGGGGATTAGGGCTAATCAAATGAATGATTTGAAACCTTTAATTTTTTTACGGGTCACCTTCACAATCATGTAAGCAATCCAAATAAATGTGTATTTGAACCTAGTTTGTAGATATAAACTTTAGTGTAAATATGATATTTTGCTAAATTTTGGTACATTTTAGTTTTCCTAGATGTCTAAAAATTTGTCTAAAACATGATCTTTAGTAACATTTTTAGAGAAGTTTTATAAGTAGAGCGTAACTTTCCTTGATCGAACCATAGAATGTCAATTTGATGTCTTTTAAAAAGACAAAAGTAATAAGAAGTCATGTAGAGAATTTCCTACATGCTGATGTAGGAAAATAATTCAGTAATAAATATTTAAATATATATTAAAATCCTAAATGTTTAATTCTATTTGTTGAAAATAAATTAAAATAAACCATTAAATACTCTTTTAAAAGTAACAAATGAAATATAAATCATAATTAGAATGGACACCTAATGATTAATTCAAAAGAAATAATCGTCTTAAATGTAATCTCCAAAGTTAAAAATTCTGAATCAATCCTACCAATTATAAATATAAATCTAAACAGCATTGAGCAGCTTGGATTCTTTTCTTGACAAAATAAGTTTCGTTCAATATGATATGAAATGACAGGCAGATAAGTGTTTTTTTTTTTTTTACGTGGGAGGGGTTCCCGATTCTATTTTAGCCATACAGAATCGGCACTTGTGCATCTGTAGGTCCACACAATTCCTCAATATACAGCGTGTTGAAGGAAAATTTCATATGAAGGGATTTTATTCTCTTTCCTTTAATATTTTAGAAAAATAATTGAGAACAATGTAATACATTGTAGTTCAAAAGGATAACAAGTAAACAATTGATACGTTTCGTTAGAATTGGGAAAAGAGAGGTGTTGGGTTAAAAAAGCAAGTGCAGTAGATGCTTCCCTCTATTCTTTGCTGGGTAAAATAAGTTTCCCTTTATGATATGATATGACACAGATGAATCTGGCTTTTCTGTGGTTTAACGTGCATCAATGATTAAACAAAGATGGTGGGAAACCACTTTGTGAAAAAGATGAATAGAAAGAAGCAGATAAAGCAATTAGAGTAATATAAATCTTGCAAACTGAATAAAATGGCGTGAAAGGAGCGTAGACATAAACAGCTGTCAGTTTGTATTCTGCCGGTTTTTGACTGTTACCAGTAATCTCAGTATTCTGAAATTCTTTATATAGCTTCCGAAGGCCCACAGGACTCCCCAACATTCGGAAGGATCGATTCTTGTAGAATAAAAAAGCTTGACAATATTAAAAACATATCCCCAACTAGAAGTGTTTAGCCATACAGAATCGGCACTTGTGCATGTGTAGGTCCACACAGTTCCTCAATATACAGCGTGTTGAAGGAAAATTTCATATGAAGGGATTCTATTCTCTTTCAGATAATATTTTTTAAAAATGATTGAGAACAATGTAATATATTGTAGTTCAAAAGGATAAGAAGTAAACAGTTGATATGTTTAGTTGGCTTTGGGAAAAGAGTGACAGTAGCATAAGAAAAGCAAACGCAGTAGAATCTCCTCTATCCCTCCATTCTTTGCTTGCTAAAATAAGTTTCCTTTTATTATAATATGAAATGACAAGCAGATAAGTATTCTTTTTCTTTTGCGTGGAAAGGGCGTCCCCATTCTCATTCTAATTCCCTGGTTTAGAGCGCATCAATGATTAAAGCAAGATGACAGGAAATGACTTTAAAGAAAAGGATGAAGATTAAGAGTCGCATAAATCCTTTTGAACTGAATAAAATTGTGTTGTGTGATAGAAGCTGAGACATAACCAGCTGTTAGCTTGCGTTCTGCTCGTCTTTGACTGTACCAATATTCTGCAAACCTTTATTATGATTAAGAGAAGAAAAGAATTAAATCTTACCCATACGGTGTCGCCACCTGCGCAACCACAATAGACACCAGCATTTCAAAGAAAAATCAAAATAACTGTGAAAAAAAAGAATGGAAGATGAAAGGAAAGAGGCATAGAAATCTTCTAAACTCACGTGAGATGCCAATCTAGAGCTTACCACACAAATGGTCACTATAAGACACCGGGCCAAAGGATTTCCCAATACTTGATAAGTTTAATAAATTTGTATATATTTTGAATCAATCTATAAAATTAAAATCTATTAGAGAACACAATTTATAGCTTTCAAATATATAATTTTTATTAATATTGGATTATATTTGTTATTTTTAATTAATTTATAAGAAAAATAGTCCTTAAATTTGAAATATCAAGATTTTTTTGTTTTTTAATAACTTTTTTTTTATTAGGTTTCTTGTAAAAAAAATTATATGGCATCAATATTTAGAAAATTATATACAAAATGAAAAAAAAAATTCAAAAAATGTTTAGTTTAGGTCTAATTATGTTGTGTGTACACGTTGATTTTTAAAAACAACAATTAAGGCCAATAAAAATTCATTAAAATAAATATTAAAAAAAAAATTACAAAAAAATTCCCTCATCAATATTCATGTTGTTAGCTCTCTTTCCCCAAAATAAATTAGCAAAAACTTTTATTTGGGTCGAAAAGTGGTGTTTGTACATGTGCATGGTATGGTACAAAAATGACTTTTAAAATTTAATTTCTATAATTTCGCTATTTGAATAAATTACATATTTGGAAACTAGATTCAAAATGATAAATTTCATATTACTGACTTTTTTTAAGATTCATTGTGTAAGTGCCTCAAATTTTTAGTCCAAGTGTGACAAATTCTAAAAAATAGAAAAAACACTTCTACTTTTTGAGCTTTTTGTGGACCCAACTTCTTGCATCAACCCATACATTGATTTTTATGATTGATCCCATGATCGATAATTACTTTCTATGATTCTATACTACCAAATGTTTCTTTCAAAAATGCATATTGATATTACATTATATGGGGTACATTAGTTTATATGGATCCAATGTATCATTTTACGTATGAAAATTTATTATATTTATTTATGTATGTTTGAGATACATGATTATTACATAATTTATACGAACCTTAAAGTGGGGGGAAAGTAATGGTGAAATTTACACACACATGATAATTTCCATTTAGTTTTTCTATTTTGAGAGAATGATTTAATGCAATTAAATGAAAAACGGTGCAATATTGAGTAAATTTTGACTTATTCACTAGCTAGCACATATGCCATTTACACATATTCCCACACTCAAATAACTCTTTATCTATTTTTACGCATATTCTCATACATCCTACATATATTGAATCATACATATCTAGATATCCATTTTTTGTACATATACTTTCATTCATCTTTCCCAGCTCATTCTTCTAAGTTTGGGATCAACCTCATATTCATAGATTTTACCTCTAATTTTTTAATTTTTAAATTCAAATTAGGATAAATTTTTCCTATTTCATTAGAAACTATGAGTTCACCAAACATGTGTTTGTGTAAATTGTTATTATGTCTTTATATTCAAAGATATTAATATCTATTCACTTTCTATTCTCTTTGAACTAAATATCATCTCTTATCATGGAGAATTCAAGGAGCAATTATTGTAAGAAATTTCAATTTGGTTTATAAGAGAATCAAAATATACACAATCATCTGAGGAACATTTATTACTAGCATAACTATAAAGTAAATGCTTTCTAGGGGTTAACCTAGGATAACTTGTAGTATAGTGATTTGGCAATCTTCTAAAGGTATTCTTAAACATCACCTATCTTTAAAGCATAGTAGACATCAATGAATTTGGAGAAGTAGAGAGTAGAAGCACACAAGCTATATGATTAAATTTGTATGTTAGAGGATCAATCCATGGGCATGAAAACAATTTATAGGAGTATATCCATCCTAGATAGAAATTTATGTCTTACATAAATTTGAGGCAACACATAGATAAGATGATTTTATTTCTAGTTCTTAAATAATCATGATTCTAAAACTAAAATAGAGTTATATTTCCTAAATCAATAATTAACTCTATATTACATGACTAAAAGGTACTTATCTATAAATTTGAATCAAATATACTATAGCTTATGCCTACAAGTGATTTAGTAATATGTAGAAAAATAGGATTGATTAGATGAATTCTTTGGAACCTGTAAATTCACCATGCATCACTTTCATAACTATGTAATCAATCTACATGAATGTGAATTTGACCCAATTTTGTAGATATAAACTCTAGTTTAAATATGATAATTGCTAAATTTGATACTTATTTTTTTGTTCTCATAGATGTCTAGATTTTTTTTATTTGACACATGATTTTTATGAACTTATTTTGAGGAATTTTGAAAGTGGAGTATAACCGTGCTTGGTAAAACCAGTGATGTACAAATTTAAAGGAATTAAAAAAGACAAATAATAGGAAGTCATGTCCATAATTCTCTAGACGATAATGAAAGAAAATAATTCAAGAATACATACTTTTATTATGTAAATACAAATTTAAATATGTATTCAATTTTTAAATGATCAAATTATTTTTTCATCATGAATTAAAGTTAGTCTTTCAATACAATTCTAAAAGTGACAAATAAAATATTAGTCATGATTAAAATTATCAAATTAAGACTATAAAAAAGAAAATTAAAAATTCACAAACAATCCTACAAATCATAAAATCCAAAATCTTAAAAAGGAAAAAAGTAAAACCAAAAATCGTTATCGAACCCTAAAATTATGAATAAATACAGACGGATCTTGGGTGATAAAAGCTTGGATTCCTTGCTTGACAAAATAATTTTCCTTAAATGATATGAAATACAGGCAGTTGTGTACGAGTCTTCTTTTCAATGGGAAATGACGCGCATAAATGATTAAAGAAGGATAATGGGAAATACTTTGTGAAAACGATGAATGAAAGATCACGTAAGGAACAAGAGTCATATATATCTTCTAAACTGAATAAAATGGGCGTGAAAGTAGTGCAGATATTCCTTAAGAAGTGGAGTTTAGCCACACATGAAAGTCGGTCCTTGTGCATCTTTAAGTGCATACAATTCCACAGTATATAGAAAGCTCAAGGAAATTTTCATATAAAAGGGATTCTATTCTCTTTCAGATAATATTTTTTAAAAATGATTGAGAACAATGTAATATATTGTAGTTCAAAAGGATAAGAAGTAAACAGTTGATATGTTTAGTTAGCTTTGGGAAAAGAGTGACAGTAGCATAAGAAAAGCAAACGCAGTAGAATCTCCTCTATCCCTCCATTCTTTGCTTGCTAAAATAAGTTTCCTTTTATTATAATATGAAATGACAAGCAGATAAGTATTCTTTTTCTTTTGCGTGGAAAGGGCGTCCCCATTCTCATTCTAATTCCCTGGTTTAGAGCGCATCAATGATTAAAGCAAGATGACAGGAAATGACTTTAAAGAAAAGGATGAAGATTAAGAGTCTCATAAATCCTTTCGAACTGAATAAAATTGTGTTGTGTGATAGAAGCTGAGACATAACCAGCTGTTAGCTTGCGTTCTACTGGTCTTTGACTGTACCAATATTCTGCAAACCTTTATTATGATTAAGAGAAGAAAAGAATTAAATCTTACCCATACGGTGTCGCCACCTGGGCAGCCACAATAGACACCAGCATTTCAAAGAAAATTCAAAATAACTGTGCCAAAAAAGAATGGAAGAGGGTAGGAAAGGGTCATATAAATCTTCTAAACTCACATGAGATGCCAATCAAGATGCGCAGGAATCCTAAGAATCTGGAGCCTACCTCACAAATGGTCACTAAAAGACACCGGCCCACAGGATTTCCCAATACTTGGTAAGTGTAACAAATTTTTATATATTTTTAAAGTGAAAAGTGTTTTATGGGATCAATTCTTATAAAATATAAAAGTCTAACATCTTAAAAATCAAACGTAGAATATTTTTAGTTTCTGTCATAGAATTATGGCAAACTCAGTTATTACTGATTAATATTTTTCATTTCATTTAATTAAAATTTGACAATTTTATTTTATTATATTATATTTTCCATTCAAATGCATAATTTTTAACTTTTTCAATTTTTAAAATTGTTTTTCTTGATTATTATTGGCTAAAAAAATTAATCAATGAGTATGGATTATGAGCATAACTTTTTTGTTTTGCAATTTTATTGACATTTTTTCAGGTAATTTTTTGACCACTTCTCATTAATGTTGTGCAATGACTATAAAAATGTTAAAATAAAAAATTGTTAAAAAGAACAATCTTGATATAGTTAAAAGTAATGATTAAAAAATATATGTAAGTACAAGTTAAAACGTATAAAAATATAATTAAAAAACCATTATAATTTAATATAACTAAATTTATATGCTCCATAACAATTTATTTCCTTTAACAATAAATACTAATCTTTTAAACTTGAAGATGAAAAAATTTGTTGCAGATGAATAGATTTTTAGAAGTTATAATAAATATTATTTTATATATTATATTATAGTATGATATATTATGTTATATTATAATTTATCATTAAATATACTATCATATATTAGAGTGTATTATTTAAATATACTATAATATATTATAGTGTATTATATAATAAACTACAACATCATATTATTATATTTTAATTCTTAATTATTTAATATATTACATTTTTAATAGTTAGACATAATTATTAATATTAGAATCTAAGTTTTATTTTACTTCATATTCCTATTTGTTGCATTGTTGCATATTTTTTGTTCTAGAATTTTTATATATTATAGATTTTAATTTTAAAATTGAATTTTTTTATTAAATCATATAAAACCATTTAAATACTTCAATTTATCAATCAAACTCTTTGTTTTCAAATTATTGCCAATAACTCAAGAAAATATTCATTTATCCACTAAGTTTCTAATAACTCTAAAGATTATGAATTAATATTTATAGAATTTCATCACAAAAAACTTCTAATAATTTTTTCATTTCATTTTTCATTCCATTTAAATATTCCACTTTTTAAAAAAATAGATTAAATAAAATAAAATAAATTTAAGTTAAACTACAAATCCACCAATAGACTAACTTTTAAAATTAAATTGAAAAACTTCTAAACATGAATAAATACAAAAATAAACATTACAACAATTCACAATATTTAATTACTAAAAAATAAAGGTATAAAATTTTTATATTACTAAATTTACTCGTTTTGTAAAAATATGTATTCCTTTATAATTTTTATTTTAAGAAATTAGTAAATATTTTTTATTGATTATAATTTTTTGAACCATATTAAAGAGATTCATCCAACAAAATGCATGAATAATGTTACTCAATTTTTTTATTTTATTTTTTGGTAATATTATATAGCTTGTTTTTTTTTTAAAGAACCCTTATAGTAATTCATTTCCTATAGAAAAAAATATATTATATATATAATATTTTTGATATAATTTAATTTATCACAATATTAAATAATTAAATAATGTAAAATAAAAAAGTCAATAATATTTTTTAGTTCAAATACACATAACTCAAAAATTAAATTAACATTATTTTTACCCCAAAGTAGAGTCGAACCCAAGACCAATGGGGAGAAAACCCACTACCAAGCCAACTCTACTACCCATTTAGGCTAAAATTAAATTACTATTATATATATATATAATAATTTTTATATTTAATTTACAACAATATAAAACAATTAAATAGTTTAAAATAAAAAAGTTAATCATTATTTTGAATTCAAATACATATAACTCTCATTTCCCCACCTTTTGAAAAATATAAATATTTACAATTAAAAAAGTTTTCAAGTATGCAAGATTAATTTATCAAAATTAGCCAAACACTTCATTTTCTCCTTTTTTTAAAAATAAAACCAAAAAATCATGGTGCAATAAATTTTGTTACAATATTACCAATAATATACTTCAAGAATTATTCTATTTTGTTTCATTTTTATAAATATATCTATGAGGCTATACAACAATAATAAGTATAATTAAAGCTCGCACGAGTAGTAGAGTTGACTTGGGTCATGGGTTTGCTCCCCATAGGTTTCAGATTCAACTCCTCTCGAGCTTAACCAATGGATTGGATTGTGGGCTCTCATACCCACCCACAGGGGATTAGTCTCACCTCACCTCACCCCTTGGATGCTAGGTTGGGTTGTGGGGATACCCCTGTAGAAACAATATATATATAATTAAAATATTATAAATATTGAACAACTTTTCTTAAACATTACAATATAATAATAATGACATTTATGATTTTCCTACACTATTACTTCTTTCCTTCCTAAACCAAATTCACATGTATATTATACATTAAAAAAAAAGAAATTTTATAATTTTCCAATAAGAATTTTGTAGAACCTTATTTTTTAAGATGATGGTTTCATAATCCATTCAAAATCTTTATGCACACATGTTGCCAAAATTTCAAATCTACACAATTTTATAAACAAACTTCACATCCATGACCAAAAATATTTTTCCACCTCCCATCATAGGGTTTTCTCTCAAGCACACCCCCAAGCTAGGAGGTCTTCAGAGAAACCAAGTTTCATGAAATAATAAAAATGATTCATATACAAGAATACAACAATGTCGAAAATATTAAAAAACCACATATGAAACATACCAAGATTCATAGAAAAGGGAGAGTCAAAGGGACACTCTAACCCCTTGGGGAAAATAAAAAGATCAATATCTCATCTCCATCAATAACAAGAAATCAATTCCATCACATATTAAATACCAACCTCTCTAAATATTGAAACAATGTCACCCAAAACACCACGCAAAATATTTCCATCACAATAAACCTAATAAATCCTACATATATAGCCAATCCAATATCACATAAATTCATAGGAACTTAATACCATTTTTTCTTCTCTAGAAATTACACACTTTCCAAATTAAGGATCCACACCTCTCTCAACCCCAATGCATAAGTGACAAGATTAACCCCAAAATTGAGAATATATGCACCCAACATAATAACCCATATCAAAACACATATACAACAAAAAAATCAAAAAACACATACAATTGTAACACCCCTCCGTTTTGGCTCTTTGATCGGCATTGTTCTTCCCTATTATGATTGTTTCTGATTATGCTTTGACTTTGGAACTAGGTTGCTTTTGATTGCAATTGTTATTCAATGTGGATGTTATATTTTGATGTGATGTTATCCTGATGTTACCTTATGGTATGTTTTGGATTAACTTAGAAGATATTTGATTTAACGATATTTTATGCTGTTGATCGTGTTATTAATGTTAGATGCGTCAGTTAGTGATATTGTATTGGTGAAGGGGACGAGATTGTATCACTCGCTTGCGAGTGCCCTACGATTCTGAGATTTCCTCTTCACGGTGTGATTGATCATATTATGTATATATGCACGTTCGACATGCTCTTTGTTGCAGGTTGGAAGGTAAATGACATCGACTCCACCTGGTTTCCAGGTTTGAGCATGTCCATTGACCAATGAAAATTAATTGGGAGATAGTAGCTAGGTTTTCTATGTCAAGTTGTTACCCTAGTCATCGTGTGTCGTCGGGTTGTAGTCAGGTTTGGTTGTTTCAAGTTGCCCTTATCACCTTGGTCTTTAATTAAATTCAAGTTATAATGGCTTGTGTTGTTAATTTGTGGTTTAAATTTAATTGGTTGTAATGCTAGGAATGTTATTTACTTTATTAATTAATTTAATTTAATTAATAAAAATGATCTAACCTTGGATTAGATTATTTTATTGATTAATTAAATTAATTATGTGAATTGATTAAGTTATTTCTTTCGAATTAAAAGTGTTAAAAGTTTTAAATTCTTTTATTAAAAATAAATAAAACTAAAAGGTATTACATTCTATTTGGAAAATAGAATTTTGTTTTAAGTTATTTAAAGTTCAAATGTTTCAAAATGCAATGACTTTGTAGAAAAGAGATTTTTGGAAATAGTTGACTTTTTGGAAAAAGATATTTGTTTTTGAATTTGAAAATGGAAATAAAAATTTGAATTTCAATTTGAGAATAATTTGGGGGAAACTCTATTTTTAGGGGATTTTTGTTCATTTTGAAAAAAAGGGGTTTTCAACTTGGATGGAGAATTTTTTTGGTGGTTTTACTTGGATTGTGAAGGAGGTGGAGATTTTGGCTTGGGATGGATTCAATGGAGGAATTGGAGAACTCCATGTTTGAAGGCTTCAAGTTTTGGAGGAAGAAAATAGGTTCCTCTTATCCTTGCTTGTCCATTTTGAAAATAGATTAGATTCTCTTCATGCTATTTAGAAATCTTGAAATGTTGTTTGAATCCAATGAAAACCATGGGTTATTTGTTTGAAAACTTGCATTTAGTGTTGAGATTTTGAAAAGAAAACCAAAACTAGAATCAACAATGGAAAAATGAAATGAAAACCACAAGAGTCTTGTTGTCAAAATAGAAATCTAAACCCTTTGCTTGTGATGAAAAATTCATTGTTTTGTTACAAGATTTTGTTGGGAATTTTCTTAATAAAACCCACAAATTCATTTTTAAAAAAATGTTAGGGCTTCCATTTGTTGAATTTATGGAAAATGCCCTGATTTATTCTTTGTTTGTGAAATTTCTTAATAGATATTTTGTGGGAGATGGTTGGATTTTATATATGCAAATAAAAATAAATTTTATTTATTTTTGGGTGGTTGGGGAGGCCAACCCCCACCACCGCCGCCGCCGCCATGACCGCTGCCCGATGGGAGGCGTCCGCTGTGTGAAACCACAGCCGTCGCTGCCCGGTGGGGGGCAGGCTGTGTGTGAACACATAGCCGTCGCCGCCTGGCGGGGGGCGGGCTGTGTGTGAACACATAGCCACCGCCGCCCATAGGGAGGCGGCACTGTGTGCTTTGCACACAACCACCGCCGCCCAGCGGGAGGCAGGGGCTGTGTGCCCTTCGACCCTTTTTCCTATATCTTTTTTTCATATAATTTCAAAATTACTTTTAATTTCAATTTAAAATTTTGTGAATATTATTTTATATTATATTTTATATAATATTTATAATATTTAATATTATATAAAATATAATATATTTAATATATATTAAATTAAATGAAATTTTGTATAGTTTAAAATATATTTTATTTTATATGTTAAATCATGAGGATTTTTAAAGATGATTAATGGAAATATATATATATAAATTAGTTGATATATATTTTAATTGATGGGGGTTTTAATGATTTGTTAAAATAATAGTTATTTAAATCAAGTATCTCTGTATATGAAGGTATATACATACTTTGAAAATTTATTTGCAAATAACCATGATAATATGCTTTTATATTTGATTGTATGGGTATCGCATTGGTATTTTATTTTAATAGATGCGCTAAGGGGTATCATAATTCATATGTATTAAGATGACTATCGTCGTGCTATTAGAGGCATGAGTGGAGTTTAGAAACTCTAATGTTTTATTTGAAATATTGATTTTAGTTGATTGAGTATCCTATGTTGCAAAATGGATTAAGTGATTTCAATTTAAATATTATTTAATAAAATATCTTGAGTTTGAATATGTTAGTGTAACTTAGAGTTAACGAATGTCTTATTCAAATCAGGCGACTTTATTGTCAAATGTTGGATTTGTTTATATTTTATTTTGATTATCTTAAGATGACTTTTGGTCACGTAATTGAAGCCAAAGTAGAGTTTATATTCGAATGAGTTATTTCAAATGTTGAATCTTATAGTCTAGGGTTTTAATTTAAAAAGGTAGATTTTAAATGATCAAGTATTTTCATTTGCAAAGGGTGATTTTATTAATAAATGTAATTGGGAAAATGAAACATAATTATTGGTCTAAACTCCTTAAGTGGTCAACATGCTTAACTCACTATTAGGTATATTCGTTTGGAATATAATTGAATTGAAGTAGAGATAAGATTTAGTTGATTTATTTAATGCTAAGTTGAAATCAAGACTGAATTATTTAGCCTAAATGCTTATTTTTTTCAAGATGTTTAATTATAGAATATGATTGTGGAACTGAGAGTAAAGGATGAACTTATTAACTAACCTGAATGATTTATTAATCAAGTGATTTATCTATAGTATGTCATCATGAAACTTAGGGAGAACGGTTGATTTAAATTTTAACCAGATAGCTGCATTATTAAAGTGTTTTTGATTATGAATATGGTTATGAAATTTAGAAGTAAATGATCCATTCTTTAAATATTTCAATGTCGTGAAAAGAAATGGGATCAATTGATTGGATAAATGCAAGTCATGAAATTTGTGTTTGACTGGATTTAGGAAATCTGAGAAATAGCTTACCTATTTGTCTGAAATGTGTTCAATGTTTAATTGGTCGCCTTCGATGTTGTGGACTGAGAGTGAATGTTTTGAGAGTCTTCCTGTTCAGGTTCATTTATTGGTATGGGTGGTTATACGTGAGTCAACCTTTGTTATGTACTTGGTTTTCGTGTTCTGAGAAAAGTTCGTTTGGAAAAATTTCTTCCTTAGGCATTTAAAGAACGTGTGATTATATGATTGTTGATTTTAAGTCATTTCTTGTTGATCATGTAAGTCTTCCAGTTGTGGTTCTTGAGATGATGTGTTACCCTTGTGAATGGTTATTGTCCTTCTCGAGTAGTGCATGAGTCTTGTATCAGTGGAAACCTGGTTCTTTGTACAGGTTGTGTGACCTTGTGATTTAAGGTTAAGTCGTGTTTATGGTTCATTATGTGGGTCATCATTATGTTAGTCAACCTTGTGTTAGCCTTGGGTAGTGCACGCTTTGGTTTCAGTTTTGTACATCGGTAGTGATGTGTTACCGGTTGGGGTGTTTGGTTATTTATGATCGGTGTTAGTGCATTGTCTACCCTTGGCACGTGGTTGAGTTTTGTGTTGTCGATAGGGGAGTGGCTTTCAAATGAGCGCCAGGCCCAAGTGGTTCTAAGATAACTCATGTGAGAGTCAGTTAATTAAGTGAAAATTAAAATAACTTACTAGGGAGAGAGTAGCTTTGAACATTAAATAAGATAATTTAGCCTCGCTCATTGGCTCAAGGGCTTGTACAAGACTTGAGATGAGTCAGGAAGGCCTGGAATGGCAAGATCGTTATCTTTTCTTTACAAGAGATAATCGATTCCGCTATGGTGTGCATGTGGGGCCAGGAGTTGGTTGAGGTTTCCAAGATATCCCGAGAGGGGAGCCGAGACCTAGGAAGACTTTCCAGGAGATCCCATGTAGCCTTTGCAATGACACTCCTCCTATGACAACATTCGGTATGGTGTTGTACCGTTGGTTTATTTTGTATAGTGATTGCATTCGACTTTGTACTCTGGAAGCATTGTAACCTTAATATTAGTGATGTGGTTTATGTTCTTATTTGTAGTTCAATTTTTGTGTTAGCCTGTGTCTAGTGGTAGATGGTCTTTCTAGGAAATCCTTGTTACTATCTCCTAGCACAGAGGGAGTGGGGCCTTTGGGTTCCATGTGGTCGGGTGGCGTGCATCTTTTCATTGGTTCTTCTTCACATTTGTGTGTTCATGATTTCTAGTTGGAGAGCTTATGGGAATCAGTTTCTTCTCATGCCTTGTTCTCTCAGTTCTTATTGTATTTTATTACCCCTCAGTTGTTATCGAGGTGGAATTTGTAATATGTAATCATTTGGTTGGAATTGCCTCATTCAGGGAATGAGTGTTGTAATCTTATTGTTTAAATTTTGTTAATTGAAATCTTTTGGTAGTTCTTATCCTTCGTTGTAAGTTATCTTGAATGGAATGTATGTTGTCTCATTTCCTTAAGTGATTAATGTTTCAGTTTATTTTAATGTTTGTTATTGTTGGGTTTTAAAGTAATCTTTGTCTCATGGCCTTAGAGGTTGTTGGCAATGTGTATTCATCTTACATGTTATTTGTTAAAAAAAAAAAAATTGGTACGTTTAAGTAATGAATTGCAACTTCCTCTAGGGTTGCGTGGCGGGGCATTACACATGGTATCAAAGCCTAGGTTTAAACACTGGGAACTCTGGGATTATGTTGGATCCATTATGTTGTAAGTTGTGTAGGTTTATACTCTGGGCACTATGAGCCATTGTATTGACCTAGTTGTTTTTCTCTTTCGTGTTGTTTTCATTTTGGGTTGATTTCTCTTGTTTGCCCAGAAGTTGTCATTAAGTTGTATAGGTCCAATGGTGTAGGAAACTAGTGGGAAGGATAGGATCCTCGGTGTAGTGCACAATGCACCGATATCCTTTCTATTGGAAGAATGCATTATGGACGATTGTGTAGTGTGGGATTTTGATGTGTTGTGTGTGGTGGACGACAATCAGTTTTGTTGTTGTTTCCACCCTTGCATGTCTTTTGTTGAATGCTTTTGTGAGGGTTAGGCCATGAACCTACCAAGAAGTGAGTTTTGGATTGGTCTCCTTCTGGATGCATGGCCCTTTTGTTGTGTAAAAGGGGGTAACCCTTGAGTGGTTCTTGAGAGTGGTTGTAGTGTGAATGTGGAGTGTGTTTTAAGTATCTTGTTGGGGTGAGATAGTCATAGGACCTCTTGCCTTGAGTGCCTTAGTATGGCATTTTAGAGGGTGGAATTCCCCAACTTTGTTTTGTGTTGTGAAGGATTGATGCTCATGTTCTTGAAAGCTTTGTTTGACCTTGAGGATATCAAGGAGTTCCTTGGGTGTGTATTCTCTTTTGGAGTTTCTTGTTCCCTTCTCCATGCAAGTATTAGATGCATGGTTCCTTGTGCTTTACCTCTTTGTGCAAGTGATTGCGTGATTGACCCTTATGTGGTGTTGAAATTGTCTTTTGCATGTAGTATTGAATAGAGAATTATGAAATACGATAATAAGAAAGGAATGAGTATGTTGTTAATTATAGAGATTTGTGCACGCTCTCATGTGGTTGATGCATTGTGTGGAAGTGCGTGTGTGATTATGAAACCATGATTATATTCGTACCTATGTTAGAACTGTGAATATCTTGTCTTTTCTCTCTCTCTTTCTATTGGATTAATGAAAATGTATGTCCTTAAGTGTGTGGGATACTAATACTCAGGATATGTTGTATCTTATGATAAATGTTTTTGTATTCGTGAAGGTTGTTTTATTAGATTGAACTTTGGGTTAAGGACCTAAGTCCCCAAGTTGCATTCATAAACTATGAAAATGTATAGTACGAATAGAGAAATCATTTTGCAATAAATAAAAGTTTAGAGGGAAGGAATTAGTGAAACAATTGCATGTTAAGGATAATTACATTATAGGTGCATATGTCGTTGGTGAGACCTATAGTCCCCAACTTTATTGTTAAGACTTAAGAGATCATATAGACGTTAAACTATTGTACTTGGATTCAAAATGCAAAAGTTAGATGAACGTTGAAATGATAATGTTGCACACCTTGCCTTGAGTAAACATTGAAATGATATTATATTAGGTGTGGCTTTATGATGATTCTCGATGATGTGTTTTGGTGCATAGGGCACTATGTATGTTAATTCATGATTATGTGATTCAGAATTTTGGGTTGGCGGTTGCTTTACCATGTTAATTGTATAGATTGATAGTGTGCTTGGGTATGTTGATTTAGCATGAGCTGTTGTTTTATGTTGAGGTATGGAGTGGTTCAGTATTGGAACTATTGTTTATGTGAGCATTTTAAGGAGCTTGAACTAGAGGTATTTGCAGGGTTCCAGGAGTAAGCCTAACCCTAGGGGGGGAGGATGTAACACCTCTCCATTCTGGCTCTTTGATCGGTATTGTTCTTCCCTGTTATGATTGTGTCTGATTATTCTTTGACTTTGGAACTAGGTTTCTTTTGATTGCAATTGTTATTCAATGTGGATGTTATATTTCGATGTGATGTTATCCTGATGTTATCTTATGGTATGTTTTGGATTAACTTAGAAGATATTTGATTTAACGATGTTTTATGTTGTTGATCGTGTTATTAATGTTAGATGCGTCAGTGAGTGATATTGTATTGGTGAAGGGGACGTGATTGTATCACTCGCTTGCGAGTGCCCTATGATTATGAGATTTCCTCTTCATGGTGTGATTGATCATATTATGTATATATGCACGTTCGGCATGCTCTTTGCTGCAGGTTGGCAGGTACATGACATCGACTCCACCTGGTTTCCAGGTTTGAGCGTGTCCATTGACCAACGAAAATTAATTGGGAGATAGTAGCTAGGTTTTCTATGTCAAGTCATTACCCTAGTCATCGTGTGTCGTCGGGTTGTAGTCGGGTTTGGTTGTTTCATGTTGCCCTTATCACCTTGGTCTTTAATTAAATTCAAGTTATAATGGCTTGTGTTGTTAATCTGTGGTTTAAATGTAATTGGTTGTAATGCTAGGAATGTTATTTACTTTATTAATTAATTTAATTTAATTAATAAAATGATCTAACCTTGGATTAGATTATTTTATTGATTAATTAAATTAATTGTGTGAATTGATTAAGTTATTTCTTTTGAATTAAAAGTGTTAAAAGTTTTAAATTCTTTTATTAAAAATAAATAAATAAATAAATAAAACTAAAAGGTATTACATTCTATTTGGAAAATAGAATTTTGTTTTAAGTTATTTAAAGTTCAAATGTTTCAAAATGCAATGACTTTGTAGAAAAGAGATTTTTGGAAATAGTTGACTTTTTGGAAAAAGATATTTGTTTTTGAATTTGGAAATGGAAATAAAAAAATTTCAATTTCAATTTGAGATTAATTTGGGGGAAACTCTATTTTTAGGGGATTTTTGTTCATTTTAAAAAAAGGAGGGGGTTTTCAACTTGGATGGAGAATTTTTTTTGGTGGTTTTACTTAGATTGTGAAGGAGGTGGAGATTTTGGCTTGGGATGGATTCAATGGAGGAATTGGAGAACTCCATGTTTGAAGGCTTCAAGTTTTGGAGGAAGAAAATAGGTTCCTCTTATCCTTGCTTGTCCATTTGAAAATAGATTAGATTCTCTTCATGTTATTTTAAAATCTTGAAATTTTGTTTGAATCCAATGAAAACCATGGGTTATTTGTTCGAAAACTTGCATTTAGTGTTGAGATTTTGAAAAGAAAACCAAAACTAGAATCAACAATGGAAAAATGAAATGAAAACCACAAGAGTCTTGTTGTCAAAATAGAAATCTAAACCCTTTGCTTGTGATGAAAAATTCATTGTTTTGTTACAAGATTTTGTTGGGAATTTGCTTAATAAAACCCACAAATTCATTTTTTTAAAAATATTAGGGCTTCCATTTGTTGAATTTATGGAAAATACCTTGATTTATTCTTTGTTTGTGAAATTTCTTAATAGATATTTTGTGGGAGATGGTTGGATTTTATATATGCAAATAAAAACTAAATTTTATTTATTTTTGGGTGGTTGGGGAGGCCAACCCCCACCGCCGCCGCCACAATCGTTGCCCGGCGGGAGGTGTCCACTGTGTGAAACCACAGCCATCGCCGCCTGGCAGGGGGCGGGCTGTGTTTGAACACACAGCCGTCGCTACCCGGCGGGGGGCAGGCTGTGTGTGACCACCGCTGCCACAACCGCTACCCGATAGGAGGTGTCCGCTGTGTGAAACCACAGCCGTCGCCGCCTGGCGGGGGGCGGGCTGTGTGTGAACACACAGCCGTCGCTACTCAGCGGGGGGCAGGCTGTGTGTGAACACACAACCACCGCCGCCCGCAGGGAGGCGGCGCTGTGTGCTTTGCGCACAGCCACCGCCGCCCGGCGGGAGGCAGGGGCTGCATGCCCTTCGGCCCTTTTTCCTATATCTTTTTTTCATATAATGTCGAAATTACTTTTAATTTCAATTTAAAATTTTGTGAGTATTATTTTATATTATATTTTATATAATATTTATAATATTTAATATTATATAAAATATAATATATTTAATATATATGAAATTAAATGAAATTTTGTATAGGTTAAAATATATTTTATTTTATATGTTAAATCATCAGGATTTTTAAAGATGATTAATGGAAATATATATATATATATATATAAATTATTTGATATATTGTTTAATTGATGGGGGTTTTAATGATTTGTTAAAATAATAGTTATTTAAATCAAGTATCTCTGTATATGAAGGTATATACATACTTTGAAAATTCATTTGCAAATAACCATGATAATATGCTTTTATATTTGATTGTATGGGTATCGCATTGGTATTTTATTTTAATAGATGCGCTAAGGGGTATCATAATTCAAATGTATTAAGATCACTATCGCCGTGCTATTAGAGGCAAGAGTGGAGTTTAGAAAATCTAATGTTTTATTTGAAATATTGATTTTAGTTGATTTAGTATCCTATGTTGCAAAATGGATTAAGTGATTTCAATTTAAATATTATTTAATAAAATATCTTGAGTTTGAATATGTTAGTGTAACTTAGAGTTAACGAATGTCTTATTCAAATCAGGTGACTTTATTGTCAAATGTTGGATTTGTTTATATTTTATTTTGATTATCTTAAGATGACTTTTGGTCACGTAATCGAAGCCAATGTAGAGTTTATATTCGAATGAGTTATTTCAAATGTTGAATCTTATAGTCTAAGGTTTTAATTTAAAAAGGTAGATTTTAAATGATCAAGTATTTTCATTTTCAAAGGGTGATTTTATTAATAAATGTAATTGGGAAAACGAAATATAATTATTGGTGTAAACTCCTTAAGTGGTCAACATGCTTAACTCACTATTAGGTATATTCGTTTGGAATATAATTGAATTGAAGTAGAGATAAGATTTAGTTGATTTATTTAATGCTAAGTTGAAATCAAGACTGAATTATTTAGCCTAAACGCTTATTTTTTTCAAGATCTTTAATTATAGAATATGATTGCGGAACTAAGAGTAAAGGATGAACTTATTAACTAACCTGAATGATTTATTAATCAAGTGATTTATCTATAGTATGTCATCATGAAACTTAGGGAGAACGGTTGATTTAAATTTTAACTAGATAGCTGCATTATTAAAGTGTTTTTGATTATGAATATGGTTATGAAATTTAGAAGTAAATGATCCATTCTTTAAATATTTCAATGTCATGACAAGAAATGGGATCAATTGATTGGATAAATGCAAGTCATGAAATCTGTGTTTGACTGGATTTAGGAAATCTGAACAATAGCTTACCTATTTGTCTGAAATGTGTTTAGTGTTTAATTGGTCGCCTTCGATGTTGTGGACTGAGAGTGAATGTTTTGAGAGTCTTCCTATTTTGGTTCATTTATTGGTATGGGTGGTTATACGTGAGTCAGCCTTTGTTATGTACTTGGTTTCCATGTTATGAGAAAAGTTTGTTTGGAAAAATTTATTCCTTAGGCATTTAAAGAACGTGTGATTATATGATTGTTGACATTAAGTCATTTCTTGTTGATCATGTAAGTCTTCCAGTTGTGGTTCTTGAGATGATGTGTTACCCTTGTGAATAGTTATTGTCCTTCTTGAGTATTGCATGAGTCTTGTATCAGTGGAAACCTGGTTCTTCATACAGGTTGTGTGACCTTGTGATTTAAGGTTAAGTCATGTTTACGGTTCGTTATGTGGGTCATCATTATGTTAGTCAACCTTGTGTTAGCCTTGGGTAGTGCACGCTTTGGTTTCAGTTTTGTACATTGGTAGTGATGTGTTACCGGTTGGGGTGTTTGGTTATTTATGATCGGTGTTAGTGCATTGTCTACCCTTGGCACGTGGTTGAGTTTTGTGTTGTCGATAGGGGAGTGGCTTTCAAATGAGCGCCAAGCCCAAAGTGGTTCCAGGATAACTCATGTGAGAGTCAGTTAATTAAGTGAAAATTAAAATAACTTACTAGGGAGAGAGTAGCTTTGAACATTAAATAAGATAATTTAGCCTCGCTCATTGGCTCAAGGGCTTGTACGAGACTTGAGATGAGTCAGGAAGGCCTAGAATGGCAAGATCATTATCTTGTCTTTACGAGAGATAATCAATTCCGCTCTGGTGTGCATGTGGGGCCGGGAGTCAGTTGAGGTTTCTAGGATATCCCTAGAGGGGGGTCGGGACCTAGGAAGACTTGTCAGGAGATACCATGCAGCCTTTGCAATGACACTCCTCCTATGACAATAGTCGGTATGGTGTTGTACCGTTGGTTTATTTTGTATAGTGATTGTATTCAACTTTGTACTCTGGAAGCATTGTAACCTTAATATTAGTGATGTGGTTTATGTTCTTATTTGTAGTTCAGTTTTTGTGTTAGCCTGTGTCTAGTGGTAGATGGTTTTTCTAGGAAATCCTTGTTACTATCTCCTAGCACGGAGGGAGTGGGGCCTTTGGGTTCCACATGGTCGGGTGGCGTGCATCTTTCTATTGGTTCTTCTTCATGTTCGTGTGTTCATGATTTCCAATTGGAGAGCTCGTCGGAATCAGTTTCTTCTCATGCCTTGTTCTCTCAGTTCTTATTGTATTTTATTACCCCTCAGTTGTTATCGAGGTGGAATTTGTAATATGTAATCATTTGGTTGGAATTGCCTCATTCGGGGAATGAGTGTTGTAATCTTATTGTTTAAATTTTGTTAATTGAAATATTTTGGTAGTTCTTATTCTTCGTTGTAAGTTATCTTGAATGGAATGTATGTTGTCTCATTTCCTTAAGTGATTAATGTTTTAGTTTATTTTAATATTTTTTATTGTTGGGTTTTAAAGTAATCTTTGTCTCGTGGCCTTAGAGGTTGTTGGCAATGTGTATTCATCTTACATGTTATTTGTTAAAAAATAAAATTGGTACGTTTAAGTAATGAATTGCAACTTCCTCTAGGGTTGCGTGGCAGGGAATTACAACAATAACTAGCCAATATTAAACGCTATGAACAACAATAACATTTTCATTTACATAAAAAACAACTACAATTGATAAGATGGAGTTGTCGTTGGGTGGAACTATGGGTGATGTTGTAGAGGATGTTGGGGGTAAGGTTGTTTCAAATTTCTCAAAGGCAGGAAGCCATGTTACTGGGGTTGGCATTAAACGCAAAAGTCAGGCTAATGTTAAGGGGGTGTTAGATGGTTGTCTAATGGATGCGACTACTATTGGGTCCTTTCCATTGGATAACTCAAAATGTATCCCTCTCTGGCAGTCTAGTTCCTGATGGTACTTCTCTGGGCAAGGTGGGGTCTCTTTTTGTGGCTCTCAAGACTCTTGTGTCTATTGATTCTAGAGTTTTTCAAAAAATTGTTGATGCTTCGTTGGAGGGAAAGAATTGGTCATTTAAGTTGTTTAATTCAAAGCTTAAGGAAAAGAGTTCCTCTCCTCTAGTGGATTTTTTTACTGACCTTTTTTCTAGTGAGTATTTTGTCTCTATGTCAGATTGTATTATTGAAAATGGTATCTTGTCCATGGAACAACTACTAGTGGGAAATTTTTTTGGGCCCTATCCCAATATTGACTTGGTTTGAAACCTGTCAAAGAATTGGTGGCATTTGAAGGGACTGGTTGAGGTGGTAGCTCTTTCTAAGTGCTTCTTCTCTTTCACATTCTCTTGCGAGGAAGATTTATTTGAAGGTCTTGGTGGGTGAGCCTTGGCTTATTGGAAAGTCAACCTTGGTGCTAACAAAATGGGAGGTAGGGTTCTCCCTGATTTCTTGCTCTTTTTATTCAGTGTTTATGTGGGTTCACTTCCTAGGGCTCCCTCTTGAATTTTGGGATGAGAAATTTTTTAAAGGTTTTGTGTGTACCTTTAGACACCTATTGTCTATTAACCATTTGAATGCTTCATAATGTCAGTTGGTCTAGGCTCAGTTGTGTGTAATTTTGGATCAAGCTACAAATTTTCTGACTTCTATCCATATTAATTCTAAGTTGGGAGTCTAGGATTAGGCAATTGAGTTCGATTCTATACCTTTTTCTTGTTTTAAGTATAAGAATGTAGGCCATAGGGTGAAGAAATTTCCTATGAAGCCTAAGGTGCCTCCCCAAAAGGTCTCAGCCCCTAATTTGGCCCCCATTCTTCCTGATAAAGTTTGGAAGGAGATTGGTAGGTGCCATGATTTTGGGGATGTGCTAAGCATAGTTGAGCCTTCAATGGATACTATGAGTGATGGTCATCCTTTGGACGTTATTGTTTTATAATATGGGTTGGAGCCTGGTGAGAAGTGTGAGGCTCTTGTAAGGAGTGTTCTTTTTACTTCCTTATAGCCTTCTGGGATCAGTTCCCTTATGGAAGTTATCCATGTAGAGGATGAGTTGAAGGCTTCAACAGTAGAGGATCTTGTGTTGGGTTTGGCAGAGGAGTGAAGTGATAATTCTTTGCATCTTGTTGTTGTTGAGCTTGAGAAGGTGACCCATTTGAAGATGGTTTTGGAGGTCTTTTCTCCCTCTTCCAAGGAGGATACTTTTATTTTTGGTTCTTTGGTCAAGATGTCAAGTTCTCTTGTGGAGGGACCAATTGTGGCCTCAGAGGTGGAGGATTTTGGTGTTCCGAATGTGGAGTCTGTAGTTTAAGAGAAAGTGACGGTCCTCACCTCTTCTATCAATAATTGTACATAGTTCTTCTAGTTCTCTAGTGGTGGAGGTTAGGGATCATTTTCCCTTAGCTTCAAAAACTCAAAAAGGGAAGAAACCTACTTCTTTGGTGGGTATGGCTATGAGGATCCATTTGAACATGGATTGTGGCTTGTAGCTGAGAGGTAGAGGAAGACCTTCATTGTAGAAAATTTGAGAGAAGGAGAGAAAACTTGATATTGTTGATGGGTTGTAGTTGACTCTACTTGAGATGGACCTTAAGGGCTCCTCACATAATCTTTTATGAAGATCCTTTCCTAGAACATTCAAGGATTAAATAATCCTCACAAATAGGATCTTCTTGCAAATCTTGTGAGAGATCACTATCCTGATATCATTTTGATTCAGGAGACTAAGATGGGGGTTGAGAAGGTTGAAAAAATTCAAAATAGGTTTTTCAAGGATTGTGTCTTTGAGGCATTTGATTCTGATGGGGCCTCTAGTGGTGTGGATACTTTTTGGAATCCTAAGGTGGTTTCTGGTAAAGCTCTATTTTCATTTGATAATCATGTTGCAACTTCATTCATTAGTCCTAGAGATAAGTTCTCCTAGGTGATTTCTAACATCTATGCCCCTAATTCATAATTTTCTTGAAAGCATTTTTTGGGGGAGCTTGCACTTTTTTAAATCTCAATTCTCTTTTTAGAACTGTTTGGTTATGGGAGACTTCAACACTCCACTTAATGAGTCTAATAAGTTTGGGGGCTCCCAGGTTGCAAAAGACAACCATTTTGATCTCATGAATTTCATCAATGATAATGTGTTGCTAGATTTGGACCTATTTGGGGCATCCTATACCTATTCCAATAGGTGTGTGAGGTATGCTCATATTTAGGTTAAGCTGGATCTGGCTCTTATTTCACCTAATTGGTTGCATTCTTTTGCTTGCTCCCTTTTGGACTAGACTCGGCTTGGATCATTTTTCTATATCCTTGAATGTTGAGCTTTGGGTCATAAAAAGTAATACTTACATAGAATTGAAAAGATGTGGAGTAGCCACCCAGAGTTACATTCCATAATTGCTAACTAGTGGAATATTAATGTTGATGGCTCTGCAATGTATAAAGTTGCTAAGAAGCTTTCTTTTGTTTAGCAGAATTTAATCCAGTGGAATAAATCCTCTTTTGGTAAATATATTTTAGGAGAAATCTGAGATTAAGATCAAGTTGGATATCTTGTAGCAAAGAATGTAGTCTAGTGGGAATAACATGTCACTTCTCTAGGAGGAAAGTATCCTTTTAGCTAGTCTACACAATATTGTGGCTAAGGAGAAGGAATTTTGGAAGCAGGAATTTGAGCTATCTGGCTTTAGAGTGGGGATAAAAATACCTGTTTCTTCCATCTCATGACTTTGAAGCATAGATCCTCTAATAGTATTTCCAAAAAAATTGTTGACAACCACTCCTTGGAAGAGGATGATGATATTAGACTTGTTACCTAGTCATTCTTCAAGGATTTTCATTCTAAGGATCACCCTCTTGATCCTATTTTCCAGCAAGGTTTTCTTAATGTGATTCCTAACTTGGTGACAAAGGAGGAGAATAGGGGTCTGACGGGTATTCCTTTTGATGTGGAAATTAAAATGTTGTTTTCTACTTTGAAGGAAATAAGTCTCCTTGTCCATATGGGTTTCCAATGTTGTTCTTCTAGTCTTACTAGGATATTATTGCCAAGGATGTCATCAATTCCACTAAAGAGGTTTTTGGTAGTAGGCAGCTTCTTAAGGAATTGAATTCTATGTTTATTGTGCTAATTCCTAAGAAGCCTAGGGCAACACATTTTGGTGATTTTAGGCCTATCAGTCTATGTAATTCTATCTATAATATTTTCTCTAAAATCCTAGCTTCTAGACTACAAAGGGTCATTCCTAGGATTATTTCTCCTTAGAAGAATGGTTTTGTTTCTAGTAGGCATATTTTAGATTTTTTGTTCATGGTGCACGAGAATATTCATTCTCTTAAGGTTAATAAGAAGTGTGGTCTTATTTTGAAGTTGGATTTGGTGAAATCCTATGATCGGGTTAACTGGCAGTTTTTATGTAATATCTTGAAGGTGTCTGTCTTTTCGGATCAGGTTCTACAACTTGTTGGGGTATGTGCAAGATCATGATGGGCCAAAAAGTGGTAATATGATGGGTATGTGTAGGGTATGTGGTTGACGATTTTTTTTTTACCCAAAATTGATGAAATGAAAAGGGTTTTTAAAAGAGATTCTCAACTTTCCACCAATATAAATTATGTTTTACTTTTAATTTAATAAATATTATTATTTTTATATTTGAATTATGACTAAAGTCCTAATTGATAGGCTGATTGAAAATATCTATAGCTTTCAAACAGTATCACATTTTTTGAATCCAAAACATGTGTCACATTCTATGCTTTGCAAAATATAAGGATTAAAAAAAGAAATTCATGAAGTTTTGACCAAGTTAAGGTGGTCAGACATACGCGTTTTTATATTTTTAAAAGTTGTAATAAAAAATTCATAATTAATTATTTACTTGGAAAAAAATTACAAAAAAATATGCATTACATTGGGACATGGGTCTTCTTTTTAAATCTAAAATCTTATAAAAAAATATTATCATTTTATTGTGGTTAGGTTGGTCAGATAGACACTTCTTATTTTTTCCCTAAAATTTAAGTACTACTGCATTGAAATTTCAAATTCTCACCAAATAGATTTTTTTTTTTAAATAAACCTAGTAGTTTAGAAACTACATTTAATTTGCAGCTACAAATTCTATTCTTACATTTTTTTCCTTACTCTGATTTTTCTAAATTTTTTGCCTCTTAAGGGCCTATTTTCTCCATGATGATCCAACACATACCTGTTGGTCAATTAATTTCTTCTTCGTCCTTTTTGGTGTTGGTGAATGGGTTTCCTTCTACTTTCTTTAGAAGCTCCCATGGGTTGTGGCAAGGAGATCATATTTCTACTTTTCTCTTTATCATTATGGTGAAGTTTTTGGATAGATTTCTTCTTCAGGCAATGTCTAATGGTGCTTTCAGAGACCTTTATCCTTCTTCACGTCAGTTATGTTGTTTTCATGAACAATTTGTGTATGATACAATTATTCTTATTGAAGCATTAGTTACTATGACCAAATCTATTTGCCTTATTCTTCAACATTATGAGGTAACTTTTGGTCAAAAGGTGAGTCTGCCTAAAAGCACTATCTTCTTTCTTAATACCCCAACTCATCGTCAGTTGATGATTGCTAGTATTTTGGAATACGACACTGGGGATCTTCCTTCTACCTATTTAGGGATCCCTCTTTTTTCTAATGAGGTTCCAGACTCTTTTTGGAATGGAATTATTGACAATTTTAATTCAAAACTTGCTAGTGGAAAGGTGTTCTTAGCTAAGTTGGGAAAATATAGTTAATCAAGTCTTCTTTGCAGAATATTTTGGTTTATGCTTTAAGTCTGTTCTATATCCCTAGGAGGTATTGGGAGAAGATTGAGAATATTCAAAAAATATTTGTGTGGTCTAGTGTGGAGGAGAAGAAATGGTTGCATCTACCATCTTGGGAGGAGGTTTGCAGGTCTAAAGTTCAAGGTGGCTTAAGCCTACATTAGCTAAAAGACTTCAATTCATTCATTATTGCTAAACAATTGTGTAATTTTCTTTTGGATGGAAAGGAATGTACTTCTATTTACTCTTCAAAATATTTGAAGGGGGTGGATAAGTTTAGAGATCTTTTGAGGGAGCATTTTTCTCCTCCTCTAGGGTTAGCCCTTTGGAATTTCATGTTGAAAGCTTGACCCATTGTTACTACTAGATTCCACTAGGTGTTTGTGAATGGAAGGAGGATTTTATTTTGGGATAACTAGTGGATTGGGCATGGTCCCTTAAAGGATGAACCTTTCACGACCCCTTTCAAAGAAAATTCTATTAGGGAATGAGGCCTTCATGTGTTTGATTGCATCTATTAGGTTAAGTGGATTAGACTTGATCTAGTTAACAGGGACATGGAACCCCTTTTTTTGTTCCTTTCTCTAATTCACATTCTAGCTTCTTCTCCTAATGATTATGCGGTGTGGAGGTTTTCTCCCAATGGCTAGTTCTCGATGTCTTCGGCCTTTTCTTTTTAGACCTATCTTGGGTCCCACTCCCTTTTGGGGGCAATTTTGAAATGTGAAGCTTTCGTCTAATATTAATGTCTTCTTCTGGATTCTTTTCTAAGATAAGATCTTGAATCTTAAAAATATCATGAGAAGGGGTATGGCTATGTTGAATAGATTTTTTTGGTGTAAACAAGCTACTAAGGATGGCTATCATCTTCTGGCTAGTTGTAGTTTTACCCGGGATGTGTGGGCTCATATTTTTGAAAGGTGGAATATTTCTTCAAGGTGTTTCCTGCTTCAATTTTGAAGATCTGGTTTTAGTGGGTGGAACCTTCTAAAAATATGGCTCTCTCAATATTATGGTATTTTATCTTGTTGCATGTGTCTTGGGAAGTATGGAAGGAACAAAATAATTGTGTGTTTTGTTAGTTGGAGCTTCCTCCTTCAAGGCTTTCTTTCAAAGTCTGTGAGGCTAAAAAGGAAAATTTTCTTTCTAAATGCTCAGTGCTTCCTACCTCAAGTCCTAAGTTTTTTTTTTCCAATTATTATTTGATGGTGGGGAATCGATGGAACCTCTTTTTTTATCTTTCTATTCTGATGAAGAAAATTAAGGCTTCCAGGGAGGGGGTGTGGTGGAAAGCTCCCTCCCAAGGCTAGCTCAAAGTTAACTTTGACAGTGTTGCTTAGGGGAATCCAAGACCTATTGGCGGTGCGAGAGTGTTACATGATGAGAATGGTAGGTTTTTCTTTGTGGCGGCACTCCCTTTGGGAATCTAGACAACCAACTTTGCAAAGGCAGTAATAACCTATCATGGCCTTTTACTTGCTAGAGAAGCAGGGGTTACTAGGCACTGGATAGAAGGGGATTCCCTTAATATCATAAATTGTCTCCTAAAGCTTACTCCACCATCATGGTCCATTTCTCATTTAATTAACAATACTATTTCCATCATTGATTCTTTTTTTGAGGTGAGAATTACTCACATTTTCCAAGAGGCTAACTCTCTTGCTGATGAATTTTCTAATTTGGGAGTGATGGCTCATAATTATTGGCATACTTATGACGCCATACCATTTAAGCTTTAGTGTATCTCTAATTATGACCAAATGTCATGTCACGGAAGTAGATACTTTGAGAGATAAGTTATTTTATTTCCTCCTTGTTTGGTTCTTCAACTTTGAGTTCAATGCTTTCTAGTTTAATAATTTATTTTCTACTAATTTTGAGATCATGGGTTGGGAGTTGAGGACTGGCAGTACTTGGATAGTCAGGCTCACATGGATTATGGGTATTTTTTACATTTCCTTCTAGTTTGTTCGCTTAACCCTTTCTATATAGAAGAACAAAGTTTAGGTTGTGAATAGGTTGTCTCTGTTCGCCATGGGAGGGGATTGTTGCAGAGTGGATTTGAGCTCTTGTGATGAATTTTGTGGGAATGAACCCATTTGGGAACACTTGGAGAAGGGTAGTGTTTTCCCCTATTTGTAAAGGCTTCATGGTTTTGATTCAGAGATGACGGAGGCTTTTATGAATGGTTGGAACAACAAAGTTCTATGTTACCAAGGTGTGGAGGTCAACATCATCAAGGAATTCATTGCTAAGATTACTAGTCTTCCTTCAAAGGGTATAAAGTTTTATAGGGACCAAGTTGAGGCTAAGACTTCCTTGGTGAATTTCTTCAAAGGCTTAGAGAAGAAAAAGCTTATGTGCATTGGTAGTGAGGGTTATGCACAAAAATACATCAAAACACTCTAGAGAGACATTGTTCTTGTGATTATGCAATTCTTCACATTGGAGGGAAGGTACTCTGTTATTTATGGTTATCACTTCTTGTTGCTTAATCATTTCCGCCACAATAATCTAGTTTTGCTCCCCTATTACTTGCTTGTTTCAATGGAAACCAGTATTGATAATCACAGGAAGAACCCCACGAAGGCTATTATTCTTAAAGGCCTTATGAAACTTATAATTGATCACATTAAATTGAAGGTGTTACCTACAATTCCTAAGCTCTCTTATGCTCATAAAAATGGAGGCAATAATTATGGTTATGAAACTAGTGAGTCGGTGGAAGAGTGGGATGGTGATTATGAGAAAGAAGAGTTTTTTAATAATGAATCTTTGGAGGATGAGGAGAAGTCTAATGATAATTCCAAGGTCTCAAAATCTTGATCTAAGGGTTATGAAATGGATGTTGAAATGAGGGAGGTTCTTGCCCCTTCGGCGAAAAATAATTTAAAGGGGAAAAAAATGGGCCCTAAGAAGGAGAATTGTGCTATTAAGCAAGGGGTCGATGAGCTAAAAAGAATGGAGAAGTGCCCTGTTCCTTTTGGTAAAGGGGTTCAAGGGGATCTTAATGTGGGTAATGAGTAGCTAATGGCAGATATAGTGCAGGATGATGAGGGCTTTGTGAATTTTAAGGTAGTTGTTCCTAGCCATGATGATTTTGAGACTCCTATTGGAAATAGTGATGAGTAGGTAAAGAAGAATGAGGTTAAGGTTGGGTGGCTTAAAATTCTAGATGATTTAGTTGATATCCCTAGGAAACATCTGGTAAAAGTGGAGGTAATTGAGAATGAAGACTCCCCTATGGAGGAGGATTTGGAGGGAAAATGTGGGGTTCAGGAGGAACCCAATGAGAATGTTGATATTCCTGCTACTACACTAGTCAATTGGGAGGAAATCAATATGGACTTGTTTTGTAGAATGGTAGACGATGACACTAGAAACCTACTCTACCTTGTGAAATTGGTTTTTTGGAAGTGAAGGAACTTAATACAGAGCTTAAATATTGGTAGGATGTCTGTGTGGCAATAGTTAAATACAATGAAAGGGAATGGTCGGTGAGAGATAAGGTCAAGGCTATGAATGTGATCCTTGATAAGTTAGTAGTGGATGCTGGAAGACCTTGTAAAAGTCATGAGGAAAGGCTAACCTCTTTGGAGAATGTTGTTCATAGGATCAATGGGGAGTGATCAGTGGTTATGGAGGAAAGAATAAGCAAGATAAAAAATGACATGTAGACTATGGTTTGAATCAGTAATCAGTCACTGAAGACTAGTTCTCATGGCTTATCATTTTTGAATGATAAAGCCATCAATTGGACTGGTAAGTCCTTGTATTTGGGCGAACATGAGGAGGCCATTGTTGAGGTTAACTATATGAACCTGGAGGAGAATAATGAGGATACTGGCCTGTGCATGGAGAATATTGTGGATGTTGGACCTTGCCTACATATGAGGAGTAAGACAAAGAAAAAGGCAATCATTTCATTCTAAGAACTTCAGGATGTGGTAGAGATGCATGGTAGGGTCATCTCTAGTAATATGGATTCTACCAAGGTGCTCGATAATATGTTGTAGTTTTTTGCTATTATTTTTGGTTGATCAGACTTTTATGCTAATGTTTTGTTGTTGGGTTACTGATGGGTTGTCTAGATTTATCTTTTTTTTAGAATTTTTTACTTTTGTGGGCTATGGGTGTTCATGTCTCTCTCTTTTTAGTAGTTTTTCTTCACTGTAAAGGGTTTTGGGGTCCCTTCAAAACCTATTTTTTTTTCTAATCAGAAATATTTTCATTTACATAATATGCAAGACATGATGGACCCTATCTCTCAAAGATTCAAAAGGATGGTGAGAGATCATTATTAAAAAAAATTCCAATATATCCTCTCTCATTCTCTCTCAAGCTCCCAAAATTATCCCCCCAAAAGTAATCCTCTTATTTCATAACGCAAGAAAAAATATTTTTCCCAAAAACCAACTTCCAAAAAAACTTAAAGAGTTTTATAGATAGAATTATAATGGAGTGAATTTGTACCCCTAAGAAAATTCCCCATTCACATCACCCCTACTTTATAAAATAAGAATCTGATGATGCAAATCCACATCTACCACCCTTCTTCATCCACTTGGAAGCTCATTTTTGCATCGGTGAAGGAATCTTGTCTAGGATGCACACACATTACACAAATGTATCCATGACACCATATCATCCTAATAGGATTCCTACCTTTGAAATTCACAAAGGTGTTATGTTTCTCCATTGGTGATGAACTATAACATCTCTACCTTCCTTGACTACAGAGAAATGGGTCTTTTGCCTCCTTTTGTTCATTCAAACACTCTATCTTTTCATTCCTTCTCTCTCTCTTGATTCTGCTACACACTTTCAACTTCATTCTCTCACACTTAGAAGCTCTCATTTTATTCCATTGTAGCTGCAAGTTGTTGCTTTCTTGGCTCCTCCACTTTGCTTGTTGTGAAAGCATTGTTGTTGGAGAACTTGCAAGATTTCCCCTTTCTCTACTTGCCTTGAGATAATGTAGCTATGAAGGTGGAATCTTCTATTTTCACTTGCTTTTGCATCATTCTATTTACATAGTACAATATTGTTGTTTCTATTCTTGCTTGGCACCTCTATTTCCATACATCTTTTTAACATTTTCTATACTTGTTGCTATCTAGATATCTATGGAGATGGAAATAAAAAATTGGGGATTGACTGAGGAAGTCCTCCAAAAATAGCCCCAACATTTTCCTCGATCTTGTGTGTGTAGGTATTCTCATGTACAACTCATTGAAGATTCGACTCTCGAGTAGGAAGGTTTTCTTTTCTCACATCCTCTTTTTCAATCCAAGCATAGTTTAATTAAAGTATTCTTTTTGTTTTGTTTCACTTCTATACATGTTTTTTATTCTACAATAGCATAACACTTCATTAATCAGGTTGTTAGTTAGATTTTTTATGTTTTAATCTATCTCTAAGATCTTCTGTCCATACGAAAAATAGTGTACCATGGAGACACTAGTGTGTCATGTTGGGTTTTATACCCTACACTACCATCCTCAAGCAGAGAGCTATTTGAGAAGTAGGTTGGACTCTGAAAATCAGATCACCTGACCCTCTGAAACAATCAAGTTAGTAGAAGGACAACATTAACTAGATTGCTCTTCCCTTTCAGCCGTAACATCTTAACCTTCCTAAATCACTTAGCAAACTTGAGGTAGATCAAGACAACCTATTGTTTAGGACTCTCACATGACCTTGAGTCTTAGAGAATCTAGTCCCGTTCTACATTTTGGTGAACCTAACATGAACTATTCTGCATTCATCCCTTGGTATCGAAAGACCTTATCTCATTCCCTAGGTGTGTTGTATGTTCATTTGTTGCAAGGAATATATCCTTACAACTCGATCTATGACCCCTAGCTACATATTTAGAAGGGCTTTAGATATGTAGGAATATAATTTAGATAAGTCACTATTGGATGTTTGAACCTTTGGAGTCTATCGAGTTTGTTTCTCTTGTGTATGTAAATATGGATTCTTTTACATGCATTACTTTCAATCAACTTGTTAATGGATCAAGAGACATATATTTCACATTGTAGGACCTACCTAGATAAACAAAAATCCTTTCCCTTTATACATTTATGCTCGTATTAATAGGAACATTGTAACTGGTGTTCTGGTTGATCACATGAGTCATGTGACTGTTAAAACATAGGAGGATGTGCTAATTAGTTTACTACATAGGGAGGTGTTGACGACAATGTCACTCGTAGTGATAGTGCAAATAAAATCCTCACAGGAAAACCACAGAGAACCTATATTTACTTGAAATATGAAACATGGCAACCTAAGGTGTTTGTATTATATGAAAAGGTTGACTTAGCTTAATCCCAAGGCTCTGGTAGTCAGGTTTGGACCATACTAGGTTCACTTCAGGGTATGATGTGATATTGTTGTTGATCTCAAGGGTTCTATAGTTAATTTCAATTTTGAATCATAAGCATTTGAAACAGGATTTCCCATTCAATCATAAAATAATATCATGAATTCCAAAGATTTACAATAATATTTCATGAACATCAACAATTTTGCTTTCACTTAAGTAGATTTAGCTTAAAGAATTCAGAAATTTCATAGAAAATGAAATCTTTTCAATAAATTTCAATCCATTCATCTATTGCTTGAAACATTTTCAAGAATTTGAATAGGCAATCTAAAATAAAGCATTAAAAATACTAAAATTTAAAATTTCTCTTGGTTATTCTCCATGTATGCCCCAAGAGTGAATGAAATAAAAGAAAACCGCTTTATACTTCACCAGATTGTTTCACAACTACATATAAAATGGTGGGAGCTTTTAAAGAAAGGGGTTTTAGTTTGGACATCGAGTAGATTCTGCATGCACCCTTAAATGGTGCAACACACAGTCTTGTTTGGTTGAACTAGCAAAACTAGCTACAAAGAGACATGAGATAGGTAGCTATCAAATTGGATTCAATATTGATTAAATTCTATGTGCATACAAGTTTTTAGTCTAGAATGATTCAAAAAATAGGAAAAAAGAACAAAAATTAGAGACAATTTGGCTCTTCCGACATCCACAAATTTTGAACTTAAAACTAAAAGTAAAGCAATAAATGGCATTTTATAGGAACAAGGCCTCAAAATTTCAACCTTAAAGTTTATCAAGAGAATCAAAATAGAAAATAAAAATGTAGAACATGGCATTCACCAACTATCATCAGAATCTTCTAGATGAACTCAAAGCTTTAACTTCTTCAGTAGCAACACTCTTCACTTTCAAACTCTAGTGCACAATACTCCACATAAAAAAAGGCTATCAACATCCTTTAAAGTACTAGATAGGGAACATTCACCAATATTGGGACAAACTTGCAAAAATGAATTTCAACAAAAAATTTATGTGACACCTTTGATATCTAATATCTGGTACTTCCTTCTATCACTTAGGGCTCAGGTTTCAGGATCCTTCACTTTTCTTCAATTGATATTCTCTAAAAGCATTCAATATCTGGTGCATATGATCTTTTGAAATTCCCTATATAGCCTTCCAACTAAACTAAAGCCTGGTGTATTCTTTTGATATTTGAAGTATACTAGCATTCCTTTGCACTTTCTTAGTTTCATATCTAACTATAGTGTTTCTGCAATGTATGATCTCATCAATGACTTCCTGTGTTAACAACTAAAAAGGGTCTTTATTTACTTTCTCAATTGATTCCTTGAAAGATTTTGCTTCTCTACCCTCCTGTCCTAGTGTGTAGGGATCACAATCTTGACGTGCTAATACTTCAATAAAATATTGACCTTTTTCAAGTAACTTATTACCTTTCTCAATGACCTTTTCAAATTCTTTTATACATTGTATTAATGTGTCACCTTCCCATTTCAAATGTTTCTTCCATTTTTCAAGCAATGGAACTTCTTGTTCTAAAATTATTTATTTATCTTATCAATTCTTGGACATCCACTTGCATGATAGTTTCTACATTTTTCCTTTTAGCATCAACCTGTTCCTAGAAAATCTTGCATTCTCTTTCAAATATTCTAGATTTCTCAGACCAAGGGTATTCTTCCTTTAATTTCCCTATTGCATCTGTAATAAATTATTCCCCTTTCCTTACGCAATACTCAATCCATTCTCCAAATGCATTCATTCTATGGAAAACTATTACAATTGCATCCACCTGTTCTTGTGACATAAGTACTAGATTTTGGGGCAATTCATTTTGTCCTTGACCAGCTAGGATTAATGACTTTATATAATTTTCTAGGCTAGCAACCCATTCTTTCAACTCTATTTTCTTCTATTTTTTCTTTTGTACCCTAGCAACAGTTGCATCCAAATTCATCTTCATTTCTTCTAACTCTTGTGTCCAAGATGTGTTTCCAACATTGATACTTGTTGTTTTATACTCCTTAGGAATCATATCATGTCTATTTTTATTAGCTATCGGGGTAGCTATATTGATTTTTAAGCCTCCATCTCCACTCTTCTATATTACATGTTTTGTTTTAGCTCTTTGCCTATTCTTAGGAGTCTTCACTTCTTGTATAAAAATTTTAGGTTCTGAAGGTACTAATTCTACTTCCATTGGGGAAGTCAATTCTTTAATTAACTAATCAGGTGCATCTTCATCATGCTCTACCTCTATAGCATTCCTTTGATCCTAGCTTCTAGTCAATTTAGGAACTTCTTCTCTTACTTCTTTGACTTTATCTGTTATGTCCTCTAAAATAGGATTCTCTTCAATAATATCTAGCATAGATTCTAGATTATTGGGATTTGACACTTTCTCTTCAATTTCAAGACATCTATTTTCCTGTCTAGGAAGATGTTCAATATCAACTTCTTGGACGTCACCTTCTTTATATCCTGTCACATTAGGATTTTCTTCATTTATAACCTTATCACCTGAAACTTGGGAAGGTTATTCATTATCAATTTCAACCTATCTTTCCTTTGATTTTTCAAAGACCTACGGTTGTTTAATATCATTTTAATCAAATCGAAGGTTGGGAATCAAAGGTATCTTCAATAAAAATTTCATCAGTAGAATGCTTCCTTGTAGTCTCCCATGTTTCCATTTCATGAACATCAAGGTTTTCCACTTATAAAGTGAGTGTTCCTTGTATGAATTCTTATTCTTTAACATTTATAGGAATAGACTCCATGTCTAGAATTTCTTCAACCATCCAAGGTTGTACCATGGGTTTATCTTTAGACTTCTTTACTTTTACTTTTTCCTGCATGGAACCCCACTTATCAATCTATTCCTTAATCTTCACTTCATCATCTTCAGAAACTTCATCCAAACCCACAAGAGTTTTTCCTAGTGCCTATTTTACACTAGCCATATTAAATAAGGGGGAGAAGTGAATAATACTGCAACTCTTTAAGATGTAAACCTTGTCTATCTACCAATATTTTTTTGTTACCCCTGCCTCTTTATCATTAGTAGGTTTAGTCCCTTATTTTGTTATGGAAGAAGATGCCACTTTATATTTTACTTTTGATTTAACTTTTTTTAACTTGGAATCTTTTTTTTCCAGCTGGCTTTAATGAAACTTCTTGGCTTGGAGCCTCATAGGTTCGCTCTTCAATTCGTATATGAACAGCTTCCTTAATAGCTTTTATCTTCTTCTTAGTAGTTTCTACACACTCAAACTCATTTTAATTTCTTTGTTTCCTTCTTTTATCTTGTGTGTATGTGGGTTCAATTCATTTTTCTCTTAAAAATTTACAAAAATCATTTATCCAATGTTGAGTATTTAATATAATTGGTGCAGAGAATTCCTCAATTGATGTCATTTCTTCACCTTTTTAATCTAGGTCTAGAATAGGTTCATCATACACTCTGTCTTCATTGTAATCCTTACTCAAAACTTCACCATCATCTTTCTCCAACTGATTTGGAATATCATGAATCATGAGAATCTATGCAGATTCAATGACAATCTTTCATATTTTCTTTTTCTTACTTTATGCTCATCTTCACAATTTAGCCAATAATCTTCTAGTTGTTGGAAATGAGCATGATAACTAGCTATGTTCTTGGAAATATTCCCTTCTGGATCATAATACATCATTTTGAGTGGAAAGTATTCCAAATTATATGTTTTCAATTCTTCTTCACACAAGTTAGCTATTCTAATTACACTGCATTTATAATTCCCTATCACAATAGGAAATATGAAGGAAGCCTTTCTATGAGCATTGCTACAAAGAGCTTGAGATGGATTTAACTATCTCACCAATTCTAATAACACTAATTTATCTGTAGGATAAATGGGAAGCATGTAAGGATGTCCATCAAACCCATCCACTCTAATATATAAGAAAGTGGGAAACTAAAGGTACAAGCCTCCAATTGGTCTAATGACACTTTGTGCTTCCAAAGACAACATTTTAGCTTTGTTGCCTTCCATTGTTTTGACCAAATTCATTGAAAAAATATCATTAACTCTTTTGTAATGCTCTTTGTATACATGGATAGTAATTTGGTGTAAATGAGCATATATTAAAATATTTCCTACTACTCTTCCTAGAGTACCAATCCTTTTCAATCCTTGCTTAATTTCCCTTAAGGCACATGAATAAATCACATATGATGACATATAAAAAGATCTAGTTTTTGGAAATTCCCTTATCTGTTTGTACAACCTATCACTAATAAACTTCCCCCAATGCATTTGCATGAAAATTTCCATCAATTTCGATATGATCACAAACACCCATGGTTTAAATTTACTAGCATCTCACAACCCAACTATTTTGCTTAAAACAGTTATAGCATCTTCAACGTCTAGGTTGAACATTGACCTTAGAATTGGTTTCTTCTATTTTATAATCTACTCTTGGCACCATTGTGTATTCATAATTTCTTTGGTGCATTCTTTGGTACTCTGGTAGGTTCTAGCTTTCACCTTAATATCATTATGGTACATCTGAGTAAATGTAGGAAGCCCAAATGTGTATATAATTTCTTTCTCAGAGAGATCTAGATAAGTTCTTCCCTCCCTCTCAATGATTCTTTTGTCTGGGTCATAATGGTTTAAACATTCCATGACCAATTTAGGGGCCTCCATTACTGGAAGAACCCCTCTTGCTAAAAGTAACCCACTTGCTATAACATTCCTCGTACACTGAGAAGCATTTTCTTATTGTGCCTGTGTGTAAAATTCAACATTAGAAGACCACCCCATATGAGTATCAGTAGCTATCGCACTAATCGGTATAGCTTGTGAACTATAGTATTTGAATTCATCTTCTGATTTTGGTTCAAAATTACTCATTTTTGTTGGTGTGTGCTGCATTTTCCAATATGTGCCTTGTGTAAGAGTTAGGGTTAAATTTAACCATTTTTTATAACAAATTTATAAAACTTTCAATTCCCCTTTTTGGTTAAATTCGAGTCAAAATAATCAACATTTCATATTTTAAAATAGAAATACCATCCTTTGAAAATTTTCATGCATAAAAATGATTAACAAAACTTATGTTATTTGAGGCATACCTAGTTTTGGCTTATGATGACAATCTTTTCAGAATGCAACCTTGAAACCCTTGGTATCTATGTTCTTAGTTTCTCAAAATTTACCTTTCCTTGCATGCCATAATATTATTTTCATTCATTCAGTGTCCTTTGCAAATTTTCATCATGACGCAAAGTAAAGTGTTATAAAAGCAATTGCATGCTTGAGGTGATGCCAAGTACATGAGTAGTTTTCCACCTTCATTAATTACCTCTTACAATGCATTAATTTCTTGAACAAAGGTGTAATCATGATGAATTAGGGTTTAAATTATGAACACCTAGGTTTCTATGTAGGCTCACTAATAGAGGAAGAAATACGATGTGGAGATCTTGCATGGAACTCTTGTGTCACTTTGATTTTTGTGAGGAAAAATCCTTTAAGATACATGATCAATTATGATGACAAGGATTGGAAACTTCCAATATTGAATCTTGGAAAGATTATCGGGGACTAGGACACTTACCTCCGAGCTTTACAGAAATCCAGAACAAAAGGAAGGACCAAGAACCGAGTTCAAGATAGATCAAAAGTGATTCAAACATTTCATAATAGAACCTTTGTTTTTTGAGTTCTGATAAAGAAAATGAAAAGAAATTATCGAACTCCAATAAAATAAAGCAGGACCACCAGGATTAACAACTTCCAGGTGATGACTTACTAGGTGGTACTAGGACCAATAAAATATACAACTTCTTTGATGTAACCACAACAACTTCGGGATTCAAGTTTCTGGTAAACAAATAAAACTTCATGAAAAGGCCGAAACACTGAATCTAGGAAAGAACAAGAAGATAAAGCAAAGACCAAGAAAATTGAGAATGAAACTTGCATTTTACCAACCCCCAGAACAATTCCAAAGCAAGCAAAAGTGAGAGGGAAGAAAAGAAAAAAAAGGGGTCCACATTTCAACAAGGGGAAAAATGGGGCATGTTGTGAGACCACACAAAAACTAGTAACCAACAAAACTAAACAAAATAATAGAAAGTTAATTATAGATCTAACATTAGTGCTTCAAAAAAATTTCTAAGTATTCTAATTATAAACAGTTTGATGTTCATTTCGACATTCTAATTCCACTTCAGCTAGCATGCAAGATTAAGTATTACTAAGCTCACGTGTTTACAATTGATTATTTCCACTACAACAAACTAAGAGTATAACAATTATTTGTATTGACCTATATAATTTTACAATTCGCTTTTAATCCAACCAAGGATAAAGCCTTGGAGCCAATCAAGCATTTATAGCTCTAGCAAGGTTATCTTTGTGATTCCCCCAAACATAGCCCTATTGCCATTCAAGCGTTTATAGCCTTAGTAGAGATATTTGGATAGCCTAAAGAGTTGAATTTTTCTCTTTTGATGTTTCTTTTGATATTTCATTGTAAGCTCCTTTCTTTCAACTTGCTAGCAATGAAGCCTACTATTAGGTTGGAAATTATAGTGGTAGCAAAGGTAGCCATTTGATTTTTCACTCAATGCAAATAACTGCTATACCAAATTTCAGTAGAATGATTTAAAATGTATGTGTTTGTAGCTCAACATCAATAGAATGATTCATGCTAACTATAGTAAAAAGAACCAAACAATTCCATAATTATTTATAAGTAAAGGACTAAGTACTTCTGGTCAAAACATAGATCAAATTTCCAAAATTGACATTCTATTACCATGTTCACCTTCAAAATTTGTCGATCATTATAGAGTCTAATGATGTGACACCCAAAAAATAAAACAAAACAAAAGCAACAATGATTACTTACAAAGCAACAACAAAAACTAACTAAAAAAAACTGTTTACAAAAAAACTATTTACGAAAAACAATTATGACTATGACTGGAAATAATGCTTTAGAAACAATCCATTAACAGGAAATGGGATGTCTTCACCAATCAAAGAATTCAACCTATAGGTGATATCACCTAAAATTTATGAAACTTGATAAGGAACTGTCCACAACTTGTCAAACTTACCATGCTCACCTTTTCTTTCATGGGCTTTGTTACAATACAGGACTAAGTCAGATATTTTAAAAGTTTTTAATCTAGCCCTTTTGTCAAACCATCGTTTACCATATATTGATGCCTAGAAAAATGATCTATAGCTTGAGTATGCTTTCATCCAAATGCATTAATTGCAATAACCAAGGTTCAATTTGACATCTAATCCAATGTATTCCTCAGAAAATTTCCAAGTAGGAATTTTCAAATTTATTAACAATATAGGATCTACCCCATAAACTAGGTGGTAAGGAGAATTTCCTAATGTGGCCTTCATCCTATTACGGTCTACCCAAAGAGTGAATCTCAACAAAGAATGCCATTCTCTAGGATTCTTTTCAACTATTTTTTTAATTATATCCAACAGACTTTTATTTGATGACTCTGCTAATCCATTTCCCTATGGATAATAGTTAGACGAGAATTTAAATGTTATATCGTATTTAAGTTCCCAATTGGAAAAATTTAATGAAGAAAAAGTAGGTCCATTATCACATACCAGCGCCTATGGTACTCCAAACCTAGTAATAAGATTCTCTTCTAAAAATTTGATTACCACTTATGTGGTGCATTGTTTGCTAGAATACACTTCTATCCATTTGGTGAAGTAATTTGTACCATTCAATATAGACCTATGACTTTCAAATGATGGAGGCTTGATAGTACCAATGAAATCTAGTCCCCATAGTGAAAAGGATGCATCTCCATCACTAGTTATAATGGTTGAGCATTGAATCTTCCTTTGTTTGCCGCAATTTTATATGTATAGCAGTGTTTCACATGTTCATACGTATCTTTCAAAATCATTGGCTAGTAATAACTGACTCTCAAACTCTTGCAAGATCGTAACCCATTTAGCTCTTTTTCTCTGAGCTCGCTCTGTGTTAACAACATTTTAACTATAAAATTTGGAACAATAGCTTTGATTATACTCCTAAGGATGCAATGCTTAAATTTTCGTACCACTTTGACCAAAGCAAAGGCTTGTTTTTCAACATCTATGTATCTTAGCTTTGCTTCTTTAAATGGAGCTCTCAAAAAAGCAATCAGATTTTCTTCTTTGTTCTTGCCCTTCTATGTTAGTACAATTGCACAAGTATGACCAAAAGCAAAAGAGTAAATATAAAAAGGTTTAACATAATCTGGACTTACCAGTACCAGTGCTTTTGTAATTCTAGTTTTTATGTTTTTGAAGGTGATATTATTTTCATTTGTCCCCTCTATTTTTGCATCTTTCTTCAACATATCATTGAGTGGTTTTACTATTTCAACAAATCCAGTGATAAATTTTTAGATGAAATTTATCTTACTGAAATATGATTTTAATTTTTTTTTACTTCCCGAGGGTTGTAACTTGAGTAGTGCACTCACTCTGTCTAGGTCTATCAAAATACCTCTTTTAGAAATAATGTGTCCCAATAGTTTACCTTCCATCACCCCAAAAAATACTTTTTTTAGGATTTAGTGAAACTCTATAAGTTTCACACTTTTGTAATATAGCTTTGAGATCTCAAACATGATCTCCTCTATTTTTTAAAAATATTGTGAGTTCGTCCATGTAAATGATAATACATTTTCCTATCAACTCTCGAAAAGCATAATCCATGGATCTTTGAAATATAGCTCTGACATTTATCAATCCAAATGGCATCCTTCTGTAAGTGAAAGTTCCCCACTTCATGGTGAATGTTGTCTTCATCCAATCTTCCTTCGCTACCATTACTTAATTATATCTAGAGAATCCTCCAAAAATGGCATCATCTATGAACCATTGACTATTTGTAGCACTTCCTCTAGTAAAGGTAGTGGATTATTGTCTTTCTTAAATGCCCTGTTAAGATTCTAGAAATCTAGACACAACCGTATATGTCCATTCTTTTTCACTATGGGTACCAAGTTTTCCACCCAAGTAGAAAGTTTGATAGGAAAAATCATTTTGGTTGATAAAATATTTTGGAATTCCTTTTGAATTAGCGGTTCTAAAATTTCATTTAATAGTTGTTTCTATCGAAAAGTCTTCATATCTACCTTTAGTGACCTATTAAATGTGTGGTGATGGAAGTATCGTAGGTTTTTAAATCTTCATATGTCTGGATGCTATAACCTTCCAATAATATTTGAGTGCGTGAGTGAAGTTTCTCTTATCTTCTTTAGTACAAACCTTTCCTATAAGCACATTCTGAGGATCTTGTTTAGTATGTAAATTTTATAACTCAGAATGTCCTATATCACTTTGATACAAATCTTTCTCTCAAACTATCTAATTGATGTCAAACAATCATTCCAACTCAATTATCCCTTTTGGAATATTATTATCTTTAGCTTGAGCTAAGTCTTCATCTTGAATCTCGTCATCAAGGTGATCTGTTTCTTCAAATATTTGTGCTTCAAAAATACCAGAGTTAGTTAAGAATTCCAATATATGTTGATCATATTCAAACACCTACAAATTTGTAACATTATCGGGAACAAAATTTATCTATACCATCTCAACTATAAATATCTTCAAATCTTAGGCATCTAAAGCTTCTAAAGTACTGGAAGCAATAGCCAAAGCATTGGCTCTTTGATTAAATATTCTTAGAATGTGAGTAATGTTGAATGGATCTAAATCTTCTATCAGATCCCATACTCTATGTCGGTAGTTAGACAATTGCTTGTACTGGCAAACATATTGTTTTTGAACATTCTTAACTACTAATTCAGAATCACCAAACACTTTGAGAATTTTGAATTTCTTCTTGATTGTGAGGATCAAACCATGTATAAGGGCTTCATATTCTACAATGTTGTTAGTTCACTGAAATTGCAATTGATAAGTAGCAAGAAAAGTTTTACCTTGTGGGTTGATGAGTTCAACTCCAATTCCAATTCCTTGTTTCAATTTGGATCCAACAAACTTAAGAATCTAGGCTTGATCATTCAGAACTTGAAACTTTCCATTCTTAGGTATCGTTGAATTAGCCTTTTTAGTCTATGTAACTTTAATTCTATCTCAATGGATTTCTGGTTCAAACCTCTTGATCTTGTCATGTTCCCAATAATACTAGGTTTCAATTTTTTGAATTATTTCCAAGCACATCATGCAACTATCTTTTGAATGTTTAGAATTGTGTAACCTACACCAATCCTACAATAAGAGACTTTTTAGTGAAATTTCAATTTTACCACTCTTTCGAGCTTCTATAACAATATTTTTCCAAAATTTATCATAATGACTATTTTCTTCTTTGGAAGAATCACAATTTGATTCAATTAAACCATTTATTCTAGGAGTTATTTTATTATGTTTTTCAGCATTACATGTAAATACTTCATCTATTTTAACTCTTAAATTTCATATTTTGTACACTCCTAGTTCTACATCAATGTATAGAACTTCATTCTTTTGATCATAATTAGTGATCATGTATTTCATATGTGGTTCTCTCTCGATTCTAATTTGATTAGGAATACCTTTCCATGTTAACCACATATTTGAGAAATCTGTAGCCATATATCCATTCAAATTTTTTGACCAATCCCTACTCAATATCATATCATAAGTATTGGGATCTTAATGACTCAAATTTCTATGTAATATTGAATCCTAGGATCCAACGCTAATTGCATATGAATATTAGTTAACTCCTCTACTACATTTACTTCATTTTTTTCAAATTGAGCAACTTTCTTTAAAGAACTTGTTGGAGTTAACCCTAGCATTTGACAAATAGAAAAAGGAATCACGTTAGTAGACACTTTAGAGTCTACTAAACAATTATGAATATTTTTACCAAATATTCTCAATGTGAGTAGAAATGGTGGGGATTCTTATTTTCCTTTGTAAAAGGCTACTTGCACATCTGCCATGGGAATAATGTTTTTATCTTTTTCCTTATTGTAATTATCTTTCACTTGATATTCTTTGAATTTTCTTTCCTTTGGAATATTTTCTAAAGTGTTTAATAAATATTTCTTGATCATAGGTGTTTTGAGCAATTCTGATAAAGAAAGGCTGATTTTTACCTTTTTGATTTCTTTTGCTAAATAATTAGTCAAGTTTTTTTTATTAGTGGAATATACCTTTTCACTTCATGAAACATTTGATGAATTATAATGAGAGGTTACCCTAGGTTACCTTGGAGTATTTCTTGATTTATCATCAGGTGGAGTACTAAAGTTGTTAGGTAGAATTGATGTAGTCAATGGCCCATTGAATTTACTTCCACCGTTGGTGTTATTTCTCAGGTTGTAATTATGTCCTCTCTGATACTATTGAAAAGTGTGAATTTTGTCAATTTCTTCTTGAGGTTCATTTTCATCTTGATAAGGAAACATATATGTTTCTAAAGTTATGGTTGAACTGTCTCCTTCACATTCGTGAGCGTAACTTCTAACAATAGTAGGTGGTTTGACATGTTCATAACTTTCAAGAACCAAAGTGGAATCATATCCTACTGGAACGAATTCATTTCCCTTGGGAGTGCACCATATAAAAATGGACCCTTCTCATTTTCATGGTCTTTTAAGACTTGCTTCATGTTGTTTGGTCCATTTTTCTTTGATTTATTAATGTAATATGACTTGAACATACATATTCAGGTACTTAAATTCAAATAATAACATCTTGTGAAGGTGTTGTGAAGTGTTGCAAAACATTTCTACACTCTTCTAGACTCTATTCATTACAATTCACCTAAAAATCACCTTTCCATCACTTATCAAGTCCTATTTTGAAGTGTTATAAAGTCTTGTAACACGATTTCATGCTTTTCTAGGCATAACTTCACTATTTACACCTTTATTATGCTTTATTTGATCTCTTTATGTCATTATAAACTTTAATTAAGTGTATTTTTTAATGTAAATTTGAAAAATAATATTAAATGTGACTTAATTCCTGACACCCATTTTCAGGTCCTAGGTGGGATCCATTTGTCATGGGTGGCAAATGAGTTCCCCTTGGCTCCAAATTCAAAATATTTCAAATTTTCTTTTAGGTTTTTATTCAAAATCACCTATGATGAGGTATTAACAGGTTACTAAGGCACAAGTGTATATAAATAAGTGTTTTTACATCCATTTCAACCCCCCCCAATTCATCAAGTTCACTAATTCACTCATTCACTCAAGCATTTAAGCACTTTACAACATCAAATCAAGCATAAATCAAGCACTTTGGAGCATCCATTGACACAACTTCATATTTTATTAAATAAGGGTTTGGTAAGTTGATAGAATTTGCATGTTATTTTTTTATCATTCTCTTTCATTTCATTATTTCATTAAGGGTTTGATTACCAAAGTGGGGTTTGACCAAGGAAAACCCCTATTTTCTAACCCTCAACCATTTTTCCCCTCTTGCATGTGTGTTTGAAGACACTTGTATGTATATTTTACAAGTGCTCATTTAGGTGTTGAAGAGTGGTCAACAAGTCAACTAGGTGCTTCAAGTCAAATCAACCATATTTCAAGCTTGGAGAAGGTATTATGTTCATTTCCTATAGAATTGACTTCGACAACCTAACAAGTAGATATCCTTAGATCTGGTGTTGTAGAGTTGTCTCCTGATTTCTCAAAATTTTGGGAGAGCAATGATTCACCACCAATGGCGAATGAGTCCCACCTTAAGGTTGGAAATCTAAGTTTTGTTAGATTCTAGATCCCAACACTCAGAAACTAGTTCCTAATAGTTTTCATCAAAAGTAGGACTAATTTGCCACTCTAGGTGAAGGAGTCCCACTGGTGAATTTATGTGATTCCATACATCATCCAAAACATTCTAGAATCTTCATCAAGCCTCTAGGTGAAAACTGATTCAGCTCATTTCTTTTTGTTCTGCATTTATTCATTCTTTACTTATTGTTTGCATATCACATTGTGTTTTCCAACATAACATAAATCGTAGTTTTTGCATAAAAAACTAGTCATTTAGATCACTTAATTGCATCTAGATCAATTCATTTAGGCATAATAACATCCTACATTGCATAATTTGAATGAACCTAGCTAGCATTTTTGGCCCTACTCTCTCCTTTTAGGTGAAAAACCCTAGAAGAGTTAGGGAGTTTTGTGGTGCCAAAAATCCACAGTTCAGGGAGGATGAGAGTCACACTATTTGTTGTGATGTGTACCAGTTTTAAACAGTGAACAATCTACTTTAGCATTAGTATTTGTATTATGAATTCTACACCAATTACTCATCGCAAGATCAACTAAATTCACCATTGACATGGATGTATCATCAAAAGGATTAGCGTTATCTAAAGGGGTCGATATCCCTCCATTATTTGGTGATGTGTTCCAAGGTCTAGGTGGTTCTGAAGTGTTATGCACTTGATTTTGTGAATTTTGGTTGTTATTTTGAGCATAAATGTTTTGATTTATTAATTGCATAACTTCTATGGTTAACGTTTTGAGTTGAGCTATAATTTATGTAATTTCTTACTTATCATCTCAAACTTTAACATTCTGATGTTTTTGAGTTTGTGAAAAGAAATAATTTCTATTAGGATGTAGCTTTGTAATAGTTGGACCAGGGTGAGGGACTAAAGCTTGACTAATTCTTGGTTGAAAGAAAGTATTATGAGGAAATGTCCCATTTTGGACCACTGAAGGAAAAGTATTAGGAGTCATAAGATGGTTTAAAGGGACTTCATTCACAATCAAGATGGGATAATTATTCAATCCATTTATATCATTTGTAGACGATCCATTTCTGAGGTGTTTCATCTATAAATTTACACTTATAGTTGTATACACCTAAAAATGGTCACATCACATAGTTTGGTAATTAATTAAATATTTTTAATATTTAATTAAATCTCTGAATTCCATCTGCGTATAAATAAATTTAAATAATTTATTTATATTGTTCATTATTTCATTTCGATTAAATAAATAAGTTTATTTAATCATCTTTTCGTATTCATTTCTTAATTAATTAAATAAACATTACGATTTATTTATATTAATTATCAATAATCTTGGCTTGAATATTTTATTCAAATAAAGATCATATATTCTTTTCTTCTAAATTCCATTTACAATTAAATATTCCAAAATATTTAATAAATTATTCTAAAGTCTATTTGTAAATTAAATATTCTAAATATTTAATTCAGTCTTCTATAGTTCTAAAATTAAATATTTCAATTTAAATATTTAATTTCTTCAAACTCACATGAAATTAAATAAATTTATTTATTTATTTATTTATTTTGCATTATCTTCAACAACCGTGAAACAAACTACCAAAACAAAAAAATTAAATTCCTCTTTTCCTGTGCAAGCTTGTTCCCGTGGGTTGAAGACAGGCTTCCATTCTTCTCTCCAACCTCTCAACATCGTCCATCTTCGTCTCAACATGTCCATCTCTCACCATTCAAACTTACCAGACAACCTCACAGCCGTTGATCCTTGCTAGCCAGGATTTTGCCTACAAAAAAAGCTATAAAAGGACTGTCAGGTCTTTGAAATGACATAGAAGCTTTCAATAGAATAACTATAGCCAAATTGCAATAGCATAGTAGCATAGCATTCACAACATTCTCATTTCATAGCATAGCATAGTAGCATAGCATATCATGGCATATCCATTTCATTTCATAGCATCTTCAATTTACAGCCCCTGTGCATTTCTGTATCAGCATTCTCACCTCCACCAGCATATAGGATAGAGAAGCTTTATTACTTTGCATACTCATTCTATAGATTTCCATTTGGAGAAGCCAAGCTTACACAATCTGAGAGCAGTAGCTTCGAACAAATCTTTGGAGATAGAGGAAGATGGAATGCCTCTGAAGAAGCTTTATTTATTTCTTTTGAAATCAATTAAATTAGCTTTCCTTCAGTTTAAAGTTCCATTATTTGTGTTTGGTTTATCTTAATTTGATTACACATATTTAACATACACATTTTTGGTGCCCACCGTGGGGCTCTTGCCCCTATTTTAACATCTTTTTGCAGGTTTTTCTGATAGGTTACAGCCAAAAATAGTGGATTAGAGCAAGAAACATGAGTCATCAAAATTCATACCTAGTTCAGCGCCCTTGAAGCATATTGCAGCGCCCGTGAGCCATCCTGTAGCGCCCGTGAGCCATCCTGCAGTGCCCATAAGCCATCCTACAGCTCCCATAAGCCATCCTACAATGCTCGTGAGCCATTCTGCAGAGCCCGTGAGCCATCCTGCAGTGCCCATGAAGAATCCTGTAGCACCCATGAAGAATCCTGCAGTGCCCATAATGTCTGTTATAGCCCATTTTTGAAAAAAACTTGCAAACTGTAAATTGTAATTTGAATACAGCTTGACTGAATCCGACGTAACCACGGACAGCCAATAACTTATAATTAAAATGAAGCAATCCTAGGGTAGTCATATAATTAAAATGAAGCAATCCAAGGGTAGTCACATAAATGGAATGAAGCAATCCTAGGATAGTCACTTCACCTTTAATTTTGGGCTAAAAATAATTTCATGTTTTTGTGAAGAAAAATCTTCACCTAGCATAGCAAATTTTTATTTTGGGCTTAAAACTGAATCTTTGATTGCTTTGCTTAAATGGTGATAGGCCTATGCTCTCCCCTTAACTAGATGATCAAAATGCCAAACTCATCTATTTCCCTTTATGCAATTTCCAGCTTTATTAATACCTTTTAGAAGGTCTGCCGTAGTGGGAAAAAGTACTCACCCTACGGGAACGACCTAAGTGAGAACAACTAAAGCCAAGTTTTCCAACCCACTTTAATCAAATGTGGATGGTTGATGAAAATCCCATTCGATGGTAGTGTGCATTGATAACCATCCCCAAATCCTTTGTTCTAAAGGTAGGGAGGTCTCTCGAGGGAGTATATCATTTGCCGCATCGAACGAAAACCCTTACTACGAACTTAGTGTAGTATCCAACTGAAGTCAGTTTCCGAACGTCATAATAATCATAGTGTAGGGGAGGGAAGAATCTACCCCCAAGATACTCACCATATAACTGCCAAGGATTGTTTGCTCAAGGGATCTGGTATCCACTTCCATCACTCTGAGTATGCACCTAGAAAAGACAAAAACACGGGCGCCCTTTCGGGGGTGACATGGTTGTGTGAGTCAACGTAGTTTTAAGATGTGGGCTGTTGATTACTATGATGACCTACTTGTGAACTAAGAGTGAGTCTGTTTGAAATGCTTATCATGTGTAAATCCTATTAAAATAATTTTTGAAAAACATTTTGATCATACACTTGATGTTTAGCATAGTACTTAAAACAACTATTCTACAAATTGTTTGATGTGTTTTCAATACATTAATTCAGTTAAGATCATCCAACACTCGCGATCACATTGATTACTCTCATGTTACGAAATTGTAAATCCACAAATTTTGTTAAGAAGTCCATTCTCAAAAGAATCAAAAAGCCAAACAAACCCCTTAGCTACAAGAAACTATTGAAGAAAAGACGATTCTCGTATCAAAGCCAAAATGTTTTACTTAAATATAGAACCTTTCTTCATAGGTATCAGGACTACGTTAGAGGTTTCACTGATGATTATGATATAGAGCCATTGTACTCACAAGCTTTCTTTCAAAGAAGAGCCCTTTTTCAAAGGCATAACCATAGTCAACGTATTCATTTTTGTTATATTCCCCAACCTGCAATTGAATATTCTACTCATCCAAATCAAATTCTGTAATAGAGAACTCAGATCACATTAGGCATCCATCACAAAATCCATCCATTTACAAAGCTATGATCAAAACTTCATAAAGTGCAAAATCATCATTTTCTTAATCTTTTGCTTAAATTCCCACCAACAGGATTTTCATCCTTTCAATTAGGGAACAACACAAGCTAAAGGTTAGAAATCTTTCAAGTCATAGAATTTTCATTCTATCCTGACTTTTATATCCATCACAAGTTGCACTATTTCATTTTGTTGATCAAAAGTGAGTAGAATTTGGAACAAAACTTATGCCTGTCTTCACAAGATCTCAAAAACACATGGGCAAAGATGAAGGAGAAACCACTACAAGCAAAATGGGTGACCATACTGAGAAAGAAGAGGATACATTTAATGTTGACGAATTAACAGAAGAAAAGCTTCAAGAAGCAAAGCAAGATCCCCAATTCCATACTCTTATGGAAAGGATTTTAGAACGAAACAAAGAAAAATATTTTCTTTCATTAGCTAATCAAGGAGCTAAGTTACCTTACAATTTTGACATAGAAGGGATTAAACAGAATCCTAAAACTCCTCCTAATGACTTTAGTGCCCTTACTCAACGGATAAAAGAATTACAAGGGCAAATAAAGGAGATGCAAGGGGGTACAACAAAGAAGTATGTTTTGGAAGATATATCTCCTTATCCATTCGATAGGAGTCTTCAAATGATTCCTTTTCCAAAACATTGCGAAATCCCTAAATATGATAGGTACAATGGAAAAACTGATCCCATTGACCATGTGAGGGATTTCCGAAATATGATTCTAGAATTCACCTATGACGATACCTACTTAATGTGATTATTTCCACGAAGTCTAGGTGTACAATCCATGGAGTGGCTTTCAAAGATCTCTCCACCCATCAAAACTTTTGAGGAGTTAATAAATCAGTTTATATCACAATACTCCTACAACATCCAACACCATATAACAATGCTTGATCTTTGTAAAGTGAAACAAAAAGTAAGAGAATCCTTCACTACCTTTTTGCAAAGGTGGAGAAGGTTGTTTGCATGATATTCCTATCCTATTCCTGAAAAGGAAAAGATGGATATCTTCATTAATAGCCTAGATCAAGAATTGAGCTATAGGCTTAACCTTCATTGTCCTCATAACTTTGAAAAATTGATTGAAAATGCAATCACAATTGAAGGGGCCTTGGTTAAATGAGGAGTGATAAAACTTGATAATCCAAGTACATCTAACCAAAACAACAATGATAAAACAAGGTTTTGAAATAGAAATAAAAATGTTGTCAATGATGGTATAGTAGATGCAAATAATATACGAACAAGACCATCTATCTTTAATCTATCAGGTGCTCCACGAAACAATCAACAAGCAAATATCAACCCATAAGGAAGCAACAGTCAACAAGGACAAAACTCCAAACAAGAAATCATGACCAATCAAAACACCAAGGATAATCGTGGTAATTTCAATAACAATCTTGGCAATACCCAAACATCAAATCCGTCTAGACCTCCATTCTTCTCAAATCGGCAGAATTTTACCACTTTGGGTCAATCTCTTGAGTCTGCTCTCAAGGAGCTTCTTGATAATAAGGTTATCACCTTACCACCACAAAGAGATTATGAGCCTCGAGTCAAACCACGATCATGGAATGACTCATATTATTGCAATTATCATCAATATAAAGGTCATAGAACGAATAATTGTCAAGCTTTGTGAAATCTAGTACAAGATTTAATTGACAATGGCACCATTACAATTGAAGGACATCATACCAATGACAATCATCAAGCTTTCAAAAATTGTTTACTGAATTATCAAAAGGGGGAAACATCAAATGAAAAATCCAAAAGCATAATAATGTTGAAGACAATGTAATCCATCACATCTATGTTGATGATCAATGGGTTGATGTTCTCAAAATCAAGGGAAAACAAGAATATCAACAAGTTAATGTGACTACGAGAGGACAAGCAAAAGTTGTTTTAAAATGAAGTTCATCTAAAGCAACTATTCCTTCTCCAAATCATTATAATCTAGTTGATCAATTAAGAAAAACATCAGCTCAAATCTCCATCCTTGAACTTCTCAAAATATCCCCCATACACAAGAATATTTTAGAAGAAGCTCTTGTAAACACAAATGTTGATACTGATCTGGATGTAAACAAATTTCAAGCCATGGTGGGACATTTGTCTTCCCCCACTTGTATTTCATTTTCCAAAAAAGATGATGCCTCTATGACACATCCACATAATTCATCGCTCTATCTTGAAGTCATGATCCATAAACACTGAATCAGACGTGTCTTAATAGATGGAGGAGCCAGTTTAAACATTTGTACCTTAAAGCTAATAAATGCCTTGGGAATATTAGAAAATTATATTGATCCACGAAGAAAAATAACAATCAAGGCATATGATGATGAAGAAAGAGCTTCTAAAGGACTAATAATGCTACCTATCAGAGTGGGACCTATTGTGAAGAACACATTTTGTCAGGTTCTAGATCAAGATCTTTCTTATAACATACTCTTGGGTCATCCATGGATTCATGATATGCAAGCAGTACCATCAACATACCATCAATGCCTCAAGTTTCCATATGATGGACAAGAAATAACTATACAAGCTGATTACAATAGCACACAAACTTGTTCAAATCTCTGAGCAACTCAAGACTCCTTTGTGCCACATAATAGGGAGGCTCTTGTTGTTTCTTCTTCCAATCTACAAGTCGAATTGCAAGAATTGACAAAGAATCTTGACACTAAGCTAAATTTTAAAGACAAAGGGATGGGTGAATATTCGCTATCTATTTATACCTTACCTCCTTCTCCGAGGTCGCATGGTCAGCTAACCTTAGCAAATCAAAAGATTGCAACAGCCTCTACATCCCAAGCTTCTGTGCCAATCACAAAGTCTGACAAAAAATTCATTAAATCCAACACCACTGAAGAAGAAGCTGAAGATAGGGACATCCTAAGTTGGCTATACAAAGATGAAGATGAATCTCTCTTACACATTAAGTTACCTACAGAACAATATGGTAATGGGTACGCTATCATGAAGAAAATGGGATATGAAGGAAATGGTCCTATAGGAAAGAGAAGAGAAGGAATCGTGGAACCAATTCAACCTATTTCAATACATCCAAGTGATAAAACAGGACTTGGATATGGTAAAGATAAAGAAGACTCTACTTCACAGCAAGCACAATCAACTCATGAAGGAGGATCAAATTCAGATAAACCCCATGAATCAGTTTTCCAATTGCAGAATAGTTCAGATACTGATTCTAATGAATATGAATGGGACACCATTTATAATGATGAATTTTGGAGAGAGAAACAAGTTGATACCATACACAAATATGCACCTATTATCATACAAGGAGAAGGTTCAAGGCCTCCACTTGATTATGTTTTACAAAGCGATCATGACTCAAGTGAGGACGAATCAGATTCTAACGAGATTGATGATCAATAGGAGAATACCATCATAGACCTTGTCTACTATGAAGATGACAACCACATCATGACTTTGATAGTTCAAGATCTTACCCAACCTAATGATCCCATGCCTTTAGTTTATCCAGAACTTATTAATTGGGACAATGACACGCCTATCCATATCCCTACATTCCATGATGATGAGGACATTATAAACCTCCTTTGTTCCTCTAATGAGGAAAACAATTGTTTCATTCAAGAATTTCATACTCATGATTTTGATAAGGAGGGTGTCAAGTCTCTTAGCTGCAAAATAAATGAAATATAAGATGAATCTATTGGTGAAAACTGAGAAATGGCAGTGATAGATCACAACAAGAGAAAAGAAAAGAGTGAATCTGACAGTGAAAACCTCTTTGAGGCACTGAAGGATGAGAAACTTGACACTCTTCCCAAGCATTATCATGAAAGATCTTCTATTTTGATCGAACCAATAGAATCAATCAACATAAGTACAACAGAGTAGCCAAAAATCTTGCAAATTGTAGTGTCATTAACAGTTGAAGGAGTTCTTGAAGGAGAATCAAATCAACTTTGCTTGGTCATATGCTGATATGCCAGGGTTAGATCATAATCTGATAATGCATCATTTATCTATAAATGTAAGGGAAAAACCTATGAAGCAAAAACTCAGAAAAATGCATCCACATGTTGTGTTATTGGTCAAAGAAGAATTAAAGAAGCTTTTAGATGTTGGGTTCATTCAGACTATTGATTATGTTGAATGGATTTCCAATATTGTACCCATTTCAAAGCCAAATGGAATGATTAGAGTTTGTACAGATTTCAGAGATTTGAACAAAGCTTGTCCCAAAGATGACTTTCCTTTGCCAAACATAGACATGATTGTTGATTTAACTGCTGGCCATGCAATGTATTCATCAATGGATGGATTTTCAGGATACAACCAGATAAAGATTGCACCAGAAGATCAAGATAAAACAACGTTCACATTCCCTTGGGGTACCTATTGCTGGAACATAATGCCATTTTGGTTAAAGAACACAGGAGCTACTTATCAAAGAGCAATGACGACGATTTTTCATGATATGATGCATACATTCATGGAAGATTACATTGATGATCTTCTTGCCAAATCTCATACAAGAGAAGAACATTTAGAAATCTTGTCAAAAAAATTTATCAGAATGGAGTTCAATGTTCGACTAAATCCAAAGAAATGTGTCTTTGGCGTTACATCTGGAAAACTCCTAGGATACATTGTTTCAGAAAAGGGCATAGAGGTTGATCCAGAAAAAGTACAAGCTATAATGGACATGCCACCACCACAAAATATTAGTCAGCTTCAATCATTGCAAGGATGACTACAGTCCATTAGAAGGTTTATAGCTCAACTAGTGGACAAAAGCTTACCATTTACACATTTATTGCATAAAAATGTCCCATTCAAATGGGAAGACAAATGTGAAGCAGCTTTCAATCAGATCAAGCAATATCTTATGAACCCACCAGTTTTAATTCCACCCATTCTAGGATATCCACTCATACTCTATATTTCAGCAACAGAAGTATCCTTGGGAGCATTACTTGCACAAGAGGATTCTACAGGTAAAGAAAGGGCCATATACAATATCAGAAGAACTTTGACAAGTCATGAATTAAACTACACTTTCATTGAAAAAGCTTGCCTCGCAGTGGTGTTTGCTTCTCAAAAGTTGCAACACTATATGTTGGCTCATACAGTTAAGCTAATAACCAAAATTGATCCACTAAAATACCTCTTGAGTAGAGCTACTTTAACAGGAAGACTTGCAAAATGGGTAATGATCTTAAGTGAGTTTGACATTCACTATGTAGATTGAAAAGTTATTAAAGGATAGGTCATCGTAGATCAGTTGGATGAAGCACCTTTACAAGAAGAAAATCCAATGTACATTGAGTTTCCTGATGTGGATGTCTTTACAACAACAATTAAGAACTCATGGACATTGCACTTTGATGGATCTTATACACAACATGGCTTGGGGGCAGCGATTCTTTTTGTCACACCTAAAGGACATACCATTCCACAATCATATTGGTTGATGTTTCCTTGCACAAATAACATAGTTGAATATGAGGCATTGCTCATAGGGATAAAGATAGCCTTGGAATGGTGGATTACAAAGCTGCAAGTCTACGGTGATTCACAACTTGTCATTAATCAAATCAATGATGATTATCAAACTAAAGATGATAAGTTTCTACCTTACAAGAACATGGTGGATGCTTTTAAAAAGTATTTTGTGTCAATCAAGTTTTCACAAATCTCAAGGATTGATAATAAAGTTGCAGATGCAATGGCTACAATTGCTTCCTTATTACAACTATCAGAAGATCAAACCAAACATGAATTCTTGGTGGAACAATTGTTTTCTCCTGCCTATGATAATATTGAGACCCAAGTCATATGTCATTTAACTGGTTCTGATTCACCTTTATATGGCAAGACTTATACCTATTTGAAAGATAACATCTTACCTCTAGAATTATCTCAAAACCAAAAAAGGGATTTCATTTGCCAATCATCCCGTTATACCTTGATTGCCGACATCCTTTACCGACATGGTCTTGATGGTACACTCCTTCGATGTCTTGAACATGACAAATCTAAAAAATCCTTACAAGAGGTTCATGGTGGTATTTGTGGAACTCATTCAAGTGTTCTAACCTTAGCCAAGAAACTTGTCAGAATGGGATATTATTGTCCTACCATGGAGAAATAATCTTTTACTTTTGTCAAGAAGTGTTCTAAATGCCATATCCACATGAATCTTATTCATGCACCTACACAGGAACTGCAACCTTTCACTCCAACATGGCCTTTTTCTCAATGGGGGCTAGATCTTGTTGGAAAAATTCATCCTTCATCATCAAATGGGCATAAATTCATTATCACAGCTATGGAGTATTTTACAAAATGGATCAAAGCTATTCCTTTGACGACCGTAACCAATAAATAGATCTCTTCATTCATTATGAATTACATCATTTGTAGATATGGAATTCCTAATTCTATCATTACTGATAATGGGAGGCCTTTTAAGAATCATGATGTTGATGAACTTTGTGAAAGATTTCACATCCAACACAAGTTCTCTACGCCTTATTATCCACAAGGTAATGGTCAAGCAGAAGCTTCCAACAAAACAATCTTGAAGATCTTGAAGAAAATAGTAAATGATGCCAGTCGTGATTGGCATGTTCAATTAAATCTATCTTTGTGGGCATATAGAACCAGCGTTCGCACACCAATAGAAGCTACACCATATGCCTTGGTCTATGGAGCAGAAGCAATCTTACCACTAGAGGTTGAAATACCTTCACTGAGGGTCTCACTCAAGGGATTGATAAATGATGAAGGCTACAGAGTATCTCGTCTACAAGAGTTAGAACTGTTAGATGAAAGGCGTCAACATTCAGCTAACCATTTGAAGGGTTATCAACAAGTTATGTCCCATAGCTACAATCATAGAGTTAAACCATGGACATTTCAAGTAGGTGACTTAGTCTTGAGAGAAAATCCACGTAATCAGCAAGACAGAGAAAAGAAAGGGAAATTTGAACCAAACTAGCTTGGTCCATTTGTCATCATTGCAGCATATGGTTCTGGTGCATATCAGTTATCTACATCAGAAGGGGACCTATTTGAAGAGCCGATCAATAGCATTCATTTGAATAAATTCTATGTTTGAATCATAAAAAGTCCTGAAAAAATCCAAAAAAATCAGAAAAAGTCATGAAAAAATTAGAAAAAATCAGAAAAAGTCCTGAAAAAATCCAAAAAAATCAGAAAGAGTCTTGAAAAAAATAAAAAAAAATCATAAAAAGTCCTAAAAAAATCATAAACATTAGAAAAATCCTGAAAAAGTGCAATAAAAACAAGTGGTGAAAACCTGGCAAACAGGCGCTACTTGTGATCAAAATAGGCTCCTCCATCTATTAGTTTATGTCTTGCATTCACTTTCGGCATCATTCGTTCATATCTATCATCTATACATATCTTTCATATCCATATCATATGACGGGAATCCTTATGTTTCATCATGGCTTGATGAAATTTGTACATATCCATACTCCTTAGGTTATGTTTACACTAGGGGAAAAAAGCAGAAACACAGACTAAACAAGAGAGGGACAACAAGATTTTTTAATATCACAAACAGACACAAGATGGTTTGCCAAAATGCAACAAACATTGACACATCAAGTCGACCACAACATCAAAACAAACACTCAATGACATCAACACGACATGATCCAAACAAATATTGAAATGAGAACATCAATGATGATAACCAAGTTGAATGATCTTAATTTGAATAATGTTTGAAATATTTTAGGCAAGATTTGAATGGTTGTTTGATTTTCTATCATATCTCTGGAGCAATTCAATGATGTACTAAACTAGAAAAGCAAGGAAGGAGTATGATTATTCTTTGTCTATTGTTTACGAGGAAATCATTAGTACTATGCAAATTGGTCGTGGGACATGCTCTACTACGTATCATTGATGATATTTCAGAATTTGCATGGGAAACAGGTTAACTCTTGTCTGTTTATGCAAGCAATACTCAGGTCATCTTTGTTTAATTATACCTAGATGCTTGTATTATCTTGCTATATCAAAAATCATGAAAGCAATACTTAGGTCATCAATGGTGCTAACATACCCTTTGATGCTTGTATTAACTTTCAACATTTCAATGTTCTATGATGACACAAAAAGCATAAATAAGCTCTCCAAATGGCAATATTATATGAATATCCTGCATGGTTAGTAAAGATTGCATTCATGTTAGAGTCTGCATTTTGCATTTATAGATTTTCCCAAAAAAAAAGTTGGCAAAGTATCAAATGGTTCATATCTTTTCGACTGCATGACTGATTATATTTTGACATTCACAAAAACATCATTTCATACATTTTTCATACATATTGGCATCAGAAAATCATAAAATTAAAGCATACATCATAATCAAAACATTTATAAGCATTCATCGATTATATCATACATCATATTCATATAATCATTTATCAATAGATTTCACTTATACATACATATACATCATAAGCATAAAATTTGAGAAACCATTATATCGTAACACATCATGCATATAGAAAATAGACACATTTATCTCATCATAAATTTTCACTACATTTCATATATCTCAAAAATGAATGTCAAAATGTACAAGGATGTCAACTACACATGATATAAAATCATCAAAAATGAGATAATCTCAAGGTGTATACAAATGTCTCAACAAAGTATCACTAAAACATCATGTACAATGCACTAGGCAGTGTTATCCTCTGATGGTGCTGGTCTGGGACCTGTACCACCTACACCTAATGGACCTACTCCACCTGTCCCTAATGGCCCTCCTGGAGGTAATGGTTGTGTCACACCCCTGCTGGTAGTCTGAGAGTGACTATGAGTAGACTGTGACTATGTATAACTCTCCCTCTACTCACATGGAACCGCATCATGATATCTAGTCCTATAAAACTCGGCCTCCCGGGTCACTCTAGTCACCTCTCTCATCATGTCACCAAGTAGGGTACTTGCTGACACTCTTTGTAGACTATTTGCCAAAGCAATGGCCAACTCACCCCGCTGTCTAGCTGTATCTCTCTCAGCAGTAACTGAAGTCAACTATCCCTGAAGCTGTGTGATCAAGGTCTGTGCCTGTGCTAGCTGACCCTATAAGCTCTGCACTATACTCTATAGAGAGGATATCTAACCTGACACCACTAGATCTACTGTAGCTGATGGATTTGTATGTCTCATCCATGGTCCACCTCTCCTATCACCTCTCCTACCACCACCATCTCTCCCACCATCACCATCTCCACCCTCCTCATCATCATCATCTCCCTCTGAATCATCATCACTACCTCCACTCTCCTCATCATCCTCATCTCCCTCTGAAGCTGCCTCTCTCTGTCATCTCTGACCACCTCTTTGTGGTCTCTGTACAACAACTAGAGCAACAGGCTCATCAGGATCAAACATACGTGGTGCAAGATGCTCTAACACATACTGACTATACTCTGGTGTCGTCCCTGCGTCAAGGAAATCAACTCGGTAATCCCACATCACCACTCTTAAACTATTGAACTCTGCAACTGCTACCTCATAGGAAATTTGTGGACCCCATACTACAAGCTCTAGCTATTGTCGTGCATAAATAGAGGAACCCATAGGCATACCCTGAATCCTACCAAACTACCGACATACTCGTCCAACAAGAAATCTCTCAATAATCCACGGAGTACGGCCAATAAGATATCTAGACGTACAGCCAAAGGGCATCTCCCTCACATCCTCTGGCCATGCCTCACAATCTACATATGGCCACCAACATACTATATCAAGACCATCTAAGAGACACTGCCAATGATCTAGTTTGCCCAGTCTTGGCTGAGCAATAATATTGGCATATCCCCATCTATACGATCAACCGGCAGGTTGTCGTCCATGAGTCAACGGTCACATAATGGAAAAGTGCTCCCATGCCCATATCTGTAGTAATGAACAACCAACAGCAAAACTCTGGCCTCTACCATATACAATATGATGTAACTCATCATATAAATGTGCAAGCATACATGTCCCCCATGCATACCGCATATCCTACATCACCATACTCTCCAGCACACGGCCCCACCCGACTGTGAACCCCTTCGACCTATGGTCAGGGCACAAAACACCTACAATAAATCCTACAAGTACATATGGTAAGGGTGGATATACATCTACCATCTCGCCCCATGGGATGAAGTATCCTGCAATCTCATCATCTCTGAAAATCCTCCTCAAAGAATCAGTGCCTCCAACCTCTCAGCTATCAAAAACCACTATCTCTCCCATCACTGGGATCCTCAAGATACGGTACACGTCCTCAGGGGTCACTGTAATATCTCCAGTCGGTAAATGAAATGTGTTGGTATCACTATGCCACCGCTCTGCGAGTGCTGTCAATAAAGCTCTGTTGAGGCGCACCTCAGGCACGTCAAGCAATGAACTCAATCCACAGGCCTCAATCACATCTCAATCTGACTGTAACAAGTGTGGAATCAAACCCCATGTCTTTGGGAATGTCTCCCGTGACTGCAAAATGCTCAATCTCTCATGTTGACACATCAACATGACAAAGCAAAATCAATATCAAATCATCACGACTTATCAATCAAATCTAAATATCAATAACACTGTTTGTTTTTCATCATCATGGAATGCAAATAATCACAATCATGTTTTGTTTTTAACAACCTTAGAAGCAAACATATCAATCAAACTATTTATTTTTCATCATCATGGAAAGCAGATAATCACAATCATGTTTGTTTTTAACAACCTTAGAAATGAACATATCAATCAAACTATTTGTTTTTCATCATCATGGAATGCAAATAATCAACATCTTGTTTGTTTTTAACAACTTTAAAAGCAAACTTATCAATCCTATTTGTTTTTAACAACTTTTAAAAACAAATTTATCAGTTATTATTTGTTTTCCAACAACTTTGGGAACAAATTTATCACTCACAACACCATTCAAACAAGGGCACTACAAAAAACATCATGGGTGCTATAGAAATCCTCATAGGCGCTATAGAACGCATCATGGGCGCTACAGAAACTCTCATGGGTGCTATAGAATCAAATGTGCTATGGAAATTATCATGGGCGCTACAGAAAGTCTTAAGGGCGCTAAAACACACTTTTCCACAATCAAAACATTGATAAATGTGCAATGAACGGAAAATTTTCAAGAAGCAAAAGTTTAACGAGGTACATACTGGAGGTCCATAGTGCGCTGGCCATTGATGTCATCGGATGAGCTCGAAACAGTGCTGGTGAATCGGAAGTGCCATCTTTCTCACTCCAGAGCTCAAAATTTACAATTTTTACTAGGTTAAAATGAAAAATGACATGGAAAATGACAGTTTTAACCTATTTAAAGGCAAAATTGGGGAATTTTAACACATTTTATCACAATAGGGGCAATTTTAGTCATCAATAATTCATTTCACATTTTTCCACGTACAATTCTTCATATCATAATTTTCAAATGATGAATTGACATCTTCAAAATCATAAAAGTCGAAACATTCGAAAAATCTAAAAAATTCAAAAATTCAAAAAAAAATCAAAATATTATCGATTCATCGTTCAAGGGGGCATATACCTATCAACATTCGACAGTCAACATCTAGGGAAAATTTCAAAATTCTTTGAAGCAATGCGTAGAACACATCACTTCAAAGAGGGGCAAAATGTATACACCTAAAAATGGTCACATCACATAGTCTGGTAATTAATTAAATATTTTTAATATTTAATTAAATCTCTGAATTCCATCTGCGTATAAATAAATTTAAATAATTTATTTATATTGTTCATTATTTCATTTCAATTAAATAAATAAGTTTATTTAATCATCTTTTCATATTCATTTCTTAATTAATTAAATAAACATTACGATTTATTTATATTAATTATCAATAATCTTGGCTTGAATATTTTATTCAAATAAAGATCATATATTCTTTTCTTCTAAATTCCATTTACAATTAAATATTCCAAATATTTAATTAATTCCTTTCTAAAGTCACATTACAATTAAATATTCCAAAATATTTAATAAATTCCTCTAAAGTCTATTTGCAAATTAAATATTCTAAATATTTAATTGAGTCTTCTATAGTTCTAAAATTAAATATTTCAAAAATATTTAATTTCTTCAAACTCACATGAAATTAAATAAATTTAATTATTTATTTATTTAATTTGCAATATCTTCAACAACCGTGAAACAAACTGCCAAAATAGAAAAATTAAATTCCTCTGTTCCTATGCAAGCTTGTTCCTGTGGGTTGAAGACAGGCTTCCATTCTTCTCTCCAACCTCTCAACCTCTTCCATCTTCCTCTCAACCTTTCCATCTCTCACCATTCAAACTTACCAGACAATCTCACAGCCGTTGATCCTTGCCAGCCAGGATTTTGCCTGCAAAAAAAGCTATAAAAGGACTGACAGGTCTTTGAAATGACATAGAAGCTTTCAATAAAATAACTATAGCCAAATTGCAATAGCATAGTAGCATAGCATTCACAACATTCTCATTTTATAGCATAGCATAGTAGCATAGCATATCATGGCATATCCATTTCATTTCATAGCATCTTCAATTTACAGCCCCTGTGCATATTCCACAGCCCCTGTGCATTTCCGTATCAGCATTCTCACCTCCACCAGCATATAGGATAGAGAAGCTTTATTACTTTGCATACTCATTCTACAGATTGCCATTTGGAGAAGCCAAGCTTACACAATCTGAGAGCAGCAGCTTCGAACAAATCTCTGGAGATAGAGGAAGATGGGACGCCTCTAAAGAAGCTTCATTTATTTCTTTTGAAATCAATTAAATTAGCTTTTCTTTAGTTTAAAGTTCCATTATTTTTGTTTTGTTTATCTCAATTTGATTACACATATTTAACACACAATAGCTTCAACATAGGCTTCGGGTAAAGTAGTAGGAGGATTTTCCCTTCACTTGACAAACATAGCAATTAAAGGATCTACAATTGTATAATAAACTACAATATTAGAGAAATTATCCACTACATAAGGTGCCTATAGCCTAGAATAATCCTTTTGGAATCTAATACTAAAATAAGTTATAGGTTCTCCTTGAACCTCTTGATTTAAGAAAATTGATGATACAACAAAGCAGGGTCAATTAGTGTTCTAAATCTGGCCAAAAATTGGCTTTCCATGTCTTTCCATGATCTAATTGAGTTATGAGGTAGGTTGATATACCACTAGTAAACTTCATCACTTAAGGTATACTTAAATAACCTTCATATCACATCTTCATTTTAAATCCTTTATATAAAACATGTATCCTTGAAGATACTAATATTTTCTTCTACATCTTTGTGAAGGTAATATTTAGGACACAACTTATCAAGTTTTTTTGATAAATCATTGTACGTGAAAATTTGAATTGGTGACTCTACATTGAAGAAATCCATCACTATGGGAGGCAGTGGTGGTATAACAATGGTCAAATTTTGCAAATTTGCACTTACACTTCCATACTTTTGAGGTCTAGATGACATTCAACCACTAAGCTTGACTAAAGTCATATGAGGATCACTAGAATGAGATCTAGTGACTCTACAAAAATCCATTTTAAAACCTAACAAATCAAAAGAGCAACAATGAGGCCCTCCTTCTAATGCTAGTTCTTGTTGATGGCAATGCCACTAGATAAAATCTTCATAGGAAAATCATGAAGAACCTATCTTTACTTGAAAGAATGAACTAGGGAAACCTAAGGTGTCCATATTATAGAAAAAGGTTGACTTAGCTTAATCCCAAGGATCTGGTAGTCAGGTCTTGACCATAGTAGGTTCACTTCATGGTATGATGTGATATTATTAATCCCAAGGGGTCGATGGTTAATTTCAATTTCATTTAGAATCATAAGCATTTGAAACAAGATTTTCCATTCAATCATAAAATAATATCATGAAATCCAAAGATTTATAGTAATATTTCATGAACATCAACAATTTTGCTATCACTTAGGTAGATTTAGCTTTAAGCATTCAAAAATCTCATAGAAAATGAAATATTTTCAATAAATTTCCATCCGTTCATCTATTTTTTGAAATATTTTCAAGAATTTAAACATCTAATCTAAAATAAAGCATAAAAAATACTAAAAATTAAAATTTCTCCTAGTTATTCTCCATGCATGCCCCAAGAGTTAATCAAATAAAAGCAAACTACTTTATACTTCACCAAAGTGCTTCAAAGCTAAATATAAAATGGTGTGATCTTTAAAAGAAAGGGATTTTAGTTTGCACACTGAGTAGGTTCTACATGCACCCTTAAATGATGCAGCACACAGTGTTTTTTGGCCGAACTAACAAAACCAGCTACATGAGATAGGTTGCTATCAAATTGGCTTTGATATTGATTAAATTCTATGTGCATAAAATGTTTTAGCACAACATGATTCAAAAAATAGGAAAAAAGAACAAAACTTAGAGAAGTTTTGGATAGCTTCCAACATTCACAAATTTAAAACTTAAAAATAAAAGTAAAGCAATAAACAACCTTTAAAAGGAACAAGGCCTCAAGAGTTCAAACTTAAAGTTTATCAAGAGAATCATAAATAGTAAATCAAAATGTAGCATGCGGCATTCACCAACTGTCATCAAAATCTTCTAGGTGAAGTCAAAGTTTTTACTTCTTCAGGAGCAACAATCTTCACTTTTAGACTCTTATGCACAATAATCCGCATAAAACAAGGCTATCGACATTCACTAGGACTAGGAAGAACCTACCAAAATCAATTTCAACAAAATATTGTTATGACACCTCTGATATCTGATATCCAATACTTCCTTCTATCACTTAGGGCTCAGGTTCTAGGATCCTTTCTTCACTTTTCTTCAACTAATATTCTAAAAAAGAATTCAATATCTAGTGCATACACTCTTTTGAAACTACCTGTATAACCTTCCAACTAAACTTGAGCCCAACGTATTCTTCTGATATTTGGAGTATATTTGCATTCCTTTGGACTTTCTCTTTTACATATCTAACTATAGTGTTTTTTCAATGTATGATCTCATCTGGGTTAACAACTGAATAAGGTCTTTATTTATTCTCTCAATCCATTCCTTGAAATATTTTTCTTCTTTACCCTCCTTTCCTAGTGTCTGGGGATCACAATCTTGATGTGCTAACACTTCAATAAAATCTTGATCTTTTTCAAGCAACTTACTGCATTTCTTGGTGACCTTTTCAAATCCTTCTATACATTGTATTAATGTGTCACCTTCCCATTTAAACTGTTTCTTCCATTTTTCAAGAAATGGAACTTCTTAGTCTAAAATTATTTTTCCTCTTATCAATTCTTGGACATCCACTTGCATGAGAGTTTCTACATTTCTCCTTTTAGCATCAACTTGTTCCTAGTGAAACCTACATTCTCCTTCAAATCTTCTATATTTTCCAAACCAACAATATGCTTCCTTGTATTTTTCTATTGCATCTATAATAAATTTCCCCCTTTCCTTGCCCAATACTCAGTCCATTCTACAAATACATTCATTCTATGGTGAACTGCAGCAATTGCATCCACCTATTCTTGTGACATAAGTACTAGATTCTAGGGCAATTCAATCTATGCTTGATTAGATAGGGATAACGACTTTCTAAAATTTTCTAGGCTAGCAACTCATTCTTTCAACTCTCTTTTCTTTTGTTTATTATTTCATACCTTCACAACAATTGCATCCTAATTCGTCTTCATTTCTTCTAGTTCTTGTGTCTAAGATGACTGTCCAACATTGATACTTGTTATTTTATGCTCCTTAGGCATTACCTCATGTCTATTTTTATCAACTATTGGGGTAGCTATATGGATTGTTCTGCCTCCATTTGCATTCTTTTGTATGACATGTTCCATTTTGGCTCTTCACCTAGGCTTAGGAGTCTCCACTTCTTGTATAAAACTCTTAAGATCTAGAGGTACTAATTCTACTTCCATTGGGGAAGTCAATTCTATGATTAACCAATCAGGTGCATCTTCATCACTCTCTACCTCTGTAACATTCCTTTGTTCCTAGTTTCCATTTGATTCAAGAACTTCTTCTCTTACTTCTTTAATTTGTTGCATCCTTTGAAATAGGAATCTCTTCAATAATCTTTGGCATAGATTTTGGGTTACCAAGATTTGACACTATCTCTTCAATTTCAAGACATGTATTTTCTTGTCTAGCTAGATGTTCAATATCAAATTCTTAGACATCACCTTTTTTATATCATGTCGCGCTAGGATTTTTTTCATTCTCAATTTCAACCTGGCCTTCCTTTTATTTTTCAAATACCTACATTTTTTTATTATCATTTTGATCATTCCCAATCGAAGGCTTAGAATTAAAGGTATCTTCAATAATCATTTCATCAGTAGGATTCTTCCCTACAATCTCTCCTATTTCCTTTTAAGAACATCAGGGTTTCCCAATCTGAAGTGAGTGTTCCTTGTATGAATTCTTCTTCTTCAACATTTATACGAATAGACCCTGCGTCTGGAATTTATTCTATCATTTGTTGTACCATGGGTTTATCTTTAGAATTCTTTTATTTTACTTTTTCCAACATGGTGCCCCCCTTATCCATTTGTTCCTTAATCTTGGTTTCATTAGCCTCAAAAACTTCATCCAAAACTATAGGATTTTCTGCTAGTGCTTGTTTTACACTATCCATATTAACTGAGGGGGGGGAAGTGAATAAAGTTGCAACTCTTTGAGATGCAGACTTGTTTTGTGTACTAGTATTTTTTATTACCTATGCCTCTTCATTAGTAGTACGTTTAGTCCCTAGTTTTTTTGTGGAAGAAGCTGCCACTTTTGGTTTTATGTTTGATTTAACTTTTCCTGACTTGACATCCTTTTTCTTACTAGTTGGATTTAATGAAAATTCTTGGGTTGGAGCCTTAGGGGTTCTCTCTTCAATTCATATAACAGTTCTAGCTACCTTACCATCTTTTCTCTTCTTCTTAGCAAGTTCCACACACTCAAACTCATTTTAATTTCTTTTTTTCCTTCCTTTATCTTGTGATTATGTGGGTTCAATTTGTTTTTCTCTTAAAACTTTACAAAAAGGGTATGTGCAGGATCATGATGGGCCAAAAAGTGGCAATATGATGGGTATGTGGCTGACAACTATTTTTTACCCAAAATTAATGAAATGAAAAGGGTTTTTAAAGGAGATTCTCAGCTTTCCAACGATATAAATTATGCTTTATTTTTAATTTAATAAGTAATTATTATTCATTTTCTATTCAAATTATGATAAAAGTCCTGATTGATAGGTTGAATGAAAAACATCTATAGCTTTCAAATGGTATCACATTTTTTGAATCCAAAACATGTGTCACATTCTATGCTTCACATACTATAGGATTAAAAAAAAAGAAAAACTGAGTTTCATGAAGTTTTGACCAAGTTAAGGTGGTCAGACATATGAGTTTTTATATTTTTAAAAAATTGTAATAAAAAAATCATAATTAATTATTTACTTGGAAAAAATTACAAAAAAATATGCATCACATCGAGGAATGAGTCCTCTACTTATATCTAAAATCTTATAAAAAAATATTATCATTTTATTGTGTTTAGGGTGGTCAGAGACACCTACTTCTTATTTTTTCCCTGAAATTTAAGTACCATCATTAAAATTTCAAATTTTCACCAAATAGATTTTTTTTTAAACAAACCTAGTAGTTTAGAAACTACATTCAATTTTCTATAGATTCTATTCTTACATATTTTTGAAAAATATAGATAACTTATTCAAATTTTTACATCAAGTTTTCTAACTCTAATTTTTCTAAATTTTTTGCCACTTAAGGGCCTGTTTTTTCCATGATGATCCTTCACATACCCAAAATCATTTATCCAATGTTGAGAATTTAATATAATCAGTGTAGATAATACCTCAATTGATGTCATTTCTTCACCTTTGTAATTTGAGTCTAGAATAGGTTCATCATACACTCTGTCTTCATTGTAAACCTTACTCAACACTTCACCGTCATCTTTCTCCAATTGATCTGGAATATCATGAATCATGAGAATCTGTGCTGATTCTAATGACAATCTTTCATATTTTTTTTTCTTATTTTGTGCTCATCTTAATAATTTTGCTAATAATCTTCTATTTGCTTTACATGAGCACAATAATTAGCTATGTTTTTGTAAATATTTCCTTATGGGTCATAATACATCCTTTGGAATGGAAAGTATTCCAAATTATGTTTTCAATTCTCCTTCACACAAGTCAGCTCTTCTGATTGTATTGTATTTATAATTCCCTATCACAATAGGAAATTTTAAGGAAGCCTTTTTATGAGCATTGCTATAAAGAGCTTGAGATGACTTTAATTATCTCACCAATTCTAATAACACCATTTTATTTTTAGTATACATGTGTAGCATGTAATGATTTCCATCAAACCCTTCCTCTCTAATGTAAGAGAAAGTTGGAAACTGAATGTACCAACATCCAATTTGTCTAATGACACTTTGTGCTTCCAAAGACAATATTTTAGCTTTATTCCCTTCCATTGTTCTAACTATCTTCATGGAAAACACATCATTAACTTTTCTGTAATGCTCTTTCTATCCATAGATAGTAATTTGGGGTAAATGAGCATATATTAAATTGATTCCTACTTCTCTACCCAGAGTACCATTCCTTTCAACCCTTTCTTACTTGCCCTTAAGGAACACGAATAGATCACATATGATGACATATAAAAACATCTAGTTTTTGGAAATGCCTTTAATTTTTCATACAATCTGTCACTAATAAAGTTTCCCAATGCATTTGCATGGGACTTTCCATCAATTTAGATATGATCACAAACATCCATGGTTCAAATTCACTGGCATCTCGCAAACCATCTATCCTTCTTAGCATAGTTATAGCATCTTGAACGTCTAGGCTAAACATAGACCTTAGAATTAATTTTTTGTGTTTTGTAATTTTCTCTTGGCACTATTGTGTATTCATATATCTCTATTGTGTTCTTCAACACTCTAATATGTTATGGATTTCACCTTCATATCAATATGGTACATATGAGTAAATTTAGGAAGCCCAAATGTGTATATAATTCCTTTCTCAGAGAGATCTGCATAAGTTCTTCCATCCTTCTCAATGATTCTTTTGTCTAGGTAATAATGGTTTAAACATTCCATGACCAATTCAAGGGCCTCCATTGCTAGCAAAAATCCTCCTGCTAAAAGTACCCACTTGGTATAACATTCCTGGTACACTGAGAAGCATTTTCTTAGTGTGCCCGTGTGTGAAATTCAACATCAAAAGACCACCCCATATGAGTATCAGTAGCTATCGTTCCAATTGGTATAGATTGTTAACTATAGTATTTGAACTCATCTTCTATTTTTTCTTCAAAAGTACTCATTTTTTTTGGTATGTTGTGTATTTTCAAATATGTGTCTTGTGTGTGAGTTAGGGTTAAATTTAACCATTTTTTATAAAAAAATTATAAAACTTTCAGTTTTTCATCAGGTGTGAAAATGATAGTATTTATTTTATTTGAGGCATACCTAGTTTTGGCTAATGATGACTATCTTTTCATAATGTAACCTTGAAACCCTTGGTATCTATGTTCTTATTTTCTCAACTTTTACCTTTCCTTGTGCACCATAGTATTATTTTCATCCATTTAATGTCCTTTGCAAATTTGCAGCATGACGTGAAGTAGAGTGTTATAAAAGCAATTGCATGCTTGAGGTGATGCCAAGTACATGAGTAGTTCTCCACCTTCATTAATTACCTATTACAATGTATTAATTTCTTGAATAAAGGCATAATCATGATGGATTAGGGTTCAAATTACAAACACGTAGGTTTATATATGGGCTCACTACTAGAGGAGAAAGATGGTGTAGAGATCTTATGTGGAACTCTTGTGTCACTTTGAGATTTGCAAGGATAAATCCTTTAAGATACATGATCAATTATGATGACCAGGATTGACAACTTCTGGTACTGGATCTTGAAAATATTACTAGCCATCAGGACACTTACCTCCAATCTTTAAAGAAAACTAGAACAAAAGAAAGGACTGGGAACTAGGTTCAAGAGAGATCAAAAGTGATTCAAACATTTTATAACAGAACCTCCAATTTCTGAATTTTGACTAAAGAAAATGAAAATCAATTATCAAACTCCAATACAAAAAAGCAGGACCACCAGGATTAACAAATTCTAGGTGATAACTTACCAAGTGGTACTATGAACAATCAAATATACAACTTCTTTGATGCAACCACAACAACTCCATAATTTTGGTTTTTTGGTAAACTAATAAAACTTCATGAAAAGGCCGAAACACCGAATCCGGGAAAGAACAATGAACTAAAGCAAAGACCAAGAAAATTGATAATGAAACTTTCATTTTTCCAACCCCTAAAACAACACCAAAGCAATCAAAAGCAAGAGGAAAGAAAAGAAAAAAAATTGGGTCCACATTTTTCCAAGGGGGAAAATGGGGCATGTTGTGAGACCACACAACCAGAGGAATATGAGAAATTAAAGACCGCGATACATACACATGATAGAACCCCGATCCCTCCCCTTGGTTCCATCACCCTTTGAGTCTTGGAAGGGCATAAGGCTGTAAATACCCTCTTCTATATCATCTCAGAGTTAGATCTATTTAGAGTGAATCCCATGGCTGGTTTCCATGAATGAAATGACTTTAGTTATTCATAAGTGTCTTAAGTTTTCTCACAAGGGCTTTGTTCACATTATACATGACACCAAATATAAATTATTGGTGTCACATGGGGGCTACTCATTAGATCACTTTTGGCTCCCCCTATTGGTCTACTTCTCCTAAGAATGAAATTTGTGTATCTCACTTAGGTTAAGTACAAGATGGGGGTCATAATATGAAGGGTGACCTACCCTGCATCCCCTACACCCTCTCTATCAAGGGTTGCATGATCATGTAGTAGCAAGCTACCTCCTCCTCTCCACCAAAGGGGAAAGGGAAGCTTGCTCGTGCCCAAGAGCCTTCCTCTTCTTCTGCTATCCCATCTACTTCTACCTATTTCTTTATTGTGGGACCTTTAGCCTCTACTCCCATGCCTCATGTAGATATTTTGATGGTTCCCTCTTGGAAAAAGGCCAAGAATCAAGTATTTGAACTTCCCATCTTACCCACAGTTCTGAGACTTTTTTTTTATGGTAAGGGGAAGGGCCCTTGTGGATTTATCCCTTTATCTTGACCTCCATAGCCTCCTACTACTCCTACCCCTCAAGTAGTGAATGGGAAGAGGCCCACTATTTGTAAGGAAGCTAAGGTAGTGAAACAACTTCCTACACTAATCTTGAGAGGAGAAAAATGAAAAAATTTAAAAATATTTACTAGTTAGAAAAACTTAAATGGAAATAAGCACAAATATCATGCATACCACAACACAATGATTTAAATGGGAAAAACCATTTCAGGAGAAAAACGCCACACTCCAAAAGCCACCCAATATATTATTCAGAAATCAAAGCATTACAATATACTTGTAGAGAAAGCTTCTCACAAGAGTATTGCCACTAGAGATCAAGAGACAACACATTCTCACAAGAGTATCACCACTAGAGATCAAGAGACAACACAACCACTATTAGACTCTTAGAATACACACCTGTCTACATACATCCCAGTCACGTATAACAGGCTATTTGGAACCTTCTAGAATAAGAGTTTTACAAGGACATTTTTCATTTGAAATGTTAACAGAAAAACCATGATGTGTCAATGGGGAAAAACCTTGGTGTGTCACCAGGAAAAAAATACCTTGACATGTCAACGGGAAAAAATCTTGACGTGTTAATGGAAAAAAACCTTGATGTGTCAACAAAAAACAATTTTCACTATGAGTGTACAATATTTGCATTGTTATTCATCAATACAAACATATATCCAATCAACAATAAACTGTATATAATTCCAAGGTTGAGACACATTTTCCCAATAAATCTCCCACTTTGCAAACACCTTGCAAGAGAAATGTGAAGGTGTAAGCATCATCTCTTTAATTGCTAGGGGTCAAAAGCCCCATAGTCTCTTAACACCATCTAAACTTCTCTATTCTCATAGGCTTAGTTAAAGAATCAATGAAATTCATCAAAGTCTCTACCTTGACTAGGTTCACCCTACCATCTTCAACCATATATCTAATAAAATGATATTGTACATCAATGTGCTTGGTCCTCGCATAAAATGTCGGGTTATTGGCTAGACATATCATGCTCTAACTATCATAATAAAATGTCACCGCACCTTGTTTTATTCCAATATTTGAACACAATATCTTAAGCCAAATGGCTTCTTTACAAGCATTAGTAGCTACCATATACTCTACTTCAATAGTGGACAAAGTAACCACATCCTGTTGCTTACTCATCCAATTAATTGCACCACCAAATAAAGTAAAAACATAAGCACTAGTGGATTTTCTACTATCAACATCACCTTCCTATTTTGAATCCACATAACCATGAATATCAAGGGAAATATTATCTTCAATCATATTACTATGATAGCATAAGGAATAATATAAGGTACCCCACAAATATCTAAAGACTCTTTTAAATGCATCCCAATGAATTCTACCAAGATCAGACATATATCTAGAAAGAACTCCCACTGGTTGAGAAAATGTTTTGTCTAGTACAAACCATAGCATACATCAAACTTCCAACTACACTCTAGTAATGCACTCTACGCATGTCTTCAATCTCTGCTAGACATGTTGGAAAATCTAAAATAGATAACTTTGTTCCGACTGAAATAGGAACACACAATGGTCTAAAATCATGCATATCAAACCTTTGTAAAATTGTGTTGACATACTTTCTTTGGCCAAGCCATAACTTTCTATTCACTCTATATCTTTTAATTTCCATCCCAAGAATGTTTTTAGCTACACCAAGATCTTTCATTTCAACATTAGCAACAAGTTGAGATTTTAGTTTTGAAATCATACCTTTCCCTCTACCAATAAATAACATGTCATCAACATATAATGCAATAAATAGGAAACGATCACCATCAATTTTATAATAAATACAATGATCTAATTTAGAACTCTCAAATCCCAAAATCAACACATATGTATCAAATTTTTGGTACCACAACCTAAGACTCTATTTTAAGCCATACATATATTTCTTCAATTTGCAAACCAACTTACTTTTACCTTTTACCATGTAGTGCTCTAGCTGTGTCATATAAATATCCTCCTCCAAATCACCATGAAGGAAAGAAGTTTTCACATCCATTTTCTCAACCTCTAAATCATAAGCAACAACAATAGAAAGAAAAATATAATGGATGTCAATAGGAGAAAATATATCACCATAATCAACACTCTAAACTTGAGAGTAACCCTTCACAACCAACCTTTATTTGTACTTCTCAATACCTCCATGTGAACAAATATTTTTCGTGAACATCCATTTACAACCAATAGGTTTTCATCCTTTAGGAAATGGTACAAGATCCTATGTATCATTCTTTTTCAAATATGTCATTTCTTCATCCATAGCAATCTTCCAAGATTCTGCATCATTCATACCTAGTGCCTGTTCTGCAAATCTAGGTTCATCCATGTTAGTATTCAAAGAAAAAATACATCTCCAATCATCAGGAGAATACCTATAAGGTGGTTGTCTATGCCTTGTAGACCTACAAACAATATGAGTTGTAGGTTCTTCCTCCTCTTCTAAAGATCCAGAGCTAGATGAGCTCTCCTCAACTTCTTGTCTATCCTTGGGCCTCGATTTAACTTTCTCAAGTGTAGAAGGAAAATGAATCAAATCTTCTTGTTTACTTTGTTCTAGATGAAATGTAACAAAAGAAGGCTTAATTTATCTAAAAATAACACTTCTACTATGTATTACCTTTTTTTCAACAAGATCCCAAAGCTTGTATCCTTTCACACCATAACATATCCAATGAAGATAGATTTCACAGCCTTGTTCTCCAACTTTGTTCGCTTCTCCTTTGGCACATGTGCAATGCCTCACAACCAAAAAATCTAAGATTTATTAATGAAGGCTTTCAATCCAACCATGCCTCTATAAGAATCTTATCAAAAAGAGTTGATGTAGGAGAGCTATTAATCTAGTAATAGGAAGTGGCAACAGCTTCAGCCCAAAACCTTCGTTCTAAGCCAACACCACTTGACATACTCCTAGCCTTCTCCATCCATGTTCTGTTCATTCTTTCTACAACTCCACTATGTTGTGGAGAATATGGATTTGTCTTATGTCTATGAATACCACAATATTTATAGAATCTATCAAAATCATTAGAGAAAAATTTGCCGCCATTATCAGTCCTCAAACATTTTATTTTATTTCCAGTCTGCAACTCAATCATTGCTTTAAATTCTTTAAATCAACTGAAAACTTCAAGTTTACTCTTTACAAAATATACTCATGTCCTTATACTATAATCATCAATAAATAAAATATAATATGTGGATTTATCAATTGAAGGAACATCCATAGGACCAAATACATAAAAATGAATAAGATTCAATACACTACAAGATTTATGAGAACTCGAATAAAATTGAATACAGTTTTGTTTTCCATAAATGCAATGCTCACAAAAATCAAATTCAAGATTACAATTAGACAAACCTTCAATAATTTTTTTATTTTCGAAGTTCCTTAGACCCTTTTCTCCAATGTGGCCAAGTCTCTTGTGTTATAACATAGTTTTCTTTATAGGTAACTTTTTCTTAGAAGAAAGAGCACCCTTGGGTACCCAAAAGCCATGACCATCTATTAAAGGTGAAACCCTCACTCCTTCTATAGAATTTATTTTCATAGAAGTACTATTACACTCAATGGTGCATGCATCAAGCTTATACAATGTCACTTATCTGACACCTCTATAAATCACCATAGCTCCTCTAACCATCTTGCATACTACATCATAAAATAGTACCTGTGCACCTACATCTATTAGTTTTCTCACAAATAACAAATTTTATGATAATCTAGAGATATGAAACACACCATTAATCCTTTTTTATTCTACCATCAGGAAGCCTAATTTTAACTTTACCATGGCCAATAATGTCTAAAGGAGAATCATCACCTGAGTACATCTTACCTCTATCAAATTCTTTGTATTCACAAAACCAATCTCTATTGAAGGTCATATGAAAATATGCACCTGATTCAATTAACCATGCATCATTACCTGTACAAGTTTCCAAAGCTACAATGAATGCATCACCATCTTCCTTCTCAGACTCGGTATCAAAATTAAATTTCTTCTTTTTCTTCTTGTTTTCTTCTTTGCATTCCTTATGAACATGTCCAGGCTTACCGTATTTCCAACAAATAACTTTGGACTTTCTAGGAGATTTAGATCTCCCCTTGGACTTGGATTTTTCACACTTCTCATTCTTCCTTTTTCCTTAGGTTTCCATGAACATTTAGGGCCTTCTTGGAAATGATGGATACCTTCCTCCTCATCTCTTCAAAAAGAAAAGCACCCACCACATCTTTAGTATTCATTATAACATAAGTACTCCCAATAGCCATAACAAGAGAAACCCATGAATTAGGAAAAGAACAAAGCAAGATCTAACATATCTCCTCCTCATCCATTTTGACACCAAATGATGCCAATTGAGCCACCAACATATTGAATGCTTCTAGGTGGTCTATGATTTGTCCACCCTCTTCCATTCTGAAGGAATATAGCTTCTTCCTCAAGAAAATCTTGTTCACTAAATATTTTTCTTGGTACATCTCACCAAGCTTCTTCCATATTTTTTGTGCAGAGGTCTCTTCATGGACATTAATTAAAATAGGTTCTGCCAAGCACAATCTAATTTGACCCTTGGATTTATAGTTCATAACATCATATGGAGAAGTTGAAGTAGGATCTGTAGGCCTTTAAATATTCTCATCAACAACAACCCACATATCTCAATCTATCAATAGATCCTTCATATTTAGCTTTCACATCTCAAAATTATTTCCAAAAAAATTCTCCACCTCTATCTTCCTAGATGAACTTTTCATTAGACAATTCTTGCAACAAGATCACAAAGTGTCTTCTACACAAGATCCCACTCAAATCTAGATTAGTTAAAAAAACCCAACAAACCACAACTGAAACCCAAGGTGATCAAGCTCTGATACCACTTGTAAGGAAGCTAAGGTAGAAGAACAAATTCCTACACTAATCTTGCGAGGAGAAAAATGCAAAACTTTACAAATATTTAACAATTACAAAAACTTAAACAAAAATAAACACAAATATCATGCATACCATAACATAATGATTTATATGGGGAAAACCCTTTTAGGAGAAAAACCCCACACTCCAAAAGTTTCCCAATATATTATTGAGAAATCAAAGGATTACAATATACTTGCAGAGTAAGCTTCTCACAAGAGTATCACCACTAGAGATCAAGAGACAACACAACCACTATCAGACTCTCATAATACACACTCATCTACATATATCCTAGCCGCTTATAACAAGCTTTTTGGAACCTTCTAGAATTAGGGTTTTACAAGGTCATTTTTCATTTGACATGTTAATGGAAAAACCTTAACATGTCAACAGGAAAAAACCTTGACGTGTCAACGAGAAAAAACCTTGATGTGTCAGTGGGAAAAAAAAAACCTTGATGTGTCAAGAAAAAATAACATCTTGGTACGAGTGTACAATATTTGCATGATCAATCCCCACATACCAACATACATCCTAGCAACAATAAACTGTATATAATTGCAAGGTTGAGACACATTTTCCAAACACTATTGAGGTGCATGTGTCTACTTCTTCACCCACCATCATTTTCACTCCTCTTCTTCCTACTCTTTCTCCCATCTAGGAGGTTTCCCTTCCACTGACAATGGTTGTGGATGACACACCTATAGAAGAATAGGATCCTCCCACACCTTCTCAAGTAGTGACTTCTAGTTCCCAGATCTAATGAAACCGTCTTGCATATGATCATAAGCACCAGAGAAAGGCTATGGCTACTAAAAAAACTACCTTCCAAAAGGAAAAAAGGTAGTTGATAGATCCTATTTTGAGATCTCCAATTGTGCCTCCTTTTGATGCTCCTTCTGCTTTAGTTCCCCTTACCTCATTTTTTCTTTCATCTCCCCCGTGAATGTTAATGAACCTCACCCTAAAAGGGTACAGGTATTCATCATTCCCTTAGTGGAGCCCCCTCTTTTAATGTCCTTTCTGAAATCCATTCATTTTCTCAACCTGTGGACATGCCAAACCCCATAGTGGTCTTTTTATAGCCTTGTCCTCTTCCTCCTCACCTTCAACTTCTTATATGAGGATTTCACACCCTCCATTAAAGTGTAAGTCAGAGGATGACCTTGCTACCAGAGGAGGTCAGATGAAGGGATCACCTTCTTCAAAGGGGAATTCTTCTTTGGATTGTGTCATCCTTGTGATAGAGGTGGCCTTGTTGTCTCCTAAGTTTGTCACTATCCATCTTGATGAGGTTAATGGGTGATCTTGATCATCTGCTTCCTCTCCTACCCAATTAACACGAAACACTTTTTAAGTGCATGTTTAACTCGGTGGATGATGTGTCAACCTTGTCAATGATCTTTATGAGGTCGATTAATTTTACCTCACAAGAATTGATTGAAGGATACTTTGAGGGGCCTTCTTCCATAGCTCTTATTGTAGGAGAGTCATAGGGTGCTCCCCTCACTATCTCACCCTTGTAGGCTCATCTGAACTGCCCAAATGATGATCTAGATTGGGAGAAAAATGACCTCATGGTTGATGAGGAATAGGGTAGTACCTCTTCTTTATTTGTATATTAGATTTTTTGGTGTTTTGTGATCCCATGTGCTTATTTTTATGTGTTCTTAGATGACCCTTGTCACCCTTGTAGGTGCTTGGATACAAGAGTGATATTTTTTCGTAAACGTCCTCTATGTGTTTTATCATTATTCTATATGTTGCAACTTTATTTTAGACTAATAGGGATGATGCAGAGTGTTGGGGGAATTTAGGCCTCCCTTCCATGTTGACCCTTTTTTTTTTTAATTTTGTCTTCATGTGCACTCTTCTTCAAGTCTAGGAACGTTGAGGATTGATAATCATTCATTTACATGTATATATTACAGTTTACCTATAAGAATTCATCTGAACCTGAACTGACGCACTACATAGTTACATATTTGAATTTGGGAATGAGGATAAAAAAAAATTAAATAAATTATTGGCTAACAATAGTTCAACTTCAACTAAGGTGGAGTTGGTGGATTTGGTTGAAAGTAGTGTTCTCATTTTGTTGGCCCCCTCTATGGCTTCTCCTATTGAGGTGGAGGTCTCTCCTATCAAGGTGGAGAGTAGTTGGGCTAGAAGGGTGTGGTTGTGTTACAGTAAAGTATTGATTTCATTTACCATTTTTTTCTTACTCAAGAATGTTGGAATGCTTGTTAGTAGTTTTTTCCCTTGGCTTATAATTTCTTTCTTTCTCCTTTTGTGTTAGAGACTTGATGGTGTTGAGTTTCTAGTCCAACTCTCTTTAGTTGGGGCTTCTTGTTTTATAAAGTCTTTGGTTTCTTCTTTTTTGGAAGTTGTTGTCTTTTGTTGGATAAAATGTGGAAAGGTGGAGTGTGCTCCATTGTAGGTGACAAGATGGGCGTTCTTGGGGAAAGGGATCTCCTATTTCCTTTGGTCTATTTTATGTTCAGTGTTGAATTATCTTGAGTTGTTGCATGATGGTTGCAACCTTTGGTTCAACATTTTAAGTGGTTGGTTGGTGTTGGTTTTTCCCTTACTACAAGGTGGTGATCTTTGGTCTAGTCTCTTGGATTTAAATTGGGGTTTTCCTTTCCAGTTGTTTTCTGGGGTGATATATCATTGTTGCAATTCCTCTTCTCTATAGTTTATTTGTAACCATTTCATTGCTCTGATCAAAATCTTTGGTTGTTTTCAATCCTACTCTGCATCATTCCTTGTGAGTCTTTCTTTTAGAGGTATCTCTTTTTGGGAGCCTCCTCTCTTCTGATTCAATGGCTACTTTGTAATGGGTACTGGCTTTTCTAGTTTTATCATAATCAAAACAGTTGAACTTTAACTAAACAAGAATTAGATTAGGTTGTACCTTTCCTCTTTTCCAAGAAATTTGAACTGTATTATTTTGATTATGGGAATTCTAAAAATACAACTTATAAATGGGTCAAGCATGAGAATGATGAATTTCCTAAGCTACTAATAGTTAGGGATTATTCCATTGAATATGAGAATAATAGGGAAGAAACTTATTTTTTAGTGTACATAGATAAATTTTCCAAACTGAGAATCCTAATTGTTGTCTTAATTATCTTGCACACTTTTTCTAAAAATGAAAATTTGGGTGAAAATATGTGTTATAAAAATTTATGTCCATCTAGGTAGTTTTCTTATATATACAATTAGGTTAATAAGTTTTCTTAGGTTTTTTCTTCTTTCTTCATTTGGATTTTTTTTTTTTTTTTTAGTTTTGTTTCTTGGAGGGTTTTAGTTGCTTTTGTTTTCTCTTTTTGGTTGTTCTTGTTTTGAGGATTTTTATTTTCGTGAAATGTATAAATGGGGAAACTTGTAACTTTTTAAAACTAAATGATTTCTTTAATTCTAGAAATAAGGGTAAATTTTTTTATAGGCTAGTAATTTTAGTAAATCTAGTTTCTTTGATATGCCTCATGAAGGTCTACTTAACAAGGAGTAACATGAAACATTCAAGGAATTAAATAAATTCACACTTTAAAAATTTCATTGAACTAGTTGGGGGTAGTGGATGTTTGTAATAAGTGAAAATCTAAACGTTTTCCTTTTCTACTACTATAATTCCAAACCTAATAATAGGATTCAATGCCATCAAATCGAAAGAAAATAACTTTCAAGGAATATCAAAAAGAGAAAATGCAAAAAATGTCTGGTTGGTAGTAGAGCTATGTTTTGGGGAATTATAAAGATAACCTTGTTGGGGTTATAGACAATTGAATGGCAACAAGGCTCTATCCAAGGTTGTCTTAAAAGGTTAAAAAAAACTATGTATCTTAATACAAGCATTTTATATCTTCTTACTTTTCAAGGAAAGGGATGAATCATATTTTTGTTCATTATACTATTTTGTGGCTAGATATCAAGTTGTGATTTACTAAAATTAGAAATTATATGTTTAATTTTTTTTTATTTCCTAGAATTTTTGATTTTTATTTTTTGGTTTCTAGTTGCTATGTGGTCACACAACATGTCCCAAGTCACCTTTGGTAATATGGGGATTCTATATTTTAAAATTCCCTATTGGCTAAGTGAAGTGAAAAATATATAAGTATGTTGCACGTGAAGTGAAAATCCAAAGGGGTTAGTGTGGTGTTAGGTGTTGGATAAACTTTGGGCTAGGTTGAGTGTTTTGAATAAATTGGTCATATCATATTCCAATGGGTAAATTTTCTTAGATCAAAATGCTAGGGTGTACTTGAAAATTTTCCACAATTGGGCTAACAATCTTACATTGAATGAATTGGAAACAACATTAAATACATGAAATAGGTGGGTTGAGATTTGACCACCCAATCAATTAGGGCATGTAGGATATTGACACTGGGTAAATTATTATCTATAAAAGTTTGTAACTAAGGTTTCGGGGAAATATTGTGGCAAGGGATAGACTATCTGGTATCCTCCCACAAGGTTATTAAGTTTCAATTTTTCCTATTAGGCTTATCTTCCCAAAAGACCAAAAAAATTGAAAACATTAAGAGGCTAAGTAAATCATTGTTTTAATTGTAATCATTCTTTACAAAAGGATTAAGTGGACAAATGCATGCTTTAAAATAAAGTTTTTTTTTTTAATGAATTGGTTAAATGTGTAGTTTTTTATTAGTGAAGTATTTCCAAATGGTGTACGTCAATATTTTGAAGTCGGATAGCAGGAACCAAAATAAAAGAGGACTCTTGTTTTTGGATGCTAGCAGAGAGAAAAAAAAAATTTGACTTCCACTTGTAGGTATTTTTCCCTGAAGCAGAAACCATCATTTTAAGCGGAAGTCTTAAAGAATAATTCTGGCATTTTTTCTCCCACATATTGAATACTAAAAGAATCTTGATGGATTTTATTTTAAACTTTGGAAGGTCATCACCATAAGTCAAAGGGTCAACTTTGGTTGTATCTTAAATGACTGCAAATTTTTTTTGCTAGTTTGCCACCTATTCTCTTTGGCCACATGTGTTTTATCTTGATTGGCTTATTCTTTCTAAAGCCATGTACTTTTTAAATCAACTACTACCTTGTGTTCTATAAAAGGTAGGGAGTTTCTCTTTTCCAAGGATCATAAATTGTTGAGTTGAATAGACTAAGAATTGCAACACCACTAATTTTATTTTTATGTCAATTTTTTGTTCAATTCTAGTATAAAACTTGTATTTATAGTATAGGTCATTAATACTAAAGTAATTTGAAGTTTATTCCAAATTTTAAATATTGTATAGATGTATGTTGTTTACTCCTACCAGAAGAGTCAATTTTTTGCACCAGATTTGGTTGTATTTTGATGCTATTTCAGTGGTGAATGGTTCTTTTATTCAAACTCTTTGCATTATTTTGTATGTAGTTTTGATGCAATATGGTGAAATACAAAATAGTTGAATCTTTGGTTTAATTTTTTCTTTGTAAATGTGTGGATAATAGCTAGGATCCATTAATTTCTTAGTCCCTTTTCCTCTTAATTCTAAACTTCTCATAGTTAGTTTGAATGACTTGGACCGATGAAGTGTGAAAATTAATGCATGTCATATTTGTGAAATATTTATATTACTTGATTATTTGAAATTTTAAAGACTTACCAACAATCCCCTTATGTTGAACAATAATTACATAATGAACCTTGAGTAAACCTAGTGAGGAAAGACCTAATATTCCCAAGACTTTTGATAGCTAAGATTCCCTTTGACCATGAAATTCTAGTGATTCTTTCAATAAAGATAGGTTCTCTTATTCAAGTATCAAGGATTTATTTGCATGTTTTTGTGTACATAACAACCACATCAACAAGTCCCACTGCTAGGGACCCTATGGTACAAAAGTTAGCAAGTGATTTTATTTTATTGAAAAGGAAAATTTCACAAAATTGTTTGTCCATGTCTCAAGATATTCCTAGGAGGAATTATATTCCATACTAGTAGAAAAAATATGAAAACCTTCCTCCTCTCTCGTAAAGACTAGGTATTAAACATTTGAGCTTGAGCTATTTCCACATAGTTTCGATGTGTGATTTCTATCTGATGATAGATCATGATGGTGTTTTTGTCCAAATATTGTGAGATTCATGAAAATGAATCAAACTAGTGAGAATATTGAATAATATATTGCCCTTGGAGATAAATTAAATCAATAGTTTGGGAAACTATTAGTGAGCTTCCTTGAATATGAATATGTTATTGAAGAAGAAGCATTGCAATATAAATAATTATTCTTGAAATATTTTTACAAGGAATCAATGTCCAAGATAAGAAGATAAATCTAAAGTGAATGATGATGCCTCTTCTAAGGTTGTTGATGTCACACCTAAACATATTCATGCAAGAAAATGGAACTAGGATGATCTTGCCTCATCTAATAAAGATGGAAAAAGTACGAAAATCATTGACTCTATCTTTGGTTCCTTCTGATGACTCCTTTGATTTCATTAAAAATTGTAAGAAGACAAAGATTAGGTAATTTCTTAGATGGAGTATCTTAAAAATAATCCTCATCAATTGGAGAAATTGGTTCATTATACTAAAGAAGATTCTCAATATCCTAAATCTACCATTCATCAAGAATTAGATGGACTTGAGAGTAATGACAATCCAATAGAACCAATTCCAAATGATGTCCCTCTTATATTTGTAGCTATTTTAGACAATATTTATCTATTTTACATTTCTTTGTACATAGTTGGTTGTAATCTTAGAAACTACATTATTAATTCTAGTGCTTCAGATAATGTCATGCCCTCTAATGTAGCTCACTCCTTAGGGATGTCATTAAACAAGACTTTTGTGAAGGTTTACTCTATGGAATCAAAGAAAGTTGATATGGTAGGTATAATAATTTTTTTTCAAGTTTCCTTGCTACTTATCCATGGAAGAAGTTAAAGCGCAACATTTTGGTGGTTGATATCCAAGCCAACTATGGCATGTTGCTAAGCAGGAGTTTTTGTAAATAATTGGGTGATGCAATCCAATTGAACTAGTATCATTCTCTAATTCCTCTTGGTGACAAGAAAGTTGAGCTTAATCCCTAACTAAAGGTGAAATGCATAGTCCTAAAATCAAATGATACTAGATCTAGAATTTTATATGTGGAGATGGGTTATGGTACTTATATGCTTACCTTAAGGGAAGAAGATATGCTTGAGTTGTTTTCTCTTGATATATAAACTAAAATTTTGATGATGCAATTTTCTAGAAGCTATTCTTATTTAGGTTGAGGATCAAGGATAGTGGTTATATCCCCTATAGGATAAAATTTTCCCAAAGCCTATAAATTGCCCTCTAAAATAGCTAACAATAGGGTTTAATTTGAAGCCTTGGTTTTGGGTTTGTAGTTTGTGAAAGAAAAAATGAATCAAGAATCTTAAAGTGTCCAGTGATGTAGAGTTAGTAGTCAACTAGGTTAGAATTTTTTCCAAGCTAAGAATAAAAGACTTAGAAATTATTGAAATAAAGTATGGGATGAAATTGTAGATTTTGATGCCTTCAAAATATAGGCTATTCCAAGAGAAGAAAACCCTAAGTATTATTATTTGATAGTATCTTATTCTCTTCTGATTCAACATCCCACATTTGAAAGGTATGTATATTTGATAGATTAGATCTACAAACCAAGTGTGTTAGATAATGATAAAAAATTGGCAAGTCTTTGGTGATGAAAAGCATATCATTTCTTTCTTGAGGGATGTGGTAATTTTTCTAACTTTTTATTTAAAGGTTCTCAAGATTTTAAGAAAAGTGATACAATAGAAAATTCAAAAACAAGCCTTGAAGTGTTGCAATTGGAAGGAAATATCATTCGGTTTGGTTTCATTGGAAGAGTTGTTCAGAAAACATGATCGTGCTATAAAAATTAAAGTCAGTGAATACACAGGTAGTTATTTTGAATGTGCAAAAATCAATGTTTGTTCTAAGAGTGATCCTAAATTCATTCTTATTAGGAAATGTTATTTTAAAGAGGAGAGATAAAAGATCATTAATTTAATTAAAGAATAAAAATATGTATTTGTGTTGTGTTACATTATGATTACCTTAAAGATTTCATGGTTGGTAAATTCAAACACCATATTTCTTTGAAACCTAGAGGTACCCCATATAGATTAAAAAAAAAGAGATAACTCAATTGAAAGGTAGAAAATTCCATTTTATAGAAGTTGAAAAGATGCTAAAAGACAAAATTATTTACCTTATTCATCATTCAACATGGGTAGCTACTATTATACTTGTAAGGAAGAAGAATGGTCAGATTAGGATTTTTGTTGAGTTTCATAATCTAAATCAAGATTCTTTAAAACATAATTATCCACTCACTTGTATGGATCATATTATGTAGATGGTCTTAGGATATAAGATGATGTTAATGTTATATGGCTTCTTAGATTATAATCAAGTTATTTTAACTCCTATAGACCAATGGTAAACTACATTAACAACACCGTGAGGTACTTTTTCCTATAGAAAAATATCTTTTAGATTAATGAATGTAGGAGAAAATTTCTAGAGGGTGATGGGACTTTGTTTTGGCGATTTGCTAAATAAGATCATTATTATCTATTTGGATTACTTGATGGTTGTCTCAAGAAAACATGAAGATCATGCCTATAATGTAAAATGTTTGTTGAAAAGATGTCATTGATAGGGTATTTCTCTTAATTTGAGAAAGCTATTTTTTGGTGTCGTAGTGGGTGAGTTACTCAAACACATCATACCTAAGGAAGGTATTCTCATTGATTTAGATTGGGTTAAGAAAATTCTACAATTATCTTTATCCTCTAACAAGCTGGGTGTAAGGTCATTCTTTGGTTAGACAAACTTCTTAAGAGAATTTGTGATTTATTTTTCAAAAATAACTAAGTCCATTGTTGAAATGATGAAAATAAATTTTGTCTCTAAGTTGATAAATAAAGGAAAGAAAGTGTTCAATATGATAAATTTAGTGATAACATATGCTCCAATTTTTTCTTATCCCAATTTTTCTAAGGATTTTAATATATATTGTTATTCCTTTGAAACTAGTGTGTCTTCAATCTTGGCACAATATAATGAAAATAAAGTGGAAGAACACATCACCTTTATGAGCATTATGTTATGCCTTGCATAACCACCCCATTTTGTTCTAAATCAAGATGGGTCCCCCTTTGTTTTTTTTTTGTCTTTGGTGCTTTTGTTTGGGTCTTAGGAGTTGTTCTTTGTTTCTCCTAAGTGCTTGTTTCTTTTTGGTCTAGCAGAAGTAGATCTAGGATGGAAAATAGACTCAAAACTTTGTGAAGGTTCCAAGACTAGATTTGGATTTGGTTCTGGTCTCACCCTTTCCTTGTTTTTTTCCTTTTTTTTGTTTGTCTTGTCCTCTTGGGTCTGTTTCTCCGTTGAGTTGTCTTTTGTTTGCTTTTCTTTTGTTTTTTTCTCTGGCGGAAGCAGAACTGAAAATGGAAATGAACTTGGAACTTTGTAAAAGTTTCAAATTCTTTTTTGGTTCTGATCCCACTCCTGCTCATTTGCTTTGTGTTTTTTTCTTTGTTGGTGTCTTGGTCGGGTCCAGGTTCATTTCGGTCCTTCTTCTTGTCATTTCTTTTGTTGTTTCCTTTGTGTCGATGTTTATTCCTTTGTCAAGAGAAAAACTAGAATCAAAACCGAACTTGGAACTTTGTAAAATTTGCATGTCTAGTTTTGGTTCCGATTCTAGCCATGTTTCCCTTCCTTGTCTTTTCCCTACCACAGGGCCGAAACCAGATGTGAAATTGGATTAAGAGACTTGGGTAAAGTTTCTTGTTATGTTCTAACTCCATTTCCACATCTTCCCTGCCTTCAGTTTTCACATTGGTTGTTTACTCATTTATGTTTTTGGTTCCACGAACGATGAACCACATTTGTTGCATTAATTGCAACCTCCTCACATGCGCTAAATACATTTTAAATATTAATCAAGGTTAGCTGGCTCATTATCTTTATTTCTTAATTTTTGTTAGAAAACCAAAGCATGAGTAACTTTGAGAGGAGGATGATTTGATTATAGAGGAGCGTTGGTGAGTGGATTCTTATCAAGTTTCAACCTTTCTTGGTGGCATTTTGAGGTAGAGTCATTTTTCCATTCTGTTGGTGTTTTCATTTCCCATTCTATCGGCATTTTCATTTTCCTATTTGTGGTGTTCTTGTGCATTCATGGGACCTTTCCTGTGGATCTTCACTCATTCTGTTGTTTTTTTCTAGTTTCATTCCATCTTTTTTCCGATTTCCATTTAGCCTTTTCTACTTTTTTTTGGTTCTTTTGTCATTTTGTTGTCATTTTCATGGTGTCCATTATGTCGTGACCTACTTTTTAACTAGGGTTTAGTTTTTTGGGGTCTTTTGTGCTTTAAATACTTTGAAATCTGTTTGAAAGCCCCTTTGATCTTATTCCCATGTTGATTTAGTAGTTTTCATGTCAGGTTCTTGATGCCCTAATTAACTGAATCAACGAGTCATGCAAATTAGGGTTTGTGTGATGACCTCTATAATGTCGAGCCATAAAATTTTAAATCTCATCTTTGTTTTGTTAAAGGGTGAGGTTAATCCTCTTTATTTAAAGTTTCTTTATGGTTTCATGTGACCCAAGTCTTAAGCTCATATGACCGCATCTTAAAAAAATTACTTTGTTTCAATGGTAAACTACTTGAAGAGGATCTCGGAATGAACTTGTCCCTTAATTGTTTTGCATAAGAGTTAATTCCCAAAATAATCTTGCTTCCAATAACTATGGACTCTGGTCTTCACCCTTGTTCTTTGATGGAAGCGGAACCAGAGTGGGAAACAAATTTGGAACTATCGACTAGTTCCAGGTTCAGTTTTTGTTCTGATCCTGCCAGTGTTAAAGGCTTTATGTTCCTCATTCTTTCCTAAATACACTTCTAGTGGATATAAAATTTGACTAAGTATGGAGAGTTATCCTAAGGGAATAGAGAATGGTCTGAGAGGTAACGTGTGATGTAATGATTTTAATTCCTTTGTTCATATAATCCAAGGTTGTATTGTAGTAATAGAGGATTTCAGGAGCATCAGAGGAAGCTTCTCAAAGGAGCCAAGCCGCAGAGAGTTCAAGACAAGGGACCAAGCCTAAAAAGATAAAAGTGGAACAACTCCCTTACACCTTGAGGTATAAGAACCAAAGTCACACTATTATAGCCAACAAGGTGGATTCAAATTGGGTGAAAATCACAGATAAAAACATAGGCCCATTCAATTATGAGGAGTTGCTTCAAGAACATTCACAAAAGATGCAATAGGGAGAATAGAGAGAATTTTCCAATCTGGGTTGGAACATGTTGCTCTCTTTCCTTTATCAGTCCAATGTCCAAAACTCATACTTACTATAGTTGGGGCTTACAATCCTGCAACCAGACAATGTGTAGACTTGCAAGGGAACATCATCATTGATCTTACTCCAGAGATGATGAGGTTTATGTTTAATGCACCTACACCACAAAACCCTAGGCAACTCAATGAGGCAAAAACACTGCAATTATATAGTAACAAAAAGGAAGCCAACATGACTCACATGAAAAAAAAGTGGATGAGAGTTGAAAAGAAATACTTGATCAAGCTTCTTGATCAACCTAAGAGATTAGATTTTAGCAAGGAGATCAGTGACATTATCATGATGCTTTCCAGAGTGTTTGGGAAGAGAGATTCTTCACAATTCAAGGGATGGATGTTTCCATTCATTCAAAACATTTTGGATGGAAGGAAACAATTTGATTAGCCAATGATTTTATCAGAGTGCCTACATAACCAGATGCTCAGAGTGAGGGAGACAAAGAGCTTCTTCATGACTTCCTATGTGATATATGCAACTACAAGGAGGGGAATTTTTCCTTGTTTGAATGCAGTTGGATTAAGAGGCCACTGGACAAAAGAAGGTGTGGGATCATTATGATTAGTTGACTTTTCAAACTTCTAAGTTGCATTATAGAAGAGTTAATGATGCATTCTTGTATATCATCATTAATCAGTTAACAACATATGTAGGGTATAGACTAATTAGGGATGCCATGGTATTCATTGCATAATGGGGACATTAGTACATCCAATACCCAAAGTTCACCTACTTCAGGTTGGTTTGTTTTGATGGCCATCCTCATTTTCTACCTAGATACTGCAATAAAATAATTTTTCTGGTGGAATTCATCTATCAAGCTATAGGGGTCAATGCCAAATTTGCTAATAAAAATAAGCCTGGTTGTCACAAATTTACCATGAAGTTAGGAGAGTATAGTTGTGAGCAAAATGTGGCAGCAAAGGTGATTTTTGATGAATTGATCAATTTGAAATTGGGTTTATATATATCTAGGAAAATTTTTGATCCTAAACACAAGATGCAAGGTTTACTTCCTATATCTTTTGACAAGCATTTCAATTTACTAGAGGATTTTTTGATGGACTTACAGAATGAGTATGATTTGAGAAGAAGGAATTATGAATGGTTGCCCATCCCATTAATGATTGAGTATGGGGTGAAGGAAAATATTCCTAAAAAAAATTAGATGATGGTGTAACCCTGGATCCCCAGAATGATGTTGATAATACATGTACCAAAGACTTGGATCCAGTGAATTGGGATGAAGAGGAGTCCATTGACATCAAGAAAATTGCAAGTCCAGTCCTAGATAGAAGTATTAATTGGGTGGTAATGAGGATCAAGGAGCCTAAGGCTCAACCTTATAAAAATAGACATGCTAGAGGTAGCACCTAGGGAAATAGAAGAACAAAAAGAAGGACAACTCCTAAGGAGCCAATAGATTTTTTCCCTCCCAATTCTAGAGAGGAGCTTGATCCAACAAGTCTTGCTCAAGATGTTCCTAAATCACAAGAAGAGGAGGCCACAAAAGAGGCTGGAGGGGATGCTTCATCCAAACCTAGTGTTTCAACAATAGCTGAAGGAGAAACCTCAACTCAACCTCCTCTTATGGAGCAACCAATTGAGGGAATGCCCACTGGAACCCTTCATAAGGAAGATAAATCCTTAAAAGGGAAAGAATGAGAGATTGACATCCATGATATGTGTATAGATTCTGAAGCCACCCAATCTGACAAGGAAACTCATGTGTTTGCATGCAATGAAGAAACTGAAGATATGGGATCTAAACATTTCCTCACTCCTGAGGAACAATGTAAATTGTTTGAAGATGCCAAAAGGGAAGTAGGGGACAAAGCACAAGCTGAGGAACTTGCTAAGAAACAATCATTCAAAGCTAAGGCTAAGGAAGAGGATTTAGCAAAGAAACAAAAAGAGAAGGAAAAGGGAAGTAGGGGCCAAAGCACAAGTTGAGGAACTTGCTAAGAAATAATAATTCAAAGCTAAGGCTAAGGAAGAGGATTTAGCAAAGAAACAAAAAGAGAAGGAGAACTTGCTACAAAAAAAAAGAGCAAGAGTTGAAGACAAAAGAAGAGAGGGACAAATTGGCTATGTTGTAGAAGATTCATGAGCTTGAGGAGGAGAAAGTTCAACAAAGGAGAGAAAGAGAAGCCCTTGAAGCTAAATTTAAGGATGTTGAGGAAGCTCATAGGAGGAAGGAAGAGGAAGAATTCCTTTTGAGAGAAAAGGAGGCAGAAGCACTAGCTAAACATGAACAAAGGTCTAAAGAAGCATGGGATAGATTTAAATATCTTGAAAGACGAAGGGGTCAAATGTATGAGGAGAGGAGGCTTGAAGAAGAATGTTTGCAAAAGGAGCTAGAAGCTAAAAGAGTGCAAGTGAAAAAAGACAAGGCTGAAATTGAAAGGCTTGCAAGAGAAGTTGCACAAAGAGAACAACAGGTACAAGAGGTTGATTCTCAACCTAAGACCACCATTCTACAACCTCTTTCCTCTATCACTGCTGCTTCTTCTTCCACACAAGTGGTTACAACTCCTGCTGCTCCAAAATGGTTGAAATTAGACCTTGAGAGGAAACAAATAGTCCAACCTCAACCCTTGAACTGGGAAGAAATGATGAAGGAAATAGAAAAAGAAAGGCCCAAAAAAAGAGCATGATTCCTCCATTGCACAAAGCTCACAAATGTATGAGAAATCATAGTTGAATGTGAAATCCCTATGGTGGATAAGGATAGACAAGATATGTAATTGACTAACTACCAATTGGGTACTGTTAATTTTGGGAGACCTATAAGGAATCAATAAATGAACCTTATTGACATTGTGGAATCCTCAACCAAATCTAGGATGATTAAGGATAAACAAAGGAAGGATGAACTTCAAGCCCAATTGGATCAGTTGCACAAGTTCTTGAAGGATGCCTCTACTCCCATTTCTCAACAAGCTGTTGCTCCAGAGACCCCAATGTTACCAAGCAAGAAAGAGGCTGATAATTTGGTACAAATGACAAGTAAGGTTGGAATGCTTGATATATGGGTTGATAAGCTTAATCAAGATGTTGATGATCTTCTTTTTGATGGTTTTAAAGTTCATCAAGGTGCATTGGAGTTGGTGGAAGATATGAATCAATATGATGAAGTCTTGGATAAACAAGAAGAAGAGTATAGAGAGCATACCAAGAAACTAAAGGACATCAACAAGGTGCCAAAACAAACTCTTTTGGAGAAATCTATTCTTGATGAGTATAATGTAGACTTCATTGAGAATACAATGAGTATAATCAGGTTCAAATCTAAATTCATTTATGACCACAAAAATGAAGTTCAAGAAGTTAGCAAAGATTTGAATGAATAGATTGATGAATTAGAAGTAATGATTTATATTTTGGTTAATGTTGTTATCCCTATGAAGGAAAGTCTTTCTCTTGATAAATTGAAAGGAAAATGGAATAATAAATTTGAAAAAGTGATGCAAAAAGAGGATGATGGTGAAGACTTGTTACTAGATAGGCTCATGGACATCAAAGATGAAGTAAAGGATGCTAGGAGGGAGTTGATTAAATTAAAAGATATGCAATAGTTTGCATCCACAGAGTTAAAAATAATCAAATTTGAAGATGATTGGGTAGATGGATCTGATGTGGATATACTCCAACAAGTATTCACTAGCTATGATGAATACCTTCTTGAGTAAACTAGATAGGAGTGAGCTAGAAATGGAACATATTGTTCATGGTGGAAAAATTTCTCTTCTCTCCTATTTTACAAGATTATAACATGAGTTTAACTATGGATCTCATCCAACAGTTTTACCTTCCTCTTTTGGGTGTCATATTTTGGCAATAGGGCCATCAACCATTGAACTAAATATTAGCTAGTGTAGTCACTTCATGTAGTTCCAGATCCTTCATTGGTTGATCTCTGATGTAGAGTGGCAGGGAAAGCAACTCATTTTTAATAGCTTCTCTTAAATACTCTATGTGGACACACACAATTCACTGTTTACTCATAAGGAACCTAATAACCCCAACTTAACATCTTACAACTAGAAGTAACTAGAAGGATTTGAAAGGGCTTGAACACCATTAACCTACTCAAACAAGACCATCTAACAATATTTGACACCTAGAACCCTCCATTCTTCCATTGTTGCAACATTCACCCATGCATTCCTTGTAGTAACAAGAACCCATTTTTTGAGACTTTTCATAAAAACTTTTCCAAAACACCTATCAAACCAATTGTGGATTAAGATACCCTTTTCCCTATTACATAACATATATCAAAACCAGGGGTGACTCCTTTGGATCAATATTGATTTTCAACAAACCCACCTTGAGAAAGGCTACTTAATTAGCCTACTTTTACAAGAAAACTACCTTTAGATCCTTTTTTTTAACAAAAAATCCTTGGAAAGAGTTGTATTATGATTCATAACCAAAAATTTCATAATGTTTACTCAGGTTTGAGGCCTCTAGCTTGTTGTTCAACAAAACCCTTCATTTCCTTACATAATACTAGGGTTTTATTCAAACACAGAACCCCCAAGCTTGTAGAACCCCACAATTACAACTAACCTCTCACATTTTCCCTATATAAACTCACAAATTCATCAAAAATTCAATTCCTACACAGATTTGTCAAAACTCCACTTTGACACCACCATTTACATGAAAGAAACCATTTTACCAATCCTGAGATTTCACTTTATACCAAAGGAACTCGAATCCAAAACCAACCAGTCCATTTAGGCAACTAATCCACCATTAAATATTTCATCCCACCAACACATAGATGTATACAGAAGGTGGGATGACTATTTTGTCATTTTTCCTTCAAAACAGGGTCTTCACTGTTTTTAACAGGCAGTAGTTGAAAACTTCTGAGATCTTCGTTTAAAATGAATAAGAGGAAATAAAAATTAGTTCTAATGGAACTTAAAACATGTTAATATGATATCCAATGAAATTCAAGGCACTCCAAACCTGTACAGGTCCGTACATAGTGAAAAAATATCAACAAACACAAAAATATGTAGAGAAACATTGTATTTTTTTTTTTAAATTTCTTTGATAAATCCACCAACCTTTATCTTTGAGCCCTTTAAGGATTTATATAGCAATTACAATTAGTTCTCCAACTTCCCAATGTTTCTAAATTCCTTTTAAAATACTAACCCATCCTATTCCCTCAAAATTGCATTTGAACACTATTACATTGTCAACTTTACACCTTAATGCAAGTTTTACATTTTAAACTCCAATGTTTCGAAAACCCCTAAATACATTTAAAATGGTCTTTTATACCTTAATTGACATTAAAAAAACTTTGAACACTCCCTCAAATGACCTAGACACCCAAAAATTCACCTTATTACTTATAACCATATCAAAGTTTGAAACATGGTTGTAGGTGCCCTGCACCATACAAACCCCCTAAAAGAAACTCATGCCCCATGAGTTGGGGTTGATACCACCATGCCCAAACTTGAGTAGGACACCACTAATCCATAGGCCATTTCCATTGACCCATGCCTTGTGCTCCATTCTGCTCTGTTCTTATGCTCTGCCTTGCATTTTTTACTGTGGTTGTCATTGGATGTGTCTTCTCTTCCACATTCACACCTATCAATGGTCTCTTACCTACTTCCATCTACCTTCCTTCACCTATAACTACAGACAAACAAATTTTAGTATGCCTCATAACTAGCTATGTGCAGGATCATGATGGGCCAAAAAGTGGCAATATAGATGGGTATATGGCTGATGAATTTTGTTTTACCCAAAGTTGATGAAATGAAAAGGGTTTTTAAAGGAGATTCTCAGCTTTCCACCAATATAAATTATGCTTTATTTTGAATTTAATAAGTAATTATTATTTATTTTCTATTCAAATTATGACTAAAGTCCTGATTGATAGGCTAATTGAAAAACATCTATAGCTTTCAAATGGTATCACATTTTTGAATCCAAAACATCGTCACATTCTATGATTCACATACTATAGGATTAAAAAGAAATTTGAATTTCATGAAGTTTTGACCAAGTTAAGGTGGTCGGGCATACAAGTTTTTATATTTTTTAAATTTATAATAAAAATTCATAATTAATTATTTACTTGGAAAAATTACAAAAAAATATGTATCACATCGGGACATGAGTCATCTAATTATATCTAAAATATTTTTAAAAACTATTATCATTTTATTGTGGTTAGGGTGGTCAGACAGACACCTACTTCTTATTTTTTCCTTGAAATTTAAGAACTACTGCATTGAAATTTCAAATTTTCACCAAATATATATATATACTTTTTTAAAAAACCTAGTAGTTTAGAAAATACATTCAATTTTCTACAAATTCTATTCTTACATATTTTTGAAATAATATAGATAACTTATTCAAAATTTATGTCAAGTTGCCTAACTCTATTTTTTCTGAATTTTTTGCCACTTAAGGGCTTGTTTTTTCCATGATGATCATACACATACCCAACTATTTCAACTTGATCTCATCTCCACAAGGGTGACTATCTTCAATTCTCTATCCACAGTATCCTTGCACCTCTGTCATCAGTCACTTGCCTTTGTCAGACCTTTGTACTCCTGTACCTACAAATTTCACTAGTCCCTCAACCTTTTCTTTAGTTATAGGACATTCTATGGTCCCAACAATAACACTTTCATGCAGACTCACTATCAAATAACCTTTCAACCCTATGTTTACCTTCACACCTGTTGTCCCTACATTACTAGACCTAGGACAAATTACTACATCATAATTTTTGGTTTCTTTCACAACATTGACAAGTTCTCTTCTCCCACAAATTATCAGCTTAGCTTTACCTTTCACATCTTCTACAAGTGAAGTTAGAACAAAATAACAACCATTCTTGAAAATAGTGTATGTATTCTCTCTACCATTATATAATGCTTTCCTATCATATTGCCAAGGAATACCTAGGATTAGGTCACAATAGTCCATAGGTAAGATATCACAAACAACATTGTCACTATAGTCTCCAATCTAAAAATCTACAACAACGTTTTCATTCACCAACAAGGTTTTTTCATCACTTAACCTTGAGATTTTATAAGGAAATTCATGACGAATCCTTTGCAAGTTTAACTTGTTCACCATTTCACATGATACCATATTTTCAGTTGAGCCAGAATCAATCAGAATTTTACATACCTTTCCCTTGCTCTTGCAAGTGGTTTTGAAAAGGCTCTTCCTATGCAATGGTTCTACTTCTTTGGAAGTCTTCAAAAGTTGTTTTTGTAGCATCAAAGCTTCTCCAACTTCAAGGTTTGCAGGACGGCTTGATGAACTAATGCTATCCTATTCATCCTTTTGCACAAATTAAACCATTTTATCACCTTTAGTTTCACTTGATGAAGCACAAAACTTCTCAAGACACTTGTAGGATGGATGGCCAAATTCATTGCAAGTGTAACATCTACCTGAATATACATTGGAACTCCTACCTCCTCCAAATCTGCCCCTTGTGCCTCTCCATCCACCTTTGAAATTATATTTCTCTTATCCATTCATGGCATCTTCTTGATTGTAATTATTTGGATTTGGATTAGGCATAGATACTCTACCTCTTGATGCATTACCTCTACACCTAACTTCTTTTTCTTGCCTTCTCTTCATTTTCTCCTCCACCCTGATTGCCATTTGGTAACATTGCTCTAAATTCCTAGGGTTATCCAAAAGCAATTCATCTTGTATGTTAAACCTCAAACCACCCATATATTTAGCAACTTTTTCATCTTCATTCTCATGATGACCATACCTCAAATTTAGTTTATAAAATTCCTTAGTATAAGACTTAATCTCCATTTCATTTTTCCTTAATCCTTGCAATATCTTAAACATTTGAACTTGATGATCCTTGTGTAAGAATTTACCTTTTACTTTTGATACCATCTTGTCCCATGTGGTGATTTTAGACTTGCCTTGATTTCTCCTCTCTGATTGAAAGTAGTCCCACCATACCAAAGCATAGCCTTGCAACTTTTTATTTGCAATCTTTACCCTTTGATCCTCAAGAACCTCATCACATTAAAAATGGTTATCTAATGCAGCAATCAAATCAAGTAAATCTTCATCATTTAGAGTCCCACCATACTTTTGAACATCAATCTTTACCTTTTGCTTGTCGTTCTTAACCGACTTCAACAACTTTGCAATTCTTTGATCATCTAGGTCAAGCTCTTCTTCCATATATTCAAACTTGTCATCTTCATCTTCATCTAACTCACTCTCTTCCACAATGCTTCATTTTTTTGTCTCCAAGGCTATGACTCTTTCCTCCAACTCTTTGATTTCTCTAGCATGTGTGTATTTCATCTCCTTCATCTCTTTAGCCGTGTCTTTGTTCTTTGGAGGCATCTTTGAATACTAAAGTATTCACTTCTTCCTTGCTCTTCACAACCTACAAAATGAAAACAAACTTACTCCATGATGCTCTAATACCACTTTGATGTAGAGTGGTAGGGAAGGAAACTCCTTTTTAACAGCTTCTCTCAAATACTCTTTGTGGACACACATAGTTCACTGTTTACTCATAAGGAACCTAATAACCCCAACTTAACATCTTACAACTAGAAGCAACTAGAAGGCTTGGAAAGGGCCTAAACACCATTAACCTTTTCAAACAAGACCATCTAACAAGATTTGACACGTCCATTCTTCCATCACTGCAACATTCACCCATGCATTCCTTATAGTAGCAGGAACCCAGTTTTTGAGACTTTTCATAAAAAAATCTGAAACACCTATCAAACCAATTTTGGATTAAGACACCCTTTTCCCTATTACATAACATATATCAAAACCAGGGGTGACTTCTTTGGATCAATATTAATTTTCAACAGACCCACCTTGAGAAAGGCTACTTAATTAGCCTACTTTTACAAAAAAAAAGTACCTTCAAATCCTTTTTTTTTACAAAACATCCTTGGAAAGATTTTTTATTATGATTCCTAACCACAAATTTCATAATCTTTACTCAGGTTTGAGGTCTCTAGCCTGTTGTTCAACTAAACCCTTCATTTCCTTACATAATACTAGGGTTTTATTCAAACACACAACCCCTGGGCTTGTAGAACCCCAAAATTGCAACTAAAATCTCACATTTTTGCTGCATAAACTCATAAATTTATCAAAAAGTCAATTCCTGAAAAGATTTGTCAAAACTCCACTTTGGCACCACCATTTACATGAAAGAAACCATTTTACCAATCCTAGGACTTTACTTTATACCAAAAGAACTTGTCTCCAAATCCAACGAGACCATTTAGGAAACTAATCTACCATTAAGGATTTCATCCCATCGAAACACAGATGTATACAATAGGTGGGATGACTATTTTATCATTTTTCCTTGAAAACAGGGTCTTCACTGTTTTTAATAGGCAATAGTTGAAAACTTCTGAGATCTTCCTTTAAAATTAATAAGAGGCAATCAAAATGAGTTCTAATGGAACTTAAAAAATGTTAATATTATATCCAATGAGATTTAGGGCACTCCAAACCTATACAGGTCTGTATAGAGTGAACAAAGATCAACAAACATAGAAATATGAAGAGAAACGTTGTATTTTGTTTTTTAAATTTCTTGAATGAATCCACCAACCTTTATATTTGAGCCCTTTAAGGCTTTATAGAGAAATTAAAATTGGTTCTCCAACTTACCAACATTTGTAACTACCTTTTAAAACATTGACCCATCATATTCCCTCAAAATTACATTTGAACAATATTACATTGTCAACTTTACACCTTAATGCAAGTTTTACATTTTGAACTCCAATGTTTCTAAAAACCCTAAATACATTTCAAATGGTATTTTAGATGTTATTTGACATCAAAAAAACTTTGAACACTCCCTTAAATGACCTAGACACCCAAAATTTCACCTTATTACATATCACCATATCAAATTTTGAAACATGGTTGTAGGTGCCCCTGCACCAATCTCAATTTGTGATTGAGAGGGATTAGTGCATAGCTTGCATATATGTAATTCTAGGCTCCATTTTTTAAAGGTTGAAGGATTGAAGAAGGATGAGCCACCTGATGAGATAGCAGAATAGTGTTGTCATAGTTTTAGTATTTTATAAGTTTTCAAGCAAGATACTTTGATAAACTCTATTTTATAGCTTTTATGTAAGGATACTTAAATACTTTTAGAAGATTTCAATATAGTTTCAAGTTACTTTCAAGTTTAGTGGTTAATGGATGATGTTAATGAATCAGGGTATGTGCAAGATCATCATGGAAAAAACAAGCCTTTAAGTGGCAAAAAATTCAGAAAAAATAGAGTTAGGCAACTTGACGTAAAAATTTGAATAAGTTATCTATATTATTTTAAAAATATGTAAGAATAGAATCTATAGAAAATTGAATGTAGTTTCTAAACTACTATGTTTTAAAAAAAAAAATCTACTTGGTGAAAATTTGAAATTTCAATGCAGTAGTACTTAAATTTTAGGGAAAAAATAAGAGTAGGTGTCTATCTGACCACCCTAACCACAATAAAATGATAATATTTTTTATAAGAGTTTAGATATAAGTAGAGGACTCATGTCCGATGTGATGCATATTTTTTGTAATTTTTACAAGTAAATAATTAATTATGATTTTTATTACAACTTTTAAAAAATATAAAAACTCGTATGTCGACCAATTAACTTGGTCAAAACTTCATGAAATTCAATTTTATTTTTTAATCCTATAGTATGTGAAGCATAGAATGTGACACATGTTTTGGATTCAAAAATGTGATACCTTTTGAAAGCGATAGATGTTTTTCAATCAATCTATCAATTAGGACTTTAGTCATAATTTGAATAAAAAATGAATAATAATTACTTATTAAATTTAAAGTAAAGCATAATTTATATTGGTGGAAATTTGATAATCTCCTTTAAAAACCCTTTTCATTTCATCAATTTTGGGTAAAAAAATAGTCATCAGCCCCATACCTATCATATTGCCACTTTTTGGCCCATCATGATCCTATACATACCCATCATAGTCATTCATATGCCGATGAATGTTGTGCCTAATTGTTTCTTATTTCATACAAATCAATAGAAGAATCTAGATTTGATACTATTTCATTGAATTATCTATGAATGGAATTTATTTATATCTATTGATCTATGAATTTTAGCAACGAGTTGGTGACTTTTTTAACTTTCTTTGGAATGAAGTTTTGATGAATGGATATGGTTATTGAATTTTAAACTATGAATGTATGCAATAGTATAGGTCAAGCTATAGATTGCATCATTTTATAGTTTTGGTTACTTGAGAAAACACTCATTGTTAAGATACATGTTTGGATGTGAAGATATTTGTATTCATGTTTTACTGTTCTAAAGCCTTTTTCTATCTTTTTCTATTTATTTATATCCCCCAAAGTAGATTAGTTCACATGATGCATTTTGTATTCCTTTCTACCAATAGGCCCCTTGAATATTATAGTTGCATTGGCCACTAAATTACACCAGCACAGTTGAGAACCAACTACCAGGACCTTGGAAGATAGGTGGTTTTAGATCAGTTATCTTTTTTAGGAGAAATAGGATAGAAATATTTTGTTTAATGTTGTACTATTTTCACCATCAATAGATCTAGTGCTAGAAGGAGGACCTAAGGAACAAACTGGCTCAAATTGTGTCATTCTCACTAGAAAGGTTCGAACAAGTTCTCAGATCTCAAAATCAAAAACCAATTGTTAAACTTCAAACCCCTATTAGACCCAAAGCCCGTACATTTTTTATCCCACCATTGTCACCACCAATTATTCCACCTGAGTTTCCACCAAGTCCACCTATACCACCTCAGCAGCCAAATACACCTATTCCACAACTAGCTCAATCAGTCCCACCACCACCCATGGCTTTCTTCATGAATAACCCCTCTCCATTGGGGACTATTCCTAGTGGTATACATGATCTACCTAAGAATCTGGAGAGATTCTATCCCAAATATATCCATGGAGAGTCAAGGAGTGTTGAAGAGCACATACATGCATTTAAAGATGAATGTACTCATGCTCAAGTAGCCCACCATGATGTTGTATGCAAGTTATTCCCCTACTGTTTAGGTTACATGGCATACAACTAGTATCTAAATCTTCCCCAGGGATCTATTCTAAGTTGGACAGACTTAGAAAATTCCTTCATCAATCAGTTATGGATCTAAGTAGACCCTACCATTTTGTATCACCAATTTTCTACCATAAGAAAGGAACCCCATGAACCATTGCCATTTTTTAACACAATATTCTAGAGGATGTACCAAAGGTTATAGGATCCTTACTTGGTCATTGAAAATATTACCATTTTGGCATTTTTAAGGGCCATAGATCCCTTGATTGGCCTATTTTAGCAAAGAACATATATTGTCATTAACATGAATTCTCTATCTAAATTTTATGACCTAGCCATTAAATTACAACAACAAATAATACAATTGAGGAGTTTAGGAGGATTTCTTCCTCCCATAGGATATCAAATGCCTAATCCAACTCTATATTTAATATGGTCTTGAGGATGTCTTATTCTGAATATGGACCCATGGTTGAGTTACAAACTCCACCTCCTCTACCATTCTTCACTAATGGGGCTTTGAATTCCTCCCAGCAATTACAAAATTACCATAGTCAAGTTGGAGGGTCAAATCCTATGAGTCAACCATCTATTACAAAGACTGAAAAAGGTGAACGGACTATTCAATTGACTAATGAAATGGAAACTCTAAAGAAGATTTTATCTTAAATTTCCAATGATATGGCCCAACTTAGATACAACCCTCCTTAGAATCAAAACCAAAATCAGAACTACCAAAATCAAGGAGGGTATTCCAATTAGGGTGGTTACTCTAATTAGAATTCTAATTAGAACACCAATAGGAACTTCCAAAACCAAATTCCCCTAACCAAAATTATCAGAATCAAAATAGGGGATACAACTAGAGGTCCAACAACAATAGACAATGGAATACTAGGCCAAACAATGGCGAAGTTTCCCATAATTATTAGGTTGGTGATAACAAGCCACATACTGCAAGTGTTGCAGATCTCAACTTTATGACAAATTGTTGTAGGTTGCACGACACTGCAGCACATTTTGAGGTCAACTGCCTAGAAGTGGAGAAGATGGTCAAGATTGCACAGGCTGATGCTATGTTGCAAGGTGTTCCCAACAAGTCTAGTGGATCCATAGATATTTCCATGGATTATGACATCTTCGATGAAGAACTTCCATTCCCTAACCAAATAAAAAATGAACTAGTAGAAGATGTATATGATGCTTAGGTTTTCCAATCTAAAGGTCATTTCTTGAGAAATCATAATAAAGTCCAATTCATTACATATACCCCTCCAAACACCATGGTTCCACCCAATCAGAATGTGGACAACAACCCGCCACCACCAAAAGGCCCACCTTAATCCCAAAATAAAAATAACTCATCTTTTGTTCCCATATATTAAGTGAAAAATGACATAGAGTTTTATTTTATTATAGAGATGTAGAAGAAAAGAATGTACTATCATTCTTTGACATTGTGAAGTGATTCCCTACCCAATGGGACATTGTGTATCAAGCCCTAGAGGAGGTAGATCAGTTAAAAGGAAAAAATAAGGCGGCTCCAATAAATGAAATGAATGCAGCCCTATACAAATGTAAGACATGGACCCCACCTTTCCTTTTAAGCTTAAGGATCTTCAGGGAGAATCTGCACAACTTTCTTTTGGATTCTGGAGCATCAGGTAATGTCATTCTCTTCTCCATTTGTAGAAAGTTAGGTTTGAATCCACTTTAGACTAATAAAAGGGTGATTCAATTCGATAAAAATAAGGTTAATATGGTAGGAGAACTGAAAAATATTCATGTGTAGGTTGGATCTGACCCAAGGATACAAACTTATATCTAGATATCCAAGTGGTTGATATCCCAGAAACATATGGTATGCTTCTAAGCTAAGACCTAATGAAAATCATTGGGTGATATCTATCCTTAGACTTCTCACATATGTGGCTTCCATGGAAAGGGGTAGCAACACAAATCAGGATTGAGAGTAAGCTTAGGCTCAAACACATGATCATTGAATATGATTCTCCTAACGAGGTAGCTTACTTCAAAATTGAGATAGGATTTTACAAGAGGGAGGAAATCATGACCTTCTCAATGCTCAATTTTGATGATTCACTACCTTTAGAACATAGTGACCCAATGACCATATTCAACTAGCAAGTTCTAATTAGAAAGTTGCAACAAGATAGGTTGGGTCTGGGAGAAGAGGATGATCTATGAAATTTTCTACTCCCCAATTGGTGTAGGATTCATTACCAAAGTCATTCTGAATTGACATGTCAACCTTGCATAGATATTTTGAACCATGTCTATCAGGATGAGGAAAATTGTGAATGCCAACCCAAAACACCCACCAATCAATTTTCATTTGAAGCTAGGGATGCCACCATCTTGACAAGAACTTGTCTCACTCAAGAGGAAGATCCTTCCCAACTTGACCAGACTCAAGTTCTATGTTCTGATCTTTAGACCAAGACTAGGAAATCTTAGTCTTTGTCTATCACACTTATCCCAAATAACCTTCCAATGCTTAAGGAATTGATGAAAAATATACTAAATTGTAAAGTAATCCAAGAGGTTTAGGATGTAGTTTCTGAACAAGTATTGAATCTAGGTGAATCTTCTAATAAACACCTTTCTCATGAGCCTTTAAATCTAGATAGCCAACACCAGTCTAAGCTACCACCCACTTCTAGTAAGCAATCACCTCTAGTCCCAAAAAAGAAATAAGTCCCGGCTTCGAATCAACTGTGGAGTCTTAAATTTGATGGCTCTAAATCTAGATCAAGGAGTGGGGCTGGGGTTGAACTAACCAACTCAAGAGGGAAAACATATTTTTCTTGTTATAGGTTGCAGTTTGGCTGCACAAATAATGTGGCAAAATATGAAGCGTTGGCTTGAGGACTGATGTTTTCTCATCAAAAGAAGGTTAAAACTCTCACAATTATTGGAAATTCAAAAGTTATTGTCAAGCAAGTTCACAGTCAATACACATACCACAACAAAAGATTGGTTGCATACAGGAATAGAGTTTGGAACTTAATAGAAGATTTTGATGCTTTTGGTATCAAGTTGATCCCTAGAGAGGAAAATCAAATTGTTGATGCCCTTATTGTTGCTGCTAGAACTTTGGAACCTATGCAAGACTCCAAGTTGAATATATTCTTGGTGGAGTTAGTCTTAGTCCCAGACATCCTGGATAATGTCCAAAATTTTTAGGTCTTTGATGATGACCAACACATACTTTCCTTCTTGGCAAGTTTAGATGTCTTTGAAGGACAAATAATTGATGAATTAGAAAGAGACCACGAAGATGGGGATCCCAAGAATTGTGATATAGAAGGGATACTCAATTTGAAAAGCAACAACATTCCCAAGGGGATGGTAACCTTGGAAAGGATCTTTGAATTTGATCCTCAGGCTCATGAAAGGGTGTCGATAGAAAGTGATGGAGGGAAGTATGAATCTATCAACTTGGCTGATTTAGGTCTAGAAAAGAATGTGTATATAGGTAAAACATGCCTCGAGGAAATTAGAGACAAAATAATTAAGGTGCTAAAAGAAGAAATTGCAGCAATTGATTGGGGATACAAGGATTTGAAGTCCTTTTATACTTCAGTAATTACACATACCATAACCTTGAAGCCATAATCAAATCCCTTTCACCAAAACTAGTGCCTAGTCAATGCCTCAATCAAAGCCTTAATTTTCAAGGAAGTACAAAAGCTATTATCCACTAGGATAATCTTCCCAATACAACGTTCCACTTGGGTTGCTGACTTGGTTCGTGTTCACAAGAAAAGTGGTGATATTAGATTGTGTGTTGATTTTAGAAATCTAAATAAGGCCTCAGAGAAGGATAATTACCCACTTCCTTCTATTGATGAGGTGTTGCAAACTATTAATGTATCCTATATGATGTCATTTTTGGATGGATATTCAAGATATAATCAAGTTCTTGTTAGTCATGAAGATAGAATGAAAACTTCCTTCACTACCAAGTGGGGTAAAATTTCCTATCAGAGGATGCCATTCAGTCTTATCAACGTTGGAGCTATGTTCCAGTGTGCAATGGATGTGACATTCAAGGACCTAATAGGTAAATATATCATAATTTATATGGATGACTTAACTGTGTTTTCTAAGAATAGAGATACCATGTTGCGGATTTAGAAAAAGTTATTAAAAGATGTATGAGTTATGGTGTTTCTCTTAACCCCAAAAACTATTTTTTTAGAGTTTCTAAAGGGAAACTTTTGGGTCACATAATTTCAAAAAAGGGGATATCCATTGATCCTAATAGAGTTGAGTCCATCTTAAAGCTAACAATGCTAGGAAGCAAGAAGGAAATGGGATCTTTCTTTGGAAAGATCAATTTTGTAAGGAAATTTATAACTGGGTTTGTGTAGATCATTGTTGACAACAATTTTACTTGTAGTCAATAGCTCATAGAGAATCTCCATGGACAAGACCATGAAAATCCTACCTTTCTTGAAAGATATGAAACAAAGAAAACCTAAGAAAGAATTCTACATTCACAAAACAAAGATTGACTTCCGTTTAATCCCAAGTCTCCATAAATTAGGTCATGATTGCACTAAACATAACTTTTGGGTAATGATGTGATAATTTTTTGTTATTTACCTTTGGGGATACATTCGAACATACACATACATAGTCATTATACTATTTATTTAAACATTTCAAAATCAGCTTTCCAACTTGAAAAAGGTAAACACAAAATTCATGAAAGCAGTGAATTTAACATTGGATTTTAAAATATCTCCACCAATCACCTTGCTATCACTTAAGTAGATTTAGCATTAACCATTCAACAATTTCATGGAAAATAAAAGGTTTTCAACGAAACTATTTCCATTTACTTGTATTTTTTAGAACATTTTAAAAAAATATTAAAATCTAATCTAAAGAAAAATATATTTAAAAAAAAAAAATCTCCTAGTTATTCTCCATGGATGCCCCAAAGAATTAATCAAAACAAAGCAAACCGCTCTATACTTCACCAAATTGCTTCAAAACTATGTATAAAATGATGTAAGCTTTTAAAGAGTGGGTTTCATTTATGGGCACCAAATAGGTTTTTTATGCACCCTTAAATGACGCAACATACAATCTTGTTCAATTGAAATAACAAAAAAAACTACAAAAGATACTTAGATAGGTAGCTATCCATAAAGCTCTGATATCAATTAATTTCTACGTGCATACAAACTTTTTCACCAGAATGGTTCAAAAGATCAGAAAAAGAAAAAAACTTAAAAGAATTTTTTGCTCCTCTAACATCCACAAATTTTGAACTTAGAAAATAAGATTAAACATCCTCTGGCCTTTTATAGAACACAAGTCTCAGATAGGATAAGACATCTACATGAGAGGGAATCTAAAGGACCAATCTCATCAAGGCACATGGAATATTGTGACCAATAGGAGAATAGCAATTGAAGTCAATGGAAGTTAACTCTAATTAGTCATTGAAGCCCTTCGGGTTCTACTTTTTTTTGGAATCTTCACCAAGAAAATATAACTTGAATCATGATAATATGTAGGGGCTTCCCATACATTCAAAATGATAAGGCAAAAAAATTTCCCCCTACATTTTGCTTGGCTCCAGTTCTATCACTCTTAGGAATGGGCTCTCCAAAAAATTAGCATTTGTTCCCACCAAAAGTGGAATACTAGGATCTCTTGTACTCTGGTGGACTCAAAGCCGCTAGCATTATCACATCCTAGAGTAATAAAAATGGACTAAATTTTATTCCAACCATGACTCAAATTTTCCTGACTGTCCATACCCAAGCTTTGCATCACAATTGATATCTCCTACAATCACAAAATTCCAATATTAAATCCCTTTTAAAAAAATATGCTACCATATCTCATATAAATAAAACCACCATTCAAATATTAACACAAGAAATTGACAAAAAATCACTTTCAAAGACATCACAAATCCTTGCATGTATATTGGATCACCGAGACCATTGTAAAAAAAAAATTATCATTTTTCTTCGCGTTTCAACCTAGTACCTAGTACCCAGTTTTAGCTTTACCCACTTACTTTCCCAGACCTCAGTTATATCGAAACTCCAATTTACCAAACTCCAACTTACCAGAGCCATTCACTTTAACTTTACAAGTTTTTCCTTTTCTATGTTTCTGGTACCCAGTATCTAATGTACGAAACACTCACAATACAAATTTCTTTCCTTTAAACTAAAGATTTCTACTTTTTCTTTTCACTTCCGGTGATCATCCAATCTGTTAGATCCTACCATAGAAGTCATATTTTCACTTGGATCCCCAAGTCTTTTCAATCTTGGGGCATGTTGTGAGACTACGTGCAACAACTTGTAACCAATAAAACCAATTTTAAAATTAAGCTTGAAATTAAATCACCAGTTGTAAATTAAAACTTATGCATGTTTTAAAACAATAACTTTCTACCTTTACTTAGATTTTGGCATAAAAAATAAAACTCCATCGGAAACAGTCATGTGTGCTCTTGATTAATTCCAGTTTTGGAACTCAATGAATAGAATTAGTTAATTAAAATTGAACTACATAATATAGTAATCCTCCAAAGCCAACCAGGGATAGAGCCTTGCTGCCAATCAAGTGTCCATAGCCCCGACAAGGTTATCTACATAATTCCCACAAACATAGCTCTACTGTTGGTCAGGCATCCATAGCCCTGGTAGAGTTATTTGGATAGCCTAAAGAGTTGATATCACTTTTTTTTTTGTAAGATATAGCAATGATAGCTCATTTTCACTTTTTGATTTTGTAATAATAGCTCATCTATCAACTTGCAAGCATTGAAGCACTGCTATTAAGTTGGGAATGACAGCGATAGTGAAGGTTACTTTTTGATTTTTCATTCAATGTAGATCCCTTCATCAATTCACTACTTCCCAAAACTCATTTAATAATTCCCTATAAGTGTGTTTCTAGCTAAATTTCATCAATTATGCCAAATCCTAACTGCAGCTGGCTATATGTTAAAAGATATGCATAGATTAAATTTTAGCAATAGACCACTTAATCACCAAATTTAAATCTAAATTTAGAAACATTAGTTACCACCCCTTTTCGATTAAATTCATGGCAGTTTCAAAAACTTTCGCTAACTATCTCAACTTGACAGCAATGCACTATATTAATGGATCAGAATGTTATGATTACCTTGAAAAATGATCACACTACTCAACATTAAATTTGCATGCCTATTTCAGCACGTATTATCTTCCTACTTCATCAGGTGATGACGTGTAACATATTTCCAACCTCATTCTCATGTATAATCTACACAGTTAACACCTCAATAATCATTACAATTTTCTTACAACAATTGGAAATTACCCTCTATTAATTCAAAATCTCCAACTTGCTTGATTCATAATCTTCATACTACTCAATTCTAAAGCAATTTCACCAAAGATGTTCAAAGAATTTATTTGATTTAACCTTTAATTTTGAAGAGTATTAACTCGTTGCTACCTCGTAGATACAATTTCTAAAAAAAACTGTAGGCAACTATGTACCACTACGCTATTCGTTGATTTCTATAAATTCCTGCATTTCTCCTCAAACTCTCTACACTTTTCTCTCTTTTTTTTTCATTTTCATGTAATTCCATTATGTTTTGTGCTTTTACTCTTTTACTTCTTGACTATGGATACTCCCATTTGCTTGAGTTGTTCTCGTAAATAGAATGTTTTCTTGGGCTTGAAAAGGTTTTCATTATTAGGACTTCCAGCTTTACTGTGCCAAATTTATGCTTGGTCCTTGGGGAAATATATGTTGTTTCCAACCACTAATTTCATTTTTATTTTAACATAGCTTCTCATTTTGCAGCTTCGCTCCTAGACATTGGGTTTCTTGTTGAAGATGTGTGCGTCGCTGCGAACTTAATAGTTAAACCATAATTCTTGGAGAATTTGGACACCATTCTAGTTGTTGCACAACCGACCATTGGGATTCCCTCCATGGATGATATTCCTCGATTCTTGAATCACGGGGAAGTGGTTCCACTTTGGCCTTTTCTTACTGATCTCCATATCCAATATTTTGAAGTTCACCGGGCACTTGCCTACATAGTGTATTTAGCCTTGATAAAAGAGGCATCCTAGATTGACTAGATGACTACTATTGTCTGTAACTTTGCTCACCTTTCTCTTGAATCCTCCTTTTTGGTTTTCAACAAGAATTTTGATATTAGATGTATATACATGACATACAAACACACACACACACACACACACACACACATGTACATAGATATATCTTTTTTGTGGTTATTTCTCTTAAAAGAAAGTTTCACTATTTATGGTTTTATTGTTTTAGTTTAGTTTAGAAAATTGTTTCAATTTCACTCTCATGTTTAAGATATATTTAAACCTAATTTTTTAATGCAAAAGCCAAGCAAGGAAAAGAAAACAAGAAAAACAAAAAGAAAAGAAGAAAAAACCCTAAAAAAAACTAAGCTTAGCTAACACTACACTAACCCTAACTCTAACATCACAACAAACTAACTCTAACTCAATAATTTATTTCAATTTCTACAACTATTTATTTTATAGTTTTAGTACGAATTACAACAAGCTTATCTTTAAATTCCCTTATCAACATCTTCAATATCCTACTGTAATAATGAAAAATCTTAAGTGTCATGTATTTAAACATCATAAATTTGAAGGTGTACTTACCCAAAATCTAGCTTAAATGTATGTAAACGATATCATTAGAGACCAATTGCACACATGTCATTCGGTGCGAAAATATTGTACCTTCTTCCAGCCATGGTCCATTTCCTTGAATAGCTATGTTAATTTATTTATTTCCTTCTCGTATGAAAACCCTCATATCTTTGGCCCTGTCTCTACTTTGCATTATGTTAGACCAAGATATATCTATATTTATATCATTATCAAAAAGAGAAAAATTAAAAACTTGATATTATGTATCTTGTATAGAATCAGGAAAATGTCTTTTTGCATCTAATAATTTTTCAACTTGAAGCACAGTACATGCGTCTTCAACTTGATTTTCCCTCTTTATCTCACTATTTTTGTTTTCCACGTATACAAGGAATGATGATCCATCCATATCTTTTCCTCATTTATGATGAAATATCTCTAAATCTCGATATTCTCACTTATTCACCTACAAGATGTTAGGATTTTCTTTAAAATAATCACAATTTTCTAACTGTTTCAGTTTAACGGTTGATTTTTTAATATTTCAAAATCCACTAGGGTTATACATTTCTCTCGTGGACAATCCTTTTCTTTTTGTAGTTCAAACTTCTTCTATTAGCGAAATTTCTTCACTTATGGCTAGACTTACCCTAGTTAAAAAAAATCACACTCAATTTCACCGTGATCAGTTGTATCATGAATTCTACACTCGGTGACTCTTCCAAAGGTAAACAGACTCAAAGGATACAATTTCTAGTTAAATATTTTACAAATTTTTCCAATTTCCATCATAAAAACTAACTTGTGCCAATTTTTTTTGTTTTACAAGATTCTTGCCAAATTAGGAAGGGTATTTCAAAACACAAATTCACTTCCGAAAGGTAAACCTTGAAAATCTCAAAGAAATTAAAAAGAATTGTATGTGTATCCACACATGGCCACCAGAATGACAAATATTTCCCTCCTTCTAGTGTCATTCCTATTGACAACAATTTTACCCGCAGTAAATAGCTTGTATAGAATCTCCACAAACAAAACCGTGAAAATCCTACCTTTCTTGAAAGATATGAAACAAAGACAACCTAAGAAATAATTTTAAATTCATAGAACAAAGATTGACTTTCGTTTAATCCAAAGTCTCTATATTTAATCAAGTCATGATTGCACTAAACATAACTCTCAGGTAATGATGTGATCATTTTTTTGTTATTTTCCTTTGGGGATACATTCAAACATACACATACAAATTTATTATACTATTTCTTTTAAAACATTTCAAAATCAACTTTCCAACTTGAAAAAGGTAAAGTCAAAATTCATCAAAGTGGTGAATTTAACATTGGATTTTAAAATATGTCCACCAATCTCCTTGCTATCACTTAAGTATATTTAGCATTAAGCATTCAAAAATTTCATGGAAAATAAAAGGTTTTCAATGAAACTATTTGCATTTACTTGTATTTTTTAGAACATTTTCAAAAAATATTAACATCTAATCTAAAGAAAAACATAAAAAAAATATAAAATAAAATAAAATTTCTCCTGGTTATTCTCCATGCATGCCCCAAAGAATTAATCAAAATAGAGAAAACCACTTTGTACTTCACCATATTGCTTCACAGCTATGTATAAAATGATGCAAGCTTTTAAAGAGGGGGTTTCATTTATGGACACCGAATAGGTTTTGTATGCACCCTTAAACGGTGCAACATACTGTCTTGTTCAACCAAACTAACAAAACTAGCTACAAAAGATACTTAGATAGGTAGCTATCCATAAAGGTTTGATATGAATTAATGTCTATGTGCATCCAAAGTTTTACACTAGAATGGTTCAGAAGACAGGAAAAAAGAACAAAACTTAAAAGAAGTTTTTGCTCCTTTGACACATACAAATTTTGAACTTAAAAAATAAAATTAAACATCCTTTGGCCTTTTATAGAACACAAGGCTCATATAGGATAAGACATCTATATGAGATGGAATCTAAGGGACCAATCTCATCAAGGAACGTGGAATATTGTGACCAATAGGAGAATAGCAATTGAAGTCAATGGAAGTCAATTTTTTTTGGAATCTTCACTAGGAAAATAACTTAAATCATAATAATATGTAGGGGCTTCCCATGCATTCAAAATGATAAGGCAGAATTTTTTCCCCCTACATTTCACTTGGCTCTGATTTTGTCACTCTCGGGAATGGGCTCTCCCAAAAATTAGCATTTTTTCCCACCAAAAGTGGAATATCAGGATCTCCTGTACTCTGGTGGACTCAAAGCTGTTAACATTATCACATCCCAGAGTAATAAAACTAGACTAAGTTTTATTCCAACCATGACTCAAATTTTCCTAACCATCCATACCCGAGCTTTGCATCACAATCAATATCTCTTGCAATCACAAAAATTCAATATTAAATCCCTTTTAAACACATATGCTACCATATCTCATATAAATAAAACCACCATTCAAATATTAACACAAGAAATCCACAAAAAATCACTTTCAAAGACATATCACAAATCCTTGCATGTATATCAGATCACCAGGACCATTGTACAAAATAAAAAAGAAATTAACATTTTACTTCACGTTTCAACCTAGTACCTGGTACCCTATTTTAGTCTTACCCACTTACTTTCTTGGACCTCAATTATACCGAAACTCCAATTTACCATACTCCAACTTATCAAAGCCATTCACTTTAACTTTACATTACCCTTTTTCCTTCTCTATGTTTCTGGTACCCAGTATCCAGTGTACAACACACTCACTATACAAAGTTCTTTCCTTTAAACTAAAGATTTCTTCTTTTCCTTTTCACTTCTAGTGATCATCTAATTTGTTCGCTCCTACCATAGAATTCATATTTTCACTTGGGTCCCCAAGTCTTTTCATTCTTGGGGCGTGATGTGAGACCATACAATAATCATCAAACCCCTAAATAAAATGATGAAAAAGGATGCAAAGATAGAATGGAGTAATGAAGCTAAATCTACTTTTTCATAGATTAAACAGTCAATTTCAAAGGCACCAATTCTAACCAGACCTAATTACTTAAATCCTTTTTATATCTATTATTTTGCTTCTGATCATTCGTGTGTTGCTATTTTGACACAACAAAAAGTTGAGGGAAATGAAAGACCTATCACTTTTATGAGTTCCCTATTTAGGAATACAGAAGTCAGATATCCATCTCTTGAAAAGCAAGCCTTTGCACTTATATAGGCAGTCAAAAAGTTCAAACACTACATCCTTTGTAGTCAAGTCATTGACATAGTTCCTAATCTAGTTGTGAAGTCTCTCCTCATGCAAAGCGAACTAGGGGGAGGCGAGGAAAATGGATGGCCATTCTACAATAGTATGATATTGAGATTCATCTAATGAAGCTAGTACGAGGCCAAGGTTTATCAAAAGCAATGGCAGATGTAGATACTAAGATCAGCTGTAAACAATATACAGTACAATCATTTATAGGTGATCCTTGGTACTTAGATTTGATTTTTCTGTTCTTGAATATAAAATGCCAAGATAGAATGAATGCTACTCAAAGGAGATCACTGAGGCTAAAAATTTCACATTACATGCTTAAAGGAGGAGCTATTTATAAAATAAATTTTGAAGGTGTCTACCTGTGTTGCTTGGATCATCAAGAAGCAAAACATGCCATCGTTGAGTTTCATGGTAGGCATGGCACTGGACATGGATCCATTGATTCTTTAGCACATCAAATTCTTAGATCAGGCTACTATTAGCCCCATGTGTTCTGAGATGCACACCAAAATGTGAGGACATGTCACACATGTCAGACCACTGCATCCAGGGAACATAGTCCAACAATTCCCCTACAACCAATGTATGAGGTAAGACCATTTGCCTAATGGTTACTAGATTTTGTAGGAGTTATTAATCCACACTCATCTACAGGTCATAAATTCTTTTTGACAACAACTGAATTTTGCACACAATGGTCTAAGGCTCATTCCTATAAAAATAGCACCACAAACGTGGTCATCAATTTTCTCAACAAATGCATCATAACCAAGTTTGGAATACCATTTTCCCTAGTATGTGACAACAACCCTGCTTTTTCATCTATAGAGTTTAATCAATGGGCTTATGAACACAAAATTGTCTTGAAATATTTGTCCAATTACTACGCATAGGGGAATGGACTAGTTGAGTCTACTAATAAAAACCTATTGGAAGTGATTAACAAGTTGCTACAAAACAACCCTAGAGACTAGCATACCCAAATGAGATTTTCCTTATGGGTGGATTGAACATGCATTAAAGATTCCTTAGGGAATTCACCATTTAAGTTAGTCTACAACCAAGAGCTGATTTTTCCTATATATCTACAGATACCTGTCCTTAGGTTGATTCAAGAATTATATTCAAAAGATGATAGGATAGAGGTTAGGCTAGCCAATTTACTAAATCTAAAAGAGTAGAGAGATGTTGCTTTACAACTGTTCTCTAAACATCAAGTTGTCCTCAAATGTTGGTTTGAAAAAAAAGCCAAAATTAAGGCCTTTAGGATATTAGACCTTGTATTTTTATGGGATAAATCTAAGGAGATGAAATGAAATCATAAAAAAATTTAAAAACATTGGTTGGGTCCATATCAAATAGCTGAAATCCTAGATGAGAATAATTTTCGTTTGAGCACCCTAATAGAAGAACCTGTTCCATTGCCTGTCAATGGTCAGTTGCTCAACCAATACTTTGGCCCATGAAGGTCTATTTTTTTGTTGGTTGTATATATGTAATTAGTTGTTCTTTTGTTTTGTTTGTTGTTTTTCATTTGTGTTCTTTCTGTTGTTTTGTTTTCTTTGTCTTGGTTTCTGTAGACTTTCATTTTCCTCCATTTCAGAATGAAGGGGTTGTTATTCAAAGTATACTATAGGAACTAGGAAAGAAATTAGTTTAGGTATTTTTAGGTATGTCTATTGAAATATGGGTCTGTGCAGGATCATGATGGACCAAAAAGGGGGGATATGATGGGTATTTGTAGGGTATGTGGTTGATGACTTTTTTTTTACCCAAAATTGATGAAATGAAAAAAGTTTTTAAAGGAGATTCTCAGCTTTCTACCAATATAAATTATGCTTTACTTTGAATTTAATAAATAATTATTATTCATTTTCTATTTGAATTATGACTAAAGTCTTGATTGATAGGTTGATTGAAAAACATTTATAGCTTTCAAATAGTATCACATTTATGGAATCCAAAACATGCATCACATTCTATGTTTCACATACTATAGGATTAAAAAAGAAAAATTGAATTTCATGAATTTTTGACCAAGTTAAGGTGGTCAGACATATGAGTTTTTATATTTTTTAAAAATTTTAATAAAAAAGTCATAATCAATTATTTACTTGGAAAAAATTACAAAAAAATAAGCATCACATCCGGACATGAGTCCTTTACTTATGTCTAAAATTTTATAAAAAAATATTATCATTTTGGTGTGGTTAGGGTGGTCAGACAGACACCTACTTCTTATTTTTTTCTTGAAATTTAAGTACTACTGCATTGAAATTTCATATTCTCACCAAATATATTTAAAAAAAAAAAAAAAAACTAGTAGTTTAGAAACTAAATTCAATTTTCTACAAATTCTATTCTTACATATTTTTGAAATAATATAGATAACTTATTCAAATTTTTACGTCAAGTTGCCTAATTCTGATTTTTCTAAATTTTTTGCCACTTAAGGGCCTATTTTTTCCATGATGATCCTGCACATACTCATATTTCATTCTAAACTCGTGTCTTATGATAATTTTAAACAATGGTTTGAAAAGTTATTAAGAGTAAGGTATATTGTAAGCAATCTCATCTTTGTCCTATTAAAAGGTGAGGTTAAGCCCCTTTATTTAAAGTTTCCTTATGGTTTTATGTGACCCAAGTTTTAAACTCACATGACTGCATCTTCAAAAAGTTGTTCATTTGAATGGTAAAGTGGCGGAAGCAGATCTAGGAATAAACTTGTCCCATAAGTGTTTTGCATAAGATTAAATTCCTAAAATGATCCCGCTTCTGATAACTATGGACTCTAGTCTTCACCCTTGTTCTTTGGCGGAAGCACAACCAAAGTGGGAAACGAATTTGGAACTATCGACTAGTTCTAGGTTTGGTTTCTGTTCTAATCCTGTCTGTGTTAAAGGCTTTCTATTCCTAATTCTTTCTTGAATCTTCTTTTGGTGGATATAAAATTTGACTAAGAATGGAGATTTATCCTAAGGGAATAGAGAATGGTATGAGAGGTAATGTGTGATAGAATGATTTTCATGTCTTTGTTCATCTAATCCAAGGTTTTATTGTAGGAATAGAGGATGTCAGGAGCATCAGGTGAAGCTTATCAAAGGAGCCAAGCTGTAGAGAGTTCAAGACAAGGGACCAAGCCTAAAAAGATAAAAGTGGAGCAACTCCCTTACACCTTGAGGTATAAGCACCAAATTCCCACTATTATAGCCAACAAGGTGGATTCAGATTAGGTGGACATCATAGATACAAACTTAGGCCCATTCAATTATGAGGATTTTCTTGAAGAAACATTCACAGAAGATGCAATAAGGAGAACACAGAGAATTATCCAATCTGAGTTGGCACATGTTGCTCTCTTTCCTTTATCAGTTCAATGTCTAGAACTCATACTTACCGCAACTGGGGCTTACAATCCCACAACCAGATAATGTGCAGACTTGTAGGGGAACATCATCATTGCTCTTACTCCACAGATGATGAGGTTTATGTTTAATGCACCTACACCAGAAAATTCCAGACAACTCAATGAGGCAGAGACACTGTAATTATATAGTAAGAAAAAGGAAACTAGCAAGACTCACATGAACAAAAAGTGGATGAGAGTTGAAAATAAATCCTTGACCAAGCTTCCTAATTAGCCTAAGAGATCAGATTTCAGCAAGGAGATTAGTGACATTATCATGATACTTTTCAAAGTCTTTGGGAAGAGAGATTCTTCAAAATTCAAGGAATGGATGTTTCCATTCATTCAAACCATTTTGGATGGTAGACAACAATTTGATTGCCCAATGATTTTATTAGAGTGCCTACATAACTAGATTGTCAAAGTGAGGGAGACAAAGAGCTTATTCATGACGTCCTATGTGATATGTGCAGTTGCAAGGAGGGGAATTTTTCCTATTTTGAATGTAGTTGGAGTATTGGGAGAGGCCCCTAGATAGAATAAGGTGTGGGATCATTATGATCAATTGAATTTGCAAACTTCTGAGTTGCATTATAGAATATTTAATAATGCATTCTTGTATGTCATCATTAATCAGTTAACAAGAGATGCAGGTTATAGATTGAGCAGGGATGTCATGGCATTCATTGTAGAATGGGAACATTGGTACATCCAATACCCCAAGTTCACCTACTTCAGGTTGGCTGATTCTAATGGAAATCCCCATTTACTACCTAGATGCTGAAATAATAGAATTGTTCTAATGGAATTCATCTATCAAGCTATAGGGGTCAACACCAAATTTCCTAATAAACATAAGCTCGGTTATCAAAAATTTATCATGAAGTTAGGAGAGTATAGTTGTGCACAAAATGTGGCATCAAAAGTGATTTGTGATGAATTGATCCATTTGAAATTGGGTTTATATACATCTAGGAAACATTTTGATCTTAAGCATGAGATGCAAGGTTTACTTCCTAAAAATTTTGACAAACATTTCAATTTGCTTAAGGATTTTTGGATGGACTTATAGGATGAGTATGATTTGAGAAGAAGGAATTATGAAAGGTTTTCCATCCCATTAATGATTGAGTATGGGGTGAAGGAAGATATTCCTTACACATTGTCAAATGATGGTGTAAGCTTGGATCCTCAATATGATGTTGATAATATAGGTACCAAAGACTTGGATCTAGTCAATTGGGATGAAGAGGAGTCCATTGACATCAAGAAAATTACAAGGCCAATCCTAGATAGAAGTATCCAGTGGGTGGTAATGAGGATCAAGGAGCTTGATGCTCAGCCTTCTAAAAAGAGAAAAGATATAGGTACCACCCAAGGATATAGAAGAACAAAAAGAAGGACAACTCCTAAGTAGCCATTGGAGTTTTTACCTCCCAATTCTGGAGAGGATCTTGATCCTACAATTCCTACTCAAGATTTTCCTGAATCACAAGGAGAGGAGGCTACAAAAGAGGCTGGAGGGGAGGATTCATCTCAACCTAGTGTCTGAACAACAACTAGAGGAGAAACCTCAACTCAACCTCCTCTTATGGATCAACCAATTGAGGGGATGCCCACTAGAACCCTTCATAAGGAGGATAAATCCTTAAAAGGGAAATAGCAGGAGATTGAGATCCATGATATTGATACAAATTCTGAATCCACCCAATCTAACAAGGAAACTCATGTGTTTGCATCCAATTAAGAAACTAAATATGTAGGAACTAAACATGTCCTCAATCTTGACGAACAGTGAAAATTGTTTGAAGATTCCAAAAGGGAAGTAAATGCCAAAGCACAAGTTGAGGCACTTTCTAACAAACAAGAATCTGAAGCTAAGGCTAAGGAAGAGGAGTTATAAAAGAAACAAAAAGAGGAGGACTTGCTGCAACAACAAAAAGAGCAAGAGTTGAAGACCAAAGAAGAGGGACAAATTGGCTATGTTGCATAAGATTCATGAGCTTGACGAGGAGAAAGCTCAACAAAGGAGAGAAAGAGAATCCCTTGAACCTAAATTTAAGGTTGTTGAGGAAGCTCGCATGATGAAAGAAGAGGAAGAATGCCTATTGAGAGAAAAGGAGGCAGAAGCACTAGCTAAACATGTACAAAGGTCTAAAGAAGCATGGGATAGAGTTAAAGATCTTGAAAGAAAAAGGAATCAAATGTATGAGGAGATGATGCTTGAAGAAGAACATTTGTAAAAGGAGCTAGAAGCTAAAAGAGTGCAAGAGAAAAAAGATAAGGCTTAAGTCGAAAGGCTTGCAAAAGAAGCTACAAAAATAGAACATCAACAGGTACAAGAGGTTGATTCTCATCCTAAGACCACCATTCTGCAACCTCTTTCCTCTACCACTAATTCTTCTTCCACACAAGTGGTTACCACTCCTACTAGTCCAACATGGATGAAATTAGACCTCGAGAGGAAACAAATAGTCCAACCACATCCCTTGAATTGGGAAGAAATGATGAAGGAAATAGAAAAATAAAGGCCCAAGAAAAAAGATAGAGTCCTCCTTTCCACAAAACTCACAGATGTAGGAGAAATCACAGTTGAATGTGCAATCCCTATGGTGGATAAGGATAGACAAGATATGCAATTGACTGACTATCGATTGGTTGTTGTTAATTTGGGGAGACCCACAAGGAATCAACAAATGAACCTTATTGACATTGTGGCATCCTCCACTAAATATAGGATGATTAAGGATAAACAAAGGAAGGATGAAATTAAAGCCAAATTGGATCAGTTGCACAAGTTCTTGAAGGATGTCTCTACTCCCATTTCTCAACAAGCTACTACTCTAGAGACCCCAATCTTACTAAGCAAGAAAGAGGTTGATGATTTGGTACAAATGAGAAGGTTGGAATGCTTGATAGATGAGTTGATTGGCTTAATCAAGAGGTTGATAAGCTACTTGTTGATGGTTTTAAAGTTCATCATTGGAGTTGGTGGAAGATATGAATCAACATGTTGAAGTCTTGGAGAAACAAGAAGAAGAGTATAGAGAGCATACCAAGAAACTAAAGGACATCAACAAGGTGCCAAAATAAACTCTCTTGGAGAAATCTATTCTTGATGAGGATAATGTAGACTTAATTGAGAAGACAATGAGCATAATTAGGTTCAAATCTAAATTCATTTATGAACATAAAAATGAAGTTCAGGAAGCTAGCAAAGATTTGAATGAACAGATTGATGAATTAGAAGCAATGATTGTTATTTTGGTTAATGTGGATATTAATGTGAAGGAAGGTCTTCCTCTTGATAAATTAAAGGAAAAATGGAATAATAGATTTGCGGAAGTGATGTAGAAAGAGGATGATGGTGAAGACTTGTTGCTAGATAGGCTCATGGACATCAAAGATGAAGTAAAGGCTACTAGGAGGGAGTTGATTAAATTAAAAGATATGCAAGAGGTTGCATCCGTAGAGTTAAAAAGAATTATATTTGAAGATGATTTGGTAGATGGGTCTAATGTAGATATACTCCAACAAGTATTCACCAGCTATGATGAATAACTTCTTGAACAAACTACATAAGAGTGAGCTAGCAATTGAACATTTTGTTCCTTGTGGACAACTTTCTCTTCTCTCTTATTTTGTAGGATTATAACATGAGTTTAACTGGGGACCTCATCCAGCAATTCTACCTCCCTCCTTTGGGTGTCAAATTTTTGCAACAAGGCCATCAACCATTGAATTGAAGATCAACTAGTATAATCACTTCATGCAGTTCCAGTTCCTTGATTGGTGTATCTCAATTTGTTATTGAGATGGATTAGTACATAGCTTTCCTATATGTAATTTTGGGCTCCATTTTTTAAAGGTCGACTAAGTGAAGAAGGATGAGCCACCTAATAAGATAGAAGAATAGTGTTGTCATAGTTTTAGGATTTTATAATTTTTCAAGCAAGATACTTTGATAAACTATATTTTATAGCTTTTATCTAAGGATACTTAAATACTTTTAGAATTTTTCAATATAGTTTCATGTTACTTTCAAGTTTAGTGGTTAATGGATGATGTTAATGTATCATAGTAATTTGTATGCTAGTGAATGTTGTGCATAATTGTTTCTTATTTGATGCAAATCAATAGAAGAATCTAGATTTGAGACTATTTCATTGAATTATCTATGAATGGAATTTATTTATATCTATTGATTTGTGAATTTTAGCAAAAAGTTGGTGATGTTTTTTTTTTTTGGAATGAAGTTTTTATGAATGGATATGGTTATTGAATTTTTCACTATGAATCTATGCAATAGTATAGGTCAAGCTATGGATTGCATTATTTTATAGTTTTGGTTACTTGAGAAAACACTCATTGTTAAGGTACATGTCTAGATGTGAAGAAATTTATATTCGTGTTTTACTATTCTAAAGCATTGTTCTATCTTTTTCTATTTATTTATACCCCCCAGAGGAGATTAGTTCACATGATGTAGTTTCTATTCCTTTCTATCAACAGGCCCCTTGAATATTACATTTGCATTGGCCACTGAATTACACTAGCATAGTTGAGAACCAACAACTAGGACCTTGGAAGATAGGTGGTTTTAGATCAGTTATCTTTTTCAGGAGAAATAGGATAGAAATATTATGTTTAATGTTTTTGTACTATTTTGACCATCAACACATTCATTTAAAGAAGCACAAGTTGAAATATTCTTCCATTGAAAAAGATGCATATTTTTTGTTAGTGGAAAAAGATTTAGATTGTATATCCTCAATGCTCATTCAACCATTTGTGTCTGATACAATTGTAAAAGCTCTTCTCATGCAATAGGAAATAGGGATGAATAGAAAGGCCTCATGAATCACCAAGGTACAAGTATATGACATTGATATCAATCCTACAAATTTTGTTAGAGGAAAAGGTTTATGCAAATTGATTGTGGAGAATGAGTTGATGCATAAGAACAGGAAAATATTGACTTACCTCTCGTCCTCTTTTTGAGAAAAAAATATGAATGGTTCTCATACATAATATAATTTCTTATCTATGGGGAGTGTCTTGAATATTTGTGTCCTAAATAGAAAAGGGTGATTAAGATATAAGTGGATAATTATATCATTTGGGGAAATATACTTTACAAAATGAGGATTGACAATACTTCCTCAGATGTGTAGATAAAGAGAAACAAGAGAGGCTTCTCCAATATTTTCACAATGAAGCTTGTTGAGGTCATTTTTCATCATTTGTCACAACCTTTAAGATTCTCTATTTTTTTATTGGTTTAGTTTATTTTGAGATGAATATGAGTGGGTAAAATAGTGTGAATCTTTTCAACAATTCAAAGAAAAGGTCAAAAAAAATTCTATTCCATTGAAGTCAGTTGTGATCTAGGAACCATTCCAATAGTGGGGTCTTAATTTCATTGGTCCAATTTATCTGAATATCAGTGTCAACCATACCCATAGTAATATATTATTTCATGAAATGGGTAGAGGAAATCCTAGTGAAGTAGACATTGTCAGATGTCATATGTAATTTTATCAAGGATAATATTTTGGTGTGATTTGGTGTACCACGCAAAGTCATGACTAATAATGATACTAACTTTTCTTCTCATGAAATATCAACCTTATGTTATAAATATGGTATCATCTTAGCCCATGCATCTAACTAATATCCCTAAGGAAATTTTCAAGTAGAGGTTGGCAATAAGAATCTTGTTGCAATCATGCACAAAATGGTTAATGAGAATCAAAAGAATTGGCCATAAAAAGTTATATGATGTATTATGGTCTAATAAGACAAAAAAAAGAGGTTTATTGTAATGTATCTACTTCATTTCATTTTTAGAGTAGAGGCTAAGCTTTCTATCCCATTAGAGCTTGCTTCTTTATGTCTTCAAACTACTTTGGAGGAGTATGGATTCAAGGATATATTAGAAAAGTGGATCCTATATATAACTAAGATGAAAGAAGAGCAAGAAAATGTTGTGGATGGAATCAAAGAGAAACAATCTTGGGTAAATAAATGTTTGATAAAAGGTCCAAATCTAGCTAATTTCAATTCAACAATCTTGTATTACTATGGGACAAATGTAATGAGAAAAAAGGAGTGGATTAAAAAAATTATTTAGTATGGAAAGGACCATTATAGATTAGGAAAGCATGTCGAAATGAGTCATTCTATATGTCCTACTTGGATGAGACGCACTTCCCACCACCTTATAGTGACCAACATTCAAAATCTTATCAATAGTAAACTATTCTTCCCCATCTCTATAAATAGGTAGTTTGGGAGTTTCTGTTGTGTTTCTTTTCCAATTTTATGGGTATGTGTTGTGTGGTTTGGTGCATTCCTTTTCTTGATTTAATTTCCTATTCCCTTTAAATTTATGACTCTATTTCCCAATGGATAATGCACTAATCCTTGTGAAAATTTTGGGTTCATCTTGTGTTCTTTCCAATCTTGGTCTCCAATTAGACACAATTGTTATCCCCTAATTTTTAACTTGTTCATTTTTTAAAATTGTCATGTTAGACTATCACCCAAGGCTTTTTTAATTGATGTTCCTATGGTTCCATTTGGATCATTCATTTCAAGCATGATTGAAAGTTGACATTTTAAAAACCCTATTGTCAGTTAGTTAAACCAAGCCCCATTTTCACAAATCATAAAGCTTAAGATATAATCCCTGAATTCAATTGGTTAGTATAGGTTGATGATATTAGCTCACATGTAAGATGATTTTTTATTTTTTTTAATGTATGTTTCCAATTATTCTCAAAGTTGACCTCCTTCATTGGCAAAAATGTGAAAACAATTCATTTATAAAAACTATATATTTTTGGAAGTATTGGTCCTAGTGAGTGTTCCTTGGGTTTTTCAAGCAATGTGACCATTGTTTGCAGCAATTGAGTTCCTCAATTAGGAGAATTTAATGTTTCAGTTTTTTCAACCAAACTTTAGAAATCATTAAAAAAATTGATTTCATTGTTCAAAACTAAATTATTGTTTTGGGTTCTGATCATCATAGTGTTTTTATCATCCAAGAAAATATTCAATGTAAAAGGCTTTACCAGTTGATAGTGATCCAACTTATCATAGGGATCACCATGGGATCCTCCTCCCCATTCCCGCTGATAATACCTACCCTCCATTGGGGTTACCCTGGAAAAACATAACATCAAGCGTAATTAGGCATAGGTTCAAGAGTTGAACCTTGCTACTCTAATACAAAAATGTAATGCTTGAAAGATTGTCATTTAACCATATAAGTTTCCATAACTCATTACTTTTCAATTATAATATAAGTAAAGGATGCATAGATCAAGAACTTCCCATAAGTTCTCGAAAGGACAAAATAGTAATAAATTTCAGTTCATGTACTCAAAAGAAGTAAATTTCATCAACAACAAGGATCTTTGCACTGATACATATATAAATGTCAATAGCATGTTAATGAGTTTCCATAAATTCATTCATGTTCAAATCGCATCATTAACTTTCATTCAATACATCTATTTAAATGTTACAATAATTATTGTCAAATAAAGTTACTTTTACAAGTGGGATTTACTAGCCTTTCAAAAATAATACATGAATACATTTATAACATAAGATACTCTAAACCTCAACCATCGTGACACCACTGTTCTTCTTGCAAGCTGGGGCCCAGAGTGTGATTAAGGTGCCTTTTCCACCCAACCACGAAGTACAAGACTTCCCTGGGTTCCTTCCTAACTCGAAGAAATCCCCATCCCTGCATGAGGAACCTAGCAACCTAAAACAACAAAGCAAGAGGGAACTCTCAATGCAATCTTGATGCCTATATGCATTCCTAACATGAGAATCACATATTTCTTGCAAACAGGAGGTGGTAGAGACCTATATACATTTCTTTCTAGGGTTTTATTTCCATCTATTTCAATGGTGCATGTACTTGGACAAGCAAGAAAATAATTAAATGATAGTTTTAGAAAAGGTAAAATTATCGTCTCTATGGATCCACCTTCAGCGTCCTATCCCAGAAGTTTCCCAAAAGAACAATAAATAATACATTTTCCGTCTAAGTTTTCATTTTATTTTACACATCTCAACTTCAAAGGAATTCTAACATTTACAAAGTTCACACAAGGTTTACAGATAACTTTCTATTAGCACACTAACTTAAGTGAAAAATTGATCACAAGTTGGTCTAGCAAGTCACTTTTAATGATTTAAACAATCTATGTTTGGCCTTTCGGAAAAGAGTATATCTATAAACTCGTAAGTTCTCATTTCTAATTAAATATTTTGGTCAAAGTAAGTAAATTATATAACTTCAGGAAAAGAAAAACAACGTTAATTAGCCTAATAAGTATGGGGTACAACCTAGCTTACATATTACTTTCTTATTTAATAGGAGTATGTCTACACCTTTATGAAAAAGAATAATACATTAAAAGAAAAGAGAATAATATCATTCACTTTCATTCACAATTGTGTATATCAAGAATGATCATCTAGTCTAAAATTCCATAAAGTGTATGTATATATATATTTACGTGTTTTATATTCCTAAAAATTCACTAGTTTAAAGAAAATACAGTTTTCCCCATTTTGTAGCATGTAAAATACACCTAACATACTAAGTTCATCATGATGATAAGAATTTCAATGTAATCAACCAGTTCTATAACAATCCATGTCCATTTTACTCATCTTGTTTAATCTTTGTTTTTAAAAATATATCTATACATATATATAGATTTATTTATACATTTAGTTCCTTTTTAAATATATATTTATATTTATGTATATTTTTAGAAAAAGAATAATTTCAACAACTTTAACTACAAAAAATTTAACAAGCACAGGTATGTTTTTCTGATATAAATAACTCATATTTTTATGTCTCTAACATATATATATATATATAAATACATATATATATTTATCATCAGACTCATTTCACATGTATAACAAAATTACTGAGCAAGTATGCAAATTAAAAATCGAACCACAGTTTTATTTCAAATAAAAGAAGCTTACAACGATGACTGATTTTAGTTCAGGGCTCACGCCCCCCATATGGGTAGGTGCTACCTATGGAGGGCAGTGCCTCCTCCACATACCACGGCCTGTGGAGGGATGTTGTCCCCCACAGTGCAGCCCTTCCCTTAGGGGGAGGGCATGGCCGGGGAAACCTAGTCCCCCTTTTTCTAACATGAATAACCACAACAATAAAAAAAATGTAAACACAGGTTCACCATCAATTAAATACAAATTCAAATTTAATACACAAGCATTCCCTTCAGGATAGATTTCAATTTATGTATATATATATATATATATATATATATATGTATGTTTTAAGCATATATATATGTTGTAATACCCCTCATGTTACTGTTTGGACTTGTTATCTTTCTATGCTTTTTGCTTGATACTTTGAGACTTTGATAGTTAATATTTATTGTTTGGATTGGTGGATTGGATAGTTTAGACTACTTGATGATTATGCTACTTCATTTGATGATCTGGATATTATGATATGACATTATGGTTACATTTGGTTTGGTGATGTTTAATTTGATTTTAGTAGTATATTGTGATACAGTGGATTAGTAATCATTTTATGATGATGTGATGTGATCAGTTTAGTTTAGCAATGTTACTTTATATTTAATGTTGTAACTATTATTATAGTTTTAAGTGAGGGGAAAATGTAGCACCACTCATTTGCAAGTGCCCTGCTACGTTGCAATTCCTTCTCACAATGTGATGTTTTGATTATATATATATGTTGTACACAATTTTTTTGTATGCAGGAATTGCAGGGACAAAGTTTCGATTCCACCTGCTTCGGCAGGATAGGGCGAGCATCAATTTAACCCAATGGGCATGATGTTGAAACAAAGATGACAAGGAAGTCACCCCGTCCCATGTTTGTCAACCCGTCTTATGTTTAGTGGTATTGTGCATTTTTTACCTTTGTCATTTTTGCATTTTATAGTTGTGGTTTTGTGTGAGTGTACTTTTGATATTTATTTTATGTTGGTGTGTAGTATGATGCCATTTAAATAATTAAATTATTTTAATAAATGTTAATAATAGTATTGGAATAGTTACATTAAAATATAAAAGTCTTATATTGAAAAGCCATGTAAATTATTGAATGGTGTAAATTAACTTGTTTAAAATTGGTGTTTAGATAAATTAATTAAAATAGCATGTTGAGGATAATTAATGAAATACATTGATTAAATAAATTAAATTGTGTGAATTGCAAGTAAAACTTACAAAATCAAAATTAAAACAAAAAGTGTTGTTAAATAGAAAAAAAATCAAGAAAAGAAAGAAAAGAAGAAATGGACCAATGAATGTTGAGTTTTTGCCTAAAAAGCTGGTAATGAAATAGAAAGATTCTTTTAATTTTGATTTATGAAGCTTTCAAAAAGAAGAAGACATTCTTTTATTTAATAGAAAATTTGAGAGATTTCATTCATGGGAAAATTGACAGAAGCTACACAAAAATATTGAGTTCTGGAAATTGGATCCTCATGTTTTCTCTGTAGAATTTATTTAGTTTTTATTGTTCTGGGAGAGGCTATTTTGGATTAAAATTTTAGATTAAAGAATTTAGCAAGGAAATATGGAGGAGAAGTTTTGAAGGAAGAAAGGGAAGCTCTTCAAAAAGGTTGGTTGGAATGAAGAAAAGCTTCAACAATTCTTCAGCAAACGTAGGACTCCAGGTTCCATTCTCTTATTTTGGTTTCTTTGATTTAGTAAAAATAGATAATGTTATTCTGTAAAAGAAAAGAAATCTCATGGGATTCTGAAAATGTCTTGTATTTCTATGATTTGATATTAAAAAAAAATTGTTTTCCCTCTAAGATAAATTGGTTTTTGAAAATATACTCATATATATATATATATATATATGCCTTTAGATATATATATATAATATAATATATACATAATGAGTACATCTATTGTTGTTCTTCTGAAAAATGTTCTAGAGTGTATATATATATATATTTATATATATATATATATACACAACCGTATATACACACATATGAATATATACAAATATATATCCGAATTGATATTAAATGTAATTTGAAATTATTGTTGGGGCCGAATTCTTTTTAAATTTGTATGGCCGAATTAAAGTTTTGTTGGGGAGGGTTGGCCTTATCTGTACCTCGTCCCAGTCCCCCTTGCGAATGGCGCATCCAACAGTCCTAAGGACTGTCGCAGTAGCCCAAAGGACTATTGTACGCAATCCTTTGGACTGCGCGTGCGTACCCCCTATGCGCCTTTTGCTATTTCATAAACATTTTCTTTAATGTGATTTTTTTTATATGGTTTATATATATATATACACATATACATATATATATATATATATATACATATATATGTATATATATATATATATGTATATGTATATATATATTATTATCTGATATGGAATTTATTTTGTAATTTCTATACTGTTGGAAAACAATTAAATTAAAACAGACAATTATATATATATATATATGTAAATATATATAAATAAAATATGAATGTTAAGATAAATGATTTATGTATGACTGTATTGGGGAAAATGGAGATTATAAATGGAATTAAACTAGTTGTTTATTTTGGAGTTGTAAAAACAATATGTAAAATTATTATGTTGATTTGAGTTGAAATCCTATGAATTTTTTGGGTTTTTTGTTACCATTATATTATTGTTTTGGCTTTTTTGATGTGGGAAACCAATTGATTCTGAGAACCCATTTATGGATGTTGTGAACCTTAGGCTTCTAGAGGCTTGATTTTATGGTTGGTCAATACTCCTCATTTTGTGTGCTCTTGATGCAGCAAGTTATTGGTATTCTTATTCTGAGAGGGTTGTATGAGATTTTGTTGAGACTCTGTTGTGTGCCTTTTAGTGATATGGGTAATGCATCGTATGTCATCTATTGAGATTTAATGCTTTGTTCTTTATGGTACAACCCTTGCTTTTGATTATGTTTTGGGGTCTCCAGGGAGAGTGACTCTTCGTGGGGGTCGACGCCTCAAATAGGAGGAAGGGCTCAGGATAACCCACGTAAGAGTTATATTAACAAGTGAGAACCTAATCATAGAACTTAGGGGGATGTGTAATAATAACATAATAAGATAATCTTGGATACCTCATCTATCTATTAGGGCTATCACAGACTAATGGTAGACTCAGAAGGTCATGGTTGGAAAATTCGTTACCTCATCCTCAGAAGAGGTTAACAGCTCCACATGAGTCACCCTATGGGGCCGACACCTCAAGTAGGAGGAAGGGCCAGGATAACCATAGATGGGGGCTGATGCCTCATGTTGGAGGAAGGGCCAAGATAACCCATGTAGGCTATGCGATAACACTCTCCACTTGTTTCCCTTGTGATTTTTTTCTTGGTTGCCTCTGGAAGTGTGTTATGATTGTTGTTTTGGATTTACTTTGCAAGTGGTTAATGGTTATTGCCTTGGTTTATTTATGATGTGTTTTATGGCTTTGTGTATGTTATGATTAAATCTTGGTCATTGTCATTTATGGTCTATGTTATCCCTTGATGTTGCTATTGGAGTTATTATATTATGATTTTCTTCTTGGAGTTAGTCTTATGGCATTCATGGTCATGGTTACTTCCTTGTCACCTCTGAGCATGGGGGGTGGGTTTTTCTAAAACCCACGTGGTCAGGTGGAACGTGCTCTACACCCATTGGGTTCCCCATCAACATTCATTCTTCACTGTATTCTTCAGATGGAGCTTGTACCAGATATTCATCTTGTATTTTAGATATTATTTGTACTATGTATTTATCCCACATGTATGGGATGATTTATTGTATTTCATTTATTGAGAACATGTAATATATTAAATGATGATGTATTGTATATGCACGCTTGTAACTATTCTTGATTTATGAGATTTGTTATGATTGTATCATGTGATGCATTTACACTTATGAAATGGATATTGTAATGTTATGATGAATGTAAGATTAGATAAGTTATTTAACTTTATCTATAATCTTTTGTTATGAGTTGTTTATGTGATGTGACCTTGTGATCCCCAAGGACTTGATGTTATTATGTTATGATGCTATCGTATGATGTGATTATGGTTAATGATTCATTATATGTTTACTTTGTATTATTATTTTTTTTTAAAGTGTGCATTGTTTTGTCCTTTGTGGTTTGCACGATGTAATACCCCCATGTTGTTGATACTATTTACTACTATTTGTTACCTTTATGTGTTAGTGTGATATTGGTTGTGATGGTGTATGTGGATGCATAGTTTAATTGACTGCTACAATTGACATTATTATTGTGATTTATGATACTTTATGTGGTGTTTAGATTATTTGAGTATGCAATGGTTTTTCCTTAGTATTATATATGTCGATGTTATGATTCTATGATGATGTTAATTGGATTCAGTATTATATTATGATGCAGTAGATAAGTAATCATGTTATCATATGATCAGTTAGTTTAGAAATATTATTTCATCATTGATATTATAGTTGTTAGAATAGATGTGGTGAGAGGACAGTGTAGCACCACTCATTTATGAGTGCTCTGCAATGCTGCAATTCCTTCTCATGATGTGATATTTTCAATTATATATATACATGTGTTACTTGATGTTTATTTAGATGCAGGATTTGCAGGAATAAGTCTCGATTCCACCAACTTTGGCAGGACAGGGTGAGCATTAAAATTAACCCAATGGGTAAAATGTTGAAAAAAGGCTCGTTGATTTGGAAGTATCCCCGTCCAAAGTCTCTCATTCTGTTATGAGTGGTTGTGTCATGACTCAAGTTTTTTTTTCATTGTCGTTGTGTAGTGTGATTGTTGAGTATTTATTTTATTTATGATTAGTGTTTATTTAATTAATCTTATTTTATAAGATAATTAATTAATATTGTCTTGTTACTTGATTTAATTGTGAGTTAGTAAAATGTTAAATTTATATATATTGTAAATTAAAAAGTGATTTAATTAATTAAAAGTGTAAATAATTATTTTAAATGAATATTGATGAGGATAATTAAATATTATTTTTTTATTAATAATAAATTAGAAAATCTTGTGTGGATAATGTCTTGAGAAAATAAATTATTTTATTTAAAATTGTAGATAAGTGTGTGTTTTAAAAGCTGGAAAAAGGACCAATAAGAAAAGAGAATTTTTGAGAAAAGAAAATTGAAGAGCTTTATTGATTTTTATTTATTATTATTTTGAGAGAGTTATTGGGACACAAAAGATTGGTATGTTGTTTTGGTCTGTAAAAAGAAAAGAAAAGAAAAATAGCTTTGTTTGTGCTTTTGGGTAAAACAATTGTTTGAAGAAAAGTTAGATTCGAAAAGAGAGCTGCAGGAGGAAATCGAAAGAAGGCTACAAAAGGGTTTCTTCATCGAACAGAGGACTCTAGGTTTTCTTCTATTATTTATTACTATTTTATTGTTTTATAAACAAAATCTAGCTTATTGTGCTTAAAAGAAATTCATTGAAAGAAGTTCTATGAATTGAAAACTTGTTTATATTAAAACCCTCGAATATTCTGTAGCAAACTTTAGTTGAACCTTTTCACAATTCTTCAATATAGTTTAGTAGTGAAAATTATTGTTTTGAAATAAAAAAATCATTTCTGATTGAAGATCAAATTTGCATGTTAGATCTATGTTGAGTTTATGGAAAAATCTGTTGTTAGATTGTTGTTCTAAATGTTTTGGTTATATATATATATATATATATATATATATATATATATATATATATGTATGTATATATTATACAAAAATTAAATATACATATATATGTTATTTTTCTAATTAAATTATTTAAATATATTTTAGTAATATTATGTACCTGTGTGATTTTATTTTGTGATAAAAGAATAAAAATTCGATGTGCATTTATATTACAGATTTAGTATTTGGAGAATATTAGATAAAATATATTGTGTTCTATTATTCTTCTATATTTTGTATGAATTAGAATTTAATATATAAAAAAAAAAAATACCTTAATGGTGTTCTAGGCGAATTTGATTGAAATCCGTGCTATTTTGAAACAATGAAATTCATTTATAAAAGAAATATAAAATAAAATAAAAATAAATAATAATAAAATAGAAAATCAAATCAAATCTAATATAAAATTTTAATTGTTATTGGGGGTGGGCGGCCGGCCGCGGCTATACCGCCCACGACACCCAGTGGTGGTTGTACACAGCCACCACTGACTATGCACAATAGTTGAGGCTGCTAGGCGCAGCCAGTGGAGAGCTACGTACATCCCCCCACTGCCCACAGTACTATGTACTGTGGGCTTTCCCTTTGATTGTCTGTGTGCCATTTGGTTTGGCATTAAAAAATTTAATTTAAATTTTTCATGCGATTTGTTATATATTATATATATATTAATATATATATATATTATATATTATTTAATATATATATTAATATATATATTATATATATTATTTGTTAATTTTTTTTAATATGATTTAAAAGTAGGATTTTAATAGATGTGTTTTTAATTAATTAATTTATTTATATATATATATGTGTGTGTGTGTGTGTGTGTGTGTGTGTGTACATGTAAATATATATTATGGATATATATGTTGGGATTATAAATTTAATATGATAATTTTTACAAGTTATAATATTATAGTGTAATTGAGAAGATTAGGAATAAGCTAAGTGATTATAAATAAATTGAGTAGTGCAACATTATAGTGTAATTGTACGAATTAGAAATAAATTTGGCTTTGAATTTAATTGAATATTCTCGAGTTGTTGATCTATTTATTTGATGAAATTTGGTATTCATTGTAAATTATTTTATGGCGTTGGTTATGTATCGGTTACTCTTGAGGTTATTCATTTTGTTTAATTTGATTTTCTTTAATTCAGGTTTGGGTCATGTGGGAAACCCTAGAGTTGATGTATCCTATTATAGGAACTTAAGTGGTGTTAGGCCTTCTAGAGGTGGGGATACTGTTATTTATTTTTGATCTTGTAATTTGATGTTGTTCTTATGTTTTGGTTTTGGTTAATGTACACCTGGATTGTACAACTTTGTGAATGTTATTCATATGATTGTGGGTGAGATGGTTAAGCCTCGCGGATAAACTATTTGATTGGTTTAGTATTTCTTGTTGATACAACCCTGCTGTGTTGGATATTTTTGTACTTGAGTGTCTAGAGAGAGTGGCTCTAGTGGGGTTTTGATGCACAAAGGGGCTATTAGGGTAACCTGTGGCTCTAATGGGGTTCTGATGCACAAAGGGGCTATCAGGGTAACCCATCTAGAGTTAGAGTAATCAGTGATAACCTAAACAATTAATCGTGGGTGGGGTTTAAACATTAATAAGATAATTGTGATGCCTCGTCTGCTTGTTAGTGTTATCACAGACTAAAGGGGACCAAGAAGGCCGTGGTTGGAAGGATCATTGCCTTATCTTCATGAAAGGTTAACGATTCTGCATGAGTAACCCTATGGAGTGACGCCTTGAAATAGGCTGTCAGGAGAACCATAGATGGAGGCGGCATCTTGAACTAGGTTGTTAGGATAATCCATGTATAGATGGAGGCGGTACCTTGTGATAGGTTGTCTAGATAATTCATGTTAAGCCATGTGATGACACTCTCCTCTAACATTCCATTTGTATTATTTTATTGAAGTCCTCTAGAAGTGATTTATTGTTTTGTCTTTTGGTGATTTGTCATTGGATGGTTTTGGAAGTAGTCCTTTGATATTATGACTTGAAACTTATTGATGATGTGTTTATATGAGTTACTGTTGTATCATCTATAAAGTGATTTAATGTTATATTTCAAAAGTGGTCTATTGTTATGTCTTTGGGTGATTTATTGTGGTTTAGTTTCTATGTGGTCTTTTGATGTTATGTTATTTGGTATGGAGTTAGTTTTGTGTTACTATTGATGTGCTTGGTCGGGGATCCTTCCTTGTTAACTCCCAGCATGGGGGTGGTTGGGTGGAACGTGCTTCGCAACCCTTTGGATGTAGCTGTTTCTTTTATTGCAAGGTTTTGGTAGATGTTGTTGATCCAGTGTTCTTATGTACCAGATGTACGTTTATACTTCAGATGTAATTTATTTGTTGATGTATCGACTCCCACGTGTGTTGGGAGGATCTTGATGTAATTAGTTATATGTTCATTATGTTGGACTATCATATTGATGTAATGTTTATTCAAGACATATAATCATTATGAAGTATCATTTGTAATTATTGATTATGTTATGTTGTATCTATGGGATATATATACATGGGTATGTGCGGGATCATGATGGGCCAAAAATTGGCAATATGATGGGTATTTGTAGGGTATGTGGTGGCAACTTTTTTTTAAAATTAATAAAAAAAGGGTTTTGGGCTTTCCACCAATATAAATTATGTTTTACTTTGAATTTAATAAATAATTATTATTCATTTTTATTTGAATTACAACTAAAGTCCTAATTGATAGGATTGAAAAACATCTATAGCTTTCAAAAAGTATCACATTTTTGAATATGAAACATGCATCACATTTTATGCTTAGTATACAATAGGATTGAAAAAAAATGAATTTCATGAAGTTTTGACCAAGTTAAGGTGGTTAGGCATGAGTTTTATATTTTTTAAATTTGTAATAAAAATCATAATTAATTATTTACTTGGAAAACAAATTACAAAAAATATGCATCACATCAGGATATGAGTCCTCTACTTATATCTAAAATCTTATAAAAAAATATTATCATTTTATTGTGGTTAGGGTGGTCAGACAGACACATACTTCTTATTTTTTCCTTAAAATTTAAGTACTACTGCATTGAAATTTCAAATTTTCACCAGATAGATTTTGTTTATTAAAAAATAAACCTAGTAGTTTAGAAACTACATTCAATTTTCTACAAATTCTATTCTTACATATTTTTGAAATAATATAGATAACTTATTCAAATTTTTACGTCAAGTTGCCTAACTTTGATTTTTCTAAATATTTTGCCACTTAAGGGCCTATTTTTTCCATGATGATCCTGCACATACCCATATATTTATTATCTTTATGATTAATCCATTTATGCTTTACATATATGGTTTAATATGGATTATTTTTATTAATGTGGTTATTGTTAATGGATGTTTTTAAATGGTGATGTGGTAATGAAGGGTTTTACATAATTGTTTAATTATTTTTTAACTTATTATCTTTGTTATGGGTTAGTTTAGTAATGCCTCCTCATGTACCCCAAGGGATTTAGTTGTGTAACTTGGATCATTGTTATGTTGGAACACTTAAGTATAATTATTATGTTCTCTTTAAAGAAAAAGTTGTTGCATCTTTATTAGTTCTTTTGGGGTTTGCACAGCGGGGCGTTACACACGACGGGCATTACATATATATATGTATAATAATCAAAAAATATGGCATCATATTATTCTTAGAGATTTATTCAAAAAGAAACTGATATTTTTGAATGAGATACAGAGAAACGAAATTGTCTTTAAAATTTATAAAGAATTTTGAAAATAATGTATAGAGTTCACTGAAGTATTTTGTTCAACAAAAATAGCAAACAAAGAGGTTTTGCACAAACGATTCTTTGCACACACAAAAAATTTCTTTCCTCTTATTTGGAACTTTTAAGGCAATAAAAGAAAATTAAGAAGGAGAACCTGGAAAATTTGTTGACAGATGAAGATGCCTCTTTGCCACTTCCAAAAAAAATTTCTCTGAAACTTCCCTCCTACAAGACCTTCCTCTTCTCCTTTCTTTTCTTTTATCCTTCTATTTTCTAATCTATTAGAAACTAAAAATAAAACATGAAACTATCTGGAAGCCATGAAAAATGGATTTGCACAGCAATTCCCGAAAACATCAAGAAAGGTTGGTTTTTCTGTTACCCCTCTTTTCTTTTTCTTTATTCCAAACCTAATCTTGAAAATATTAGATTTTAAAATAAGAATAAGATATAGCTTATCGTTTGCATTTCCCATGCTCAGATGGAATAAAATAACATTTTAATTTAATTGCATGTAAATCCCCTTTTTGAAAAATATTTACCTAATAATTAAATAAATATCTTCTAACTATTAGTTAACTTATTAACTCAAAAATTAACAAAAATTAAAAGAAGAATATAATGCGTAGGAATTTAAATCAAAATCTATAATTAATTATAATTGAAATTTAATTCTCTTACTTTATTATGCTTATATTTCACTATTTCTTTAATTTGAATAATCATTATTTATTTTTTGAACAATCAGAAATAAGCAAGCCAAGCCAAAATTATCATTCCTAAATGCAATCTATATAAATCTAAGTGCATGTGTGTGATCAAGAGAACATATTGCTTTGTCCTGTCAAGAAGCTAACCTCCTCTCCTTAATCACACTCTTGGTCTTTGACCTCATGCATCTCAAGTGCACTCAATCAAACAACAATAAACCGAATTAGTATCTTGTAAAGATATAAATCAAAACAATAGAATACATTAATTCAAGTATTTCTATTCTATCTTGCTTCATCTTCAAAGTAAAACACATTCAATATTATTCAAATTTTCATAATTTAAGTAAACACTTTCATATATCACCACACCAAAGCACCATAATATTAATTATTATTCTACCACAAACATCCAATCATATAACAAAACTACACAAAACCAAAAGCAACTTGCATTAGGGTTTGAGACATGACATCCTTCCCCGCTAGGAGGAGACATCATCTCGATGTCTTATTACAAATCCACACAACAAAATCTGAAACATCAGTGTATCATAAGTCTCTAAATGCAAGAAAAAAAAAACATGTTAAGATCTCAAGTGAGGAAAAGCTCTATCAATGTCTTCGGCATTCTCCCAGGTGGCATTATCCACCGAATATTGGTCCCACTAGACCCTATACTACATAATATCCTAATTCCGCAACTTAACATTGTGCTCTTCTAGTATCTTGATGGGCTCCACCTACATCACTCTTGGGTCATGTAACTGCAACGCACGCTAGTCAAGAATATGAGCAACATCTGGATGATAGGGATTAAGCACTGAGACATGAAAAACATTAGGGATTTGGGATAGAGCCGGTAGCAAAGTAAGCATGTAAGAAATTGGATTAATCACCTCCAAGACATCAAAGGGCCCAACAAACCTAAGGGAAAGCTTAGAGCTCTTTCCAAAAGAGATTGAACTCTTATGTGGCCGAACTCTCAAAAAGACTTTATCTCCTACAAATAATTATTTGAAAGTTATATTCTTATCTTCAAGACTCTTCTATCGATTTGAAGATTGCTTTAGCTTTCCTTTAATAAGCTTCATCTAGTTTTCCATTTCCCTCAACATTTTAGGACAAATCACAATATTTTCCTCTACCCTGTCCCAATTGATGGGTGTTTGACATTTATGTCCATACAGGGCCTCGAATAGTGCCATACCCAAAGAGGAGTGGTAGGAGTTTTTGTAAGAAAACTCCACCAAAGGAAAATACTCCTCCCATTTGTGTTGTTGCTCCATACAATACATTCAAAGGAGATCCTCCACAATCTAGTTCACCCTGTCTGACTGTCCATCAGTCTGAGGATGATATGCAAAACTAAAATTTAATTTGATTCCCAAGGAAGAATTCAGAGTAGTCCAAAATCTGGAAGTCATTCGAGTGTCACGATCGAAAATGATCATTTCTGGCACTCCATGCAGTCGAAATATTTCCTATACAAATTTCCTCTCCAAAACCATCAAACCATCCTTGAGGTTCCCAAGAATAAAATGGGCTACCTTAGTCAATTTATCCACCACAACTAGGATGGTATCATGTCAATTTCTAGACATTGGCAATCCCTGAATAAAGTCCATAGTTATCACCTGCCACTTATATTCCAGCACCTTGTGAGGATATAAAAGTCCTACAAGATGCACATGCTCAGCCTTAACTCACTGGCACTCCAAACATTGGGCTATAAATGTAGTAACATCTCTTTTGAGTCTTGGCTACAAATATAGAGGCTTGAGTCCCTCAACCATTTTAGTCACACCGGGGTGCCTTGAATAAGGCACATTATGGAATTCTTCAAGCACCAATTCTCTCAATCCTAGGGAGTTAGGAATATATATGCAACCCTAGAATCTCAAGAGTCCATCAGCCTCAAGTGCATACCCAACAAATCTTTGATCTAAAGGATCCTATTCTAGGGCTCGTTTTACCCTTTCATACTACTCATCCCCAAGTAAGGCCTGAACCACCTGCTCCCTGAAATTAGATTTTATGGTAATCATGGCTGCAAGATGTCTTCTCCTACTCCAAGCATCTACTACCCTATTTTCCTTCCCTTTAATGTACTTAATTCCAAAGTCATATTCACTCAAAAATTCCAACCATCACCTCTGACGAGCATTTAGGTTGGGTTGAGTAAAGATGTATTGTAACCCAGCATGATCTATTTTTAATTCAAAGGGCTTTCCCAATAGATAGTGTCTCCACATCTGAAGGGCATTAACTATGACTGCCAACTCTATTTTTAATTCAAAGGGCTTTCCCAATAGATTTTGGATGACCCTCTCTGACTGTCCATCAGTCTAAGGATGATATGCAAAACTAAAATTTAATTTGGTTCCCAAGGAAGAATTCAGAGTAGTCCAAAATCTGGAAGTCATCCAAGTGTCACAATCGAAAATGATCATTTCTAGCACTCCATGCAGTCAAAATATTTCCTGTACAAATTTCCTCACCAAAACCATCGAACCATCCTTGAGGTTCCCAAGAATGAAATGGGCTACCTTAGTCAATTTATCCACCACAACTAGGATGGTATCATGTCAATTTCTAGACATTGGCAATCCCTGAATAAAGTCCATAGTTATCACCTGCCACTTATATTTTGGCACCTTGTGAGGATATAAAAGTCCTACTAGATGCACATGCTCAGCCTTAACTCGCTGGCACTCCAAACATTGGGCTATAAATGTAGTAACATCTCTTTTGAGTCCTGGCTACAAATATAGAGGCTTGAGTCCCTCAACCATTTTAGTCACACCGGGGTGCCCTGAATAAGGCACATTATGGAATTCTTCAAGCACCAATTCTCTCAATCCTAGGGAGTTAAGAATATATATGCAACCCTGGAATCTCAAGAGTCCATCAGCCTCAAGTACATACCCAACAAATCTGTGATCTAAAGGATCCTATTCTAGGGCTTGTTTTATCCTTTCATACTGCTCATTCCTAGGTAAGGCCTAAACCACCTACTCCCTAAAATTATATTTTATGGTAATCATGGCTGCAAGATTTCTTCTCCTACTCAAAGCATCTACTACCCTATTTTCCTTCCCTTTAATGTACTCAATTCCAAAGGCATATTCACTCAAAAATTCCAACCATCACCTCTGACAAGCATTTAGGTTGGGTTGAGTAAAGATGTACTGTAACCCAGCATGATCTATTTTTAATTCAAAGGGCTTTCCCAATAGATAGTGTCTCCACATCTGAAGGGCATGAACTATGATTGCCAACTCTAAATCATGTGGTGCATAATTTAACTCATGTTGTTTCAACTTTCTTGATTCATATGCCACCACTTGTCCTTCCTGCATGAGAACTGCTACTACCCCTTCTCCTGATTCATCAGTAATCACTATAAAATGACTATTCAGATCAGGCACAACTAAAATAGGTGCAGAAGTGACCTTTTTTAGCAGCTAAAAATCTTTTTCACATCTGTCACTCCACTCAAATTTCTTTCCCTTCTTCTGGAGTGCAGTAATGGGTGCTACTATTGATGAGAACCCTTACACAAATCTACTATAATAACCTACAAGTCCCATAAAACTTCAGACTTCTGAAACATTATGCGGTGCTAGCCAATCTAAGATTGCCTTAATCTTATATGGGTCCAAAGCTATCCTTTCTGCTGAGATAATTTGTCCCAAGTAGTGCACCTCAGATCAGAAAAAGGTACATTTGGACATTTTCCCATATAACTTATGTTCTCTCAATCACTGCAATACTATCCTCACATGCTTTTCATGCTCTTCCTTTGACTTAGAATATATCAAAATATTTTCAAGGAAGATTAAAACAAAGCTATCTAAGTAGTCCCGAAAAACATTTTTCATCAAATTCATGAAGGTTGTAGGGGCATTGGTTAGCCCGAATGGTAGCACTATAAATTCATAGTGCTTGTACCTTGTCTTGAATGTAGTCTTGTGAATATCTTCATCCTTTATTCTCAATTGATGGTACCCTAATCTCAAATCTATTTTTAAGAATACCTTGACATCTTTTAACTAGTCAAACAAATCATCAATATGGGGAAGCATGTATTTGTTCTTGATAGTAACCTTGTTGAGCATCATGTAATCAATGCATAACCTCAAGGTCCTATCCTTCTTTTTTACAAATATAACAGGAGCTCCCCAAGGTGACACACTTGGTCTAATGAAACCTTGTTTCAACAATTCCTCCAATTGGGCTTTTAGTTCATATAACTCTGTTGTGTTCATCATGTATGGGAATTTAGACTAAGGTTCTGCTCCTAGCAGCAAATCCATAGAAAATTCAAATACACGCTTAGGCAGTAGCTCAATCAGCTCTTCAAGAAAAACATCCTCAAATTCTGTTAGAATGGGATGATCATTAACTGATGACTATGTCTCATCAAGGTCCTTGACCTTTATTGCATAAATAGTGCATCCCTTTTGGCTTGCCTTCTTTATCTGCATGGAGGAGACTTGCCTAAATTCCAAAGGACTTTTTATACCACAAATCTCCACATGGTTTCCTTGATCATCAAGACACCTTATTGATTTCTCTTCGCAATTCACAAGGGCCTTATGTTTAGAAAGCCAATTTATCCCTAAAATTACATCATAAGATCCTAGTGGTGCTACATACAAATTAAATTGTGTTTTAAGACTAGGGAGTTCAAGTTCACTGCAAAATAGGAATGGCTCTACCTTCCTCTCTACCCGGGTCCCATACTGGAATTTCCATGAATTTTCCATATAGCCCGGTCTAACTGACAATTTAGACACAACATGAGGATCCACAAAACTATCAGTGGCATTAGTATCAATCAAAATAGAAACAAGACATCCAAAAAGTTTACCCAAAAGTTGGATAGGAGTGGCCTGATAATCTACTTGGCGATTGTCAACCATCACATGGATATGATGTTGATCCCTGTTGTTTTTTCTGTTAACCCTCTGAGGGCACACACTAGCATAATGCTCACCACCACAAGTATAACAAACCCCATGAGGTGATTTAGGCCTGTCAAAATATTCCCTCTTGTTATTGTCATTCTTCTTAGTGTAATTATCCCTCTTGGTATTCTAGTTTCCATCATTACGATTATGAGGACTACCATCTCTTTTTAAATTTTTGATCTGCCTGATATTATTTCCTTGGTTACCTTGATTGCTCTAATTTCCCTAATTATTGTTACCTTGGCAATTTCCTTGGGACTTCTTATTGCCATACTTGGCTTCCCTACTTTTCTTGTAGTTTGCAACCTATTTCATTTTATGTTCCTATAAAAGTTCCAATTCAAAGGCTTCATCCATGGTAGTAGGTCTATGCATATCCACCTCATTTCCAATTTGGGGCTTAAGCCCCAGAATGAATTTCTGAATTCAAAACCTCTCATCATGTTGGTACTTAGGTACATACTTAAGCAAGTGAGAGAATTTCTCCCAATATTGTTTCACCATCATTCCTCCTTGAATGAGCACCTAGAATTTTGTAATTTTCTTATCAAAATAAGATTATGGAAGCTACCTCTTCCTGAAATTCTGAAAGAATTGTTCCCATGTTACCTTGCCAAGAATTTTTTTTTTATCAACCCTTTCATTCTCCCACCATGTAGCAGCTTCACCTATGAGCTGGTAGGATCGCCATTCTTCCTTAGTTTCCTTGATCAAGTTTCAAAGGAAAAAGTACCTTTCCATTTCAATAATCCATGCTTCTACCCCATCACCAAAGGATTTACCATCAAACTTTGGTGGCACAACCTTCTTGATGTCCTTACCCAATTCCACAACTACCTTCATTAGCTTACTTTAATTCTTTTTAATTTCAGCATTTTCTCCATTTGGTTCATTTTTTATGTTTTCACTTTCACTAGGATCAGACCTTGTTGGCCCAGTTTGTCTTGCTTGCTCAAGGTTATCGATCCTAGCCTCTTGCCTACTTAAAATGGCCAAAATATGATCCAAATTATCATTGGGATCACCGTGGGATCCTCCTCCCCGTTCCTGCTGATAATACCTACCCTCCATTGTGGTTACCCTGGCAAAGCATAACATCCACCGTAATTAGGAATAGGTCCAAAAGTTGAAACTTCCTGCTCTGATACCAAAATGTAATACTCGAAAGATGATGTTCATTTAACCATATAAGTTTCCATAACTCATTTTTTTTCAAGTATAATATAAGTAAAGGATGCATAGATCAAGAGCTTCCCATAAGTGCTCAAAAGGACAAAATAGTAATAAATTTCAGTTCATGTACTCAAAAGAAGTAAATTGCATCAACAACATCGATCTTTGCATTGATACATATATAAATGTCAATAGCATTTTAATGAGTTTCCATAAATTCATTCATGTTCAAATCACATCATTAACTTTCATTCAATACATATATTTCAATGTTACAATAATGATTGTCAAATAAAGTTACTTTTACAAGTGGTATTTACTAGCCTTTCAAAAATAATACATGAATACATTTATAACATAAGATACTCTGAACCTCAACCATCATGGCACCACTGGTCTTCTTGCAAACTGGGGCCAAGAGTGTGATTAAGGCGCATTTTTCACCCAACCACGAAGTATAAGACTTCCCTAGGTTTCTTCCTAACTTGAAGAAATCCTTGGCCCTGCATGAGGAGCCTAGCAACCTGAAACAACAAAGCAAGAGGGAACTCTCGATGCAAGCCTGATGCCTATATGCATTCCTAACATGAGAATCACATATTTCTTGCAAACAAGAGGTGGAAGAGACCTATATACATTTATTTCTAGACTTTTATTTCCATCTATTTCAATAGTGCATTTGCTTGGCCAAGCAAGAAAATAATTAAATGATAGTTTTAGAAAAGGTAAAACTATTGTCTCTGTGGATCCACCTTCGGCATCCTATCCCATAAGTTTCCCAAAAGAACAATAAATAATGCATTTTCCATCTAATTTTTCATTCTATTTTACACATCTCAACTTCAAAGGAATTCTAACATTTACAAAGTTCACACAAGGTTTACAAATAACTTTGCATTAGCACACTAAATTAAGTGAAAAATTGATCACAAGTTGGTTTAGCAAGTCACTTTCAATGATTTAAAAAATCTTTAAAGTTTGGTCTTTTGGAAAAGAGTATATCTATAAACTCGTAAGTTCTCATTTCTAATTAAATATCTTGATCAAAGTAAGTAAATTATATAACTTCAGGAAAAGAAAAACTACATTAATCAACCTAATAAGTATGGGGTAAAAACCTAGCTTACAAATTAGTTTCTTATTTATTAGGAGTATGTCTACACCTTTAAGAAAAAGAATAATAAATTAAAAGAAAAGAGAATAATTTCATTCACTTTCATTCACAATTGTGTATCTCAAGAAGTATCATCTAGTCTAAGATGCCATAAAGTGTATGTATATATATATTTATGTGTTTTATATTCCTAAAAATTCACTAGTTTAAAGAAAATATAGTTTTCCCCATTCTGTAGCATGTAAAATACACCTAACATACTAAGTTCATCACGATGATAAGAATTTCAATGCAATCAACCATTTCTGTAACACTCCATGCCCATTTTACTGATCTTGTTTAATCTTTATTTTTAAAAATATATCTATACGTCTATATATATACATTTATTTATATATTTAGTTCCTTTTTAAATATATATTTATATTTATGTATATTTTTAGAAAAAGAATAATTTCAACAACTTTAACTAGAATTTTTTTAATAAGCACAACTATATTTTTCTGATATAAATAACTCATATTTTTATGTATCTAACATATATACGTATATCTATGTATGCATGTATATGTATATATATATATATATTCTTCTTTTGAATATTTTATAAAGAAAAGAAAAAGAAGATTGCACAAATAGGTGTATTACATTTATACACACACACGCACACACACACATAGATATATATATATATATATATATATATATCATCAAACTCATTTCACATATATAACAAAATTATAGACCAACTATCCAAATTAAAAATCGAACCATAGTTTTATTTCAAATGAAAGAATCTTACAGCGATGACTGATTTATGTTCAGGGCTCATGCCCCCCCATATGGGGAGGCACTTCCTCTGGAGGGGCGCTATCCCCCACAGTGCAACCCTTCCCTTATGGGGAGGGCTCAATTGGGGAAACCCAGTCCCCCTTTTCTACCATGAATAACCACAACAATAAAAAAAAATGTAAACACAGGTTCACCATCAATTAAATACGAATTCCATTTTAATACAAATAAACAATTTAATGTGTTTTTTTAGCATATACATATATATATATATATATATATATATATATATATATATATATATATATATATATATATATATATATATATATATATATATATAAATATGTATAATAATCAAACAATCTAGCATCAGATTATTCTCAAAGATTTATTAAAAAAGAAACTAATATTTCTGAATGAGATACAGAGAAATGAAATGGTCTTTAAAATTTATAAAGAATTTTGAAAATAATGTACAGACTTCACTAAAGTATTTTTTTCAACAAACACAACAAACACAGAGGTTTTGCACAAACAATTCTTTGCACACATAGAAAATTTCTTTCCTCTTATTTGGAACTTTTAAGGAAATAAAAGAAAATTAAGGAGAACATGGAAAATTTGTTGATAGTTGAAGATGCCTCTTTGCCACTTCCACTTCTTGTTTTCTCTGAAACTTCCTTCCTGCAGGATCTTCCTCTTCTACTTTCTTTTCTTCTGTTCTTCTATTTTCTAATCTATTGGAAACTAAAAAAACAACATGAAACTATTCGAATGACATGAAAAATGGATTTGCAGAGAAATTCGTGAAAACATCAAGAAAGGTTGGTTTTCATGTTACCCCTCTTTTCTTTTTAAAGTTTTCTTTTTCTTTATTCCAAACCTAATCTTGAAAATATTAGATTTTAAAATAAGAATAAGATATAACTTATCTTTTCCATTTCCCCTACTCAGATGGAATAAAATAACATTTTAATTCAATTGCATGTAAATCCCCTTTTTGAGAAATATTTACCCAATAATTAAATAAATATCTTCTAACTATTAGTTAACTTATTAACTCAAAAATTAACAAAAATTAAAAGAATAATAGAATGCATAGGAATTTAAATCAAAATCTATAATTAATTATAATCAAAATTTAATTCTCTTACTTTATTATGCTTATATTTCACTATTTCTTTAATTCGAATAATCATTATTTATTTTTTGAACAATTAGAAACAAGCAAGCCAAGCCAAAATTATCATTCCTAAATGAAATCTATATGAATCTAAGTACCTATGTGTGATCGAGAGAACATCCTGTTTTGTCCTATCAAGAAGCTAACTTCCTCTCCTTAATCACACCCTTGGTCTTCAACCTCCTGCATCTTAATTGCACTCAAGCACACAAAAATAAATTGAATTAGTATCTCGTAAAGATATAAATAAAAACAATAGAATACATTAATTCAAGTATTTATATTCTATCTTTCTTCATCTTCAAAGTAAAACACATTCAATATTATTCAACTTTTCATAATTTAAGTAAACACTTTCATATATCACCACACCAAAACACCATAATATTCATTATTATTCTACCACATAGTTCCAATCATATAACAAATCCACACAAAACCAAAAGTAGCCTGCATCAGGGTCTGAGACGTGACACTTCATCATGTTGAAGAATGATCAAAGGATTTTCAAAAAAGTATATAAAACTATTTTAAAACTTTTCCAAAGTATTAAATAATCACAAAGGGAGTTTTCTTGGGAATTTAAATGTTCTGTTTGGTTTAAGCCAATGTCAATTGAGTTTTGTATGCTATTTCTTCATTAAATCTCATTGGTCACTTTTCACCAAATTCTAACCATTATGCTCACAAAAGTGCTAATCCTAATCCCATTACAGACATTTATTAAATTTCTAACCACATGCTCACTTTTTTCCCAATTATAACCTGCATTGCTCATAGTTCAATGAATGCTCACATTTTTACAAATTCTAACATCCCTGGTCACTTTTTCAAAATTTATAACCTCTAAACATTAAAAAGAGGGGAGGAAAAACTAAATACCCTAACCATCTAGAAATGGCATAGACAAAGCACATATAATGTTTGATAGAGTGCCTCAAAGAGGTTGTAGTCTTAGGAAATGGGTAATTACAGGTTAGGCATGGAGAAAGGATAGTCATTTATTTCAAATGTTGTAGTTTCAGTTGCCCTTGTAAGTATGAATGTAGAGTGTGGAAATATAGGAAATTCATTGTGAAAATGTAAAAAAAAATTCTACAAAGAAATGTGGTTGCCATGGTCAATATGTTTGAAAATTATGGAATTATAAATATGGTGTGAGGACTATTCAACACCATGCTTGCAGAAAATGATGGAATGCCTTAGAAATTTTCAAGCAAATACAATTGAATGGCTTAATGCCAAATTCATATATTTTGCAAGTACTTTCTTCACCTATGGTTTGTAATATATTTAAAAAAAAAAATATGGGCATCCATCAAAGCATAGTGGATAGATTAATTTCATGGAATGTTGTAGTCATGATTTACTTGGTAGACTTGCATGAAAAATGTGGTGACATAGACATGGTGTGGAAATAGTTTGACACAAATACCATAAATTAAATGTAGTTTTATGCAACACAATAATTGTGAGATAGGCACAAAATGGTTTGCTAGAAGGGTTTACTAGATGTAAGGCTAGGATCT